>VZTM01016538.1:65716-151463 GCA_013400555.1 Jacana jacana
GAGGAGGAAAGTTGACAGGTTCCTTACGGAGGATGAGTGGCTCCTTCAAACGCACCTCATTTAAGGGCTCAGCATCTGGTTCACAAAAGGTAAGTCTGCAACTACCCAAATGGCACAATCTGAGGAAGACAGCTGGAGACACTGTTTGCCACTCTTCTTTCCTTTTCTTCTCTTCTTTCCTTTTCTTCTTTTTTTTTTTTTCTTTTAATAGCTGGTACTCTTATTAATGAGAACAATTCTCTTTCCCTCTGTGTTCTTTTAAGTCTCAGAAGTATTGTTCATGTTTATTGCACTGGTTCTGGCAATTAATCTTATTCTTGTTACAGGAGTTCTTTCACAAACACTCTCTCTAAAGGATCTTTGGGTTTAATGTCCCTGAACTGGTCTAGCCTGTAATTACTCCTGTCCATAGTCAAAATCATATTTCAGTCACTACTGCTGTTTAGTGTTCATGCCAGATTTAGATGCAATCAAGGAGAAGACCGGTAGGATCTATAAATATTTTGATGTGATTCAGTGAAGAGCTGAGGCAGACAGATTCCATGAGAAATACTGTTTGTGGTTAGATCCTGTGCTGTGCAGTACATGAATGAAACACATAAGGGGGGAGAAAGAAGGCATGAGGTGATTGATTTATAATCTAGAAACCCACTCAGTTGTTGTCATAAGCTTCCCTGTTGTAGGTTAATATGAAGAATTTGGTTCTTAACTCGCTTTTAGTTGTAAAGTGAATTTAAATGCACCTTTTGTCCATGGAGTGATAGATTCATTTGGAACAAATGTAGACCAAATTCAGCTCAGGATTACTTAGATTCAACTGACCTTTTTCTATCTGACTCCATTCAAATAATGAGAAATCCATTCTCTTCTGACTCCTCCAACACTCTTACCTCTAATTTCTGCTGATTGTCTCACTGTTACAGTCAGGTTCTAATTAAAGTGGTTAAAGGAATTCTGAAGGCACATAACAGAGAGAAAAATGTCTGGCAGCATCTTGGAGGAAATCAGTCATTGACACACACAGGCAACTAAATAGGCATTAAAATGTTTCCTTCTTGAAAATTATTGTTCTACATGATATGAAATATTGGTTGTAGTCATCTGTGAATGCCAGAAAGAATATATCTAGGTTTGGGAGACTTCTTCAGCAGAGATTATTGGTCATGGGCCATGACCAGGTGAATTGCAAGCACTATCTATGGATAAAGTAATTCACAGCCATGCTTTTTGTGTACCGACTGGGGACCCTGGCCCTTTTCTCTGCTAAAGAGATTGTCAAGTTGCATGTAATGCCCATATTACAGGCCATGTTACAGACATTGAGTGCTAGGTGAAACAAAAAAACATAGTAATTCAGCTGTAATGTCTGTGTCACCAGGGCCAAGCCTAACAATGTGGAAGAAAAACGAGACCGCCCCAAAGCATTGCAGTGGGTTCAGTGTTTTGCTCTGATAGGTGTGGAGCAAACTGGCATACTGAAATGTTGGCTAGTACTTAGCAGCAGTGTCACTTTGTGTAACTTTTCCCATTACTTGCACAGTTGCTTCTTAGGTGCCTCATGTCTGTGTCCAAATAGTGTGAAAAACCAGGCTGGCCTCAAAGATGAGCTCGTTTCATGAACCCCTGTATATTGCTTGGTCAACCAAAGGACTTCTCGAAGATAAGCACTGGTTTCATAGGCTGGTACTAGTAACTTATTTATTGAATAATATGGGGAAACAATGATAAAGAGAAAGATTTCCCCTTTAAAATGTTGTTTTAAATATCTAGGCTCACTGAAATGTGACATCAGGATGGTAAATCCATAATGCAGGCAAGTGCCCCAGGTGCAATCAGCTTTTCTCTTCCTTTTTTTTTGTCCCCAAACCTATCTTGATGCCTATAGAATTTTACGTTTGTTTAGGTGTAAAGTCAGAGTAAAATACCCAGATAAAACTTGTTTAATCTTAGCCCCCTAATCCCAGAGGAAAGACTAGTCAAGTGAAGGTAGAAGGAACACAGTACAGATTTTGGGGGGTTTTGCAAGGTTATAAAAATAGCTGTACGTTCTCTTTGCTGCTTGTTCTAGTCTTCATCATTCTTTTGGTGTTTGTTTGTTTGTTTATTTTGGGAACAGTACCTTTACGTCTCATGAGAAAAATTGTATTCTTATAATTGATTAAAATACAGATTTTAGGCTTGTGTAGTAGTAGGCTGGGAGTGTTATTGCTGCTGAGAAGTCGTGTGGGTTGGCTTGCTGAGGTTAATGGCACACTGTCACCATGCAGGCAAGGGGAAGCGAGCATCTCTCAGGGGCAGGACATCTTGCAGAAGGAAATCTGGGTGCTCTTGTGCCTGAGGCTGTTTTGTGCTGAAGGTAAACTTTTGCTAACGATTCAGCTGAAAACAGGGATTGAAACTGTTCTTGAATGTGGGTGTGCTGTAGGGGTGTTGTGCTTTGGGATACGTCTGGAAAACCGAGGCAGGAAATGGCTAAAGCCAAGTGGTGGAGCTAAGCATACAGATTTATAATGAAAATTTACCTACTAATAATAATTTTTCCCTTTGCTCCTCTCACAGACCTTTTTCTGAGGAGTGTGTAACAGTGTGTGGTCTCGGGCCATGATCCTGACTCACGAGTTTCACTGCAGCAGTGCTGATGAGCAAGAGCAATTAGAACGGCCAACTGTTTCTACCCAGCCCTCTATTTAGCTCTGCCACGTGTTCCCCTGGTTTTGGCAGCTTGAGAAGATGACATTTTACCTGAGCAGTTTTACAAAATCACCTGTTTAGTGCCTGCTCTGAAATGACAGGCCTTATTATCTACGTGAACAGAGAGTGCTGTAAATGAAAGGTGAAACACATAGTGCTTAAGAAAGGGAGTCTGCTTGTGTGTGTGCACGTTTATGTCTCTGTTTTGGTTTTGTTTCCTGCAAACATCTCAGTTTATTAAAGAAGGAAGCGTCTTATCTGGATGTACATCACTGGTCTGTCATTCCCACTAATGGGAATTACTTCAAATGGCTTTTGTAGTACTAAACAATGCTTTCATCTCTGCTTATTATCTCCATTTAATTGATCTAAATGTCTCTAAAATGTACGTACTCTCCCTTGTTTTCTGTTCCTCTGAAGAGACCATTTTATTGAAACAGCTTTTCTCTTCATGTTATTTCTGTTTGTCTATAATTCTTCATGCTTGTAAATTCTCTGTGATTATCTGTACAAGGAGATACTCAGTACAAGCCTTCCAGATGCTCAGATTTAAGCTTTATAGAGACCCTAATATATTTTTAATTGCTTTATTGCTCACATCACTGTCTTCTTTCTGGCTATCAAATATGGTGCAAGAAATAACAGTGATGTTTTAAAAATAGAATTATTTTAGAATATTAAAAAGATACTTTATATTTTATCTAAATACAGTAGACAATTTTAAAAATCTCAACAGCAGTACTGTAGAAAGTATAATGGATCTTTTTAGGGTTTTTTTAAGGTAGTACAGTGTTACCCAGGGATTCATTAGAAAAGCTTTCATGGATTACAAAAGTGGAAAGATTATTAGACCCTCAGACTAAGGCAAATAACTCGTCCTGTGTTTTGTAAGTGGTCAGGAATACCAGGGAGAAGAGGGGAAGGGATGAATACATTCTCCTAGATCACAGAGAACTTAGCTTTTAGACAGAAAAATGTTTTTGTTTCATCTTTAAGTCACTGTTTTGATTTATCTTACCATTTGTTAATGAAGATTGAAAATTAGTATAAAATCCCTTGCAGATAGTTGCAGTTGTTAGTCCTAAATTTTATGCTTCATGTGCTGGCTTATGTTAATATTAAATTTGGAATGTGGAAAGTATGATGCATTTAGTTTCTGCTCCTAAACTGTTTGTCAAGAAGCTGTGATTTCCTTCAAATTAGCATACCTTTTGATGGTTTATAAAAGATTAGCTGAATGAGTTCAGCTTTGGTTTGGCGTCTTAATGTCCTTCAACAAATGGTTAAGAGCATTGTGAAAAACATTCCGTAATAGAGTATGTGTTAGACAGTGCCAGCTGATCTGAATAGGAATTGGAAATAAATCCTTTAACCCCCTAAGCAGGATGTACAATTGGCCAAGTGAATTATAAGGCTTTTGTTTTGCTGTGTCACATTATCCAAAGAAAGAATATCAGTATAGTAGAGGATTTATTAAATTTGCAATGTAAAAACTAAGTGGTTCTCTTTGGCATGTCCATGACATCTTTCTTGAGATCCTGTGAGTTTCTTCTCAAGGCAGACATTGTAAGGTATGACTTTCGGGAATCTCTGCTGTCAGGAATTGTTCTGAAGGAGTCGAGTCTGTGTTCTGCAGGTGTGAGTCACCCGGCGTAGCCAGGCATGAGGCATGGCACTAAGCCCCTTCTCTACAAGTCAGTACGGTGCAGCCAGCCAACAGGAGCAGATGGTGTGTGCATATGGTGAGTAGTATGTGATCTGTAGCATGACAGAAGAGTTACCACAAAGGCATGGGAGCTTACTCTTCAAGGTAGGGTGTAAGCATGGAATCAGAGACAGGAATTCTTGCACCGTGTGAAAGCCTCGTGTCCCCGCTTTGCTTCAACATCATGATGGCTTCCAGCCGTGAGAACGTCATGAGTTTTGTGGGAGCTTTTTCACATTCTTAGTGTGTTTGAATCCAAATGTTTGGCACTTTGAAAAATGGAAAACAAGCCAAACCTTGGCTATCCGATGGACTGGAAACGGAGGGGCAAAATCCATGAGAGACAGACAAGCACTGAAAGGGAAGCTCAACAAACATCAGCAAGGAGCAAGGAGAAGCAAGCCATTTGTCCCTAGAATGCAGCTTGCAAAACAGCAAGCTTCCGTGTGTCGAGGAGGTGCAAGGGCACGCTTTACTCCTATTTTTATAGCTTTTCGAAGTTGTCAGGAAAATTGAGTAAATAATGTCCAAAGTTCTAAATAGATTTTAATTACCCAAGGAGAGATGAATCGATGGTTTTCAAAGTCATACATAAACTAAAGAGCAATGTAAATGCAATTGAGGATCGTTAAAATTGGTTCAGGATGTATCTAGCTCAGGGGTTCTCTGCAGCAGCCTTTTGCAGCTGGCTGGCAGAGGTGTAGAAAGGCTGAATGGAAGGATTCCACATAGATTCATATCTGTTACAAAACTGGCTGACTCCTAACTCACATTTTATCCTTATGAATTCAGAGTTAGCTGCGGGGGTGTGGAACAAGAAAAATACCAAAACCCAGTTAATTTAAATAAAAAGCAAGCAGTGAGATAAACTGCTTAAAGGCTTACATTTGGACCCCAGTTTTGCCTCCTAATATGTACATCATCTTTAGCGTTGCGAGTACCGCTGTCTGCCCTGTACTCTTACCAGTTGTTAGCAAGCAAATTGCTGACATTAAGCATCAGAGGTGACTACTGCTCTGGTTTGAAGACGAGAGATGTCCCATGGAAGGGGAAAGCCAGTTTGTCCTGGGAGTTGGCATGAAAAGCAGAGTGAAATAGCAGAATTCTAAGGTATGTACTTATTTGGGGAGGAGAAGAAAAGGCATCAAACCTAATGTTATATAAATAACAGCTGGTTCATCAGCAGATGAAGGGAGGATTCAAGGCAGGTAGAGGGGGCTGAGAGAGGCAGTGGGACATGCTGGACTGTCAAAGGCAGTGCTGTGGAGGGAACAGCTGGCCAGCTGTTGCCCGTGGGCAGACTAAGGGAACCACTGCAGGAGTTTTGTTTGGGGAGACTGAAAGGGCAGGAGCTGCTGAGGAGGTGCTGTGCGAACTGCAAGGAAGAGTGGGAGAACACCGCGAGTTGTACAGCCCTCAACTAAAGAGCTTCCTCACCATTCATGCTGTGCTGTAAAACTAATACATGTGTAATCTGTAAAATCAATCTGAAGTCCAAATGAGTAAAAAACAAAGGTATCCTGAAGAATAATTGCAACATAATTAGAGGAGAAATTTGCCTTTACCAAAATGAGGAGACTGCAGGTATAGAGAATGCAGATTTTCTGTAACTATGACAACTGCTTTCCCCAGTGCAGCTGGTACAGTCTCATCCAAAACTCAAGAAACTGATTAGAAGCTTATTTCTAATAGTAATCTCATAATCTTTACTGGATAATGCTGGCCTTTTCTGCCAGAAATTTTACTTTTTTTGGAACAGTCTGATACTTTTTGTGATTTCTTTTTTAAATAGCATTCTCCTTACATGATCTGATAGGAGTTTCTCTAGAGTCTGCAGATACAGTCATCTGTGAAGTGTATCCAACAGTAAAAGCAGTTGCTTCTCTCAAACCATGGCTCACCTAACAGGGTTCTTATACTTCATTAGAAAGCACTGTGTTCACAGTGTTGATCCTGTTTTGTTACAATTCTGTTATAATCCTATATATTCCTCACTAAGGCTCCATCAAGTAGAGCATATTGGATGTTTTTAACTGGATTCGTTACCTGCTACTGAAGATAGGAAATTAAGTGGCCTTGAACTTTCCCTACAGAACTTTCAGGTATCAGAAGAGGATTTTTATTTTTTTTTCATGTAAATAGCAAGCTATAGAAGTGGTTTTATTGCAGTCACAATAAAAATTAACTAATCAACTGCTTACAGTGAAACATAAGTGCCTCAGATGGGAAGGATGAAGTTGAATGTGATTTCATCCTGTAGCCATTATCTCCTGCTTTCTTCAACCCCTTTATGAAGATGTGTTGTAAAACAGTATCAGCTTGTATGATGTCCTCTTGGAAATGACATGAAAAGGCAGCCTTGTTCTATAAAGATTAATCTCTAATAATAGCACAGTAAAAGATGTAGCAGCTGGTATGGATTAATATTCCCTAATATCTACTTTCATGTGATTAATAGCTGAATGGCTTAAGCCTCTACCAGTGGAAGGCAAGCAGTGGTTACTAAGCTTTACTAAATGCACTGCTTGTAATTTTTTTAACAGAATAGACATGGAAATGTTTTTCCTTTTTTACTTGCAGAGTTCCTAGTTTAATTTTAATTTCCCTCCTTCCCAATTTTTATGTCACAGGTCATGTATTACAAATCTTTTTTCACAAATAAGGGGAGAAATAAGTTGTTCATTAGTTCAGGGGTTCATCCTCTCTTGTTTCTGATATGCAGTACCCAATGCTATTCCTAATATAATTCAGCAGTAAATCATTAACTTCTGTGTTGGTTTATTTATTAATGTGTTTTACAGAGATAGACAAGGTGAAGAGGAATGCATAAGGTCTTCTCTTGATGTTCACATCAAGACAAAACAATAAATAGTAAACTTACTATTTACAAAGGTAGAAAATATCTTTGTCCAATTCTACATTGTTGGTAGTCATTTTTATATTACACTTTTACAAAAGCAAAATCTTTGTCGGTTTGGAACTGAAGAGTAGAGGGTAGATTCCAAAGCTATTTAAAAAGATTTAATCAGCATGTGATTAGCTGGATCAGTGCTCAGAGCCCAGCGTGTGCTGTTCTGAAATTACATCTTAATAATTTACCTAGGTTTTATTGAAGGTTGAGTCCCCTAAATATTTTTCAATGATGAATTTGTTCATAAAATTGAAGATTGAAAATCCAGGTGGGAGTTGGGGGGTACTGCTCATGAGCTGACAAGCTTTTTCCATTTAATGTCCTATTTAATTCAGAGGTAAGGCATGAGAACATAAGAGCAGCTGCCCTGGGTCAGACCAGCCCAGTGCTGTAACAGCACAGGCAAGGAGTGCTATGCTGTAGGAAAGGTGTGAGATGTAGCTGTTCTCCCGCAGAGTTTGCTCCTGTGCAGCTACACTTAAGGTAGGGATTGTATGGACCAGAAATAATCTTGGAGGAGGTTTACGTGAAATTATCTTGTTGCCTTTTAGTCTCCACAGCATCTTTCACAAAGGAGTTCTACAGCTTAGCTGCGAGTTGTATGGGAGCATGGAAGGCAGCTTGAGCTCATTAGTTTTGGAAAACAGCCTTTTATGTTTGGGTAAGATTTCTTTAACCTGATACTTCTGTCCCAAATTGAACATCTTTTTATTTTGCTGTTGAACTTTGTACCTCTTTTGGTATTTAGATGTAATTTCACTTTACACTTTTGTTGAGACTTCTTTAAAAAAAATCTTTATTCTTCTCATTCCTAGAAGTGCATCAGACATGGTTTTGTTTCTATTTGTCAGGCCTAGGTTTGAACAGAGGGCCTAAAATTTGAAAAGCCTGTGTGTTTTCCTATGTTACTAGCTCTGAGTGTTGAAACACTGATGTGACATGACATGCCTTCACCAAACATTAATAAGTCTAGCTGTTTAGCAGTGCCTTTCAGCCTAGAGAATCCACAACTCTTGTATCAGGCTTCTGTCTTCAGAATAGCTAATTTACCAGAGAAATGCCTACCACTGTGCCTCCACCAGGGAGAGCCTTGGCATCAAGTGATGGTATTTATTACTCTGTTTTAAGGATAGCTCTGCTCTTAACTAGTTGCTGTGTATAGATCTCCTTCTGATAAACCATAAGGCTTGGGAGAAGGCCTTGTAGCACCTGGGCTGGCAGGCTCTGTACTGCACTAATCTCATCTGAAATTATTCTTTTATTTTGTTTTGCCCCCACATGCACACAGCCACAACGATGATCCCGCTGGCCCAGAATGCCTTCTCTCTGCCTCTCTGCACTTGGTCTTGCCTCTTGTTACCTGCCTGACTACTGAGAGATGTGAGCGGCTGAGCTAGGTCCGGAATGGAGATTTAGCCTTAAGTATATATGGGTCCTGATCTGTTTGGGCCTTTGGAAATCTGAGCCCATGCTGAGAGCCAGCCTGAAGAGCAGAGCTGGGAGGGTGGCTGTTCTCCAGGAGCTCTGGATTAGTGTTGCAGTTGTGTATCATGTTCAGGAAATAATGGGAATGGAAAGAGCTGGCTTGTTAAAAATGGTTAGTCCAGTGCATTTGTCATAAGTGTCCAACTGCAGTCTATGGCCTAGTTAATTTTAATCATACTTGCCTCCCCCTTAATAAATCCTGTGGTATTAACATTTTGCTGTTGATAAAGCTGTAGTAGTTATCATAAATAAAACTACTAATGCAATATCTGACCAGTCTGACATTCCCCTGCCTCTGTCACTCAGTAGGACTTGTAAATATTTTTTAATTTAAGTTATAATCTTCTGAAACTATTTTTCCTAACACCGAGAGAGAGAGCGCCATGCTATGGTGTATGTAACTGAGCATTATTAGGAGGAATGCAGAAGGGCACAATGGAGATAGCTGAGATTAAGAGTACAGTGCCATTTTCCATCCTCTTTGCCCTCCAGCTACTGAGAAGGTTTTCCTGAGCCCCTGTGGGATGCTGGTCCTGGGAGGGTGTCTTTGATACACCACACATCTGCATTGCTGCCAGGTACTTGCGTTCAGGCACCTGACAGAGCATTTAGAAAACTGAAAACTTCCATACTTTATTTGGTAGAAGATAATGTGAAATGGTCCACACTAACCTCTGTTAATCTTACGGGCCTGGTTCATTAGCCAAACTATGCTTGAATCAAGAACATGAATGTGGCTGTCATCTTTAGCTTTTTCTCTTAAAGGAGAACAGAAGCTATGAAATTTTCCTGGAATGAAGAATGGGGGGTGGATTTAGCTTGGTCAAATCACTTTGCTTTGATTTTCAAATAATTGTCATCTTGATAAGGTAAAATGTTCTCCAAGTATTTACATTTTCACTAGTTTATATGTACTGGTATGGAACTTGTCAGTACTGCTCTTCAAACTCTTGAGATGGGTAAGTGTTTTTCTTCTCTATGCACAGACACACAAAACATCAAGTGCTAGAATACGAGTTAATTTAGCACAGATCTGAGTAATTTACAAGGAAAATTGTTGCAGAAATGCAACTGGCGTGGAACTTGTCTGTACTGCTCTTCAAACTCTTGAGATGGGTAAGTGTTTTTCTTCTCTATGCACAGACACACAAAACATCAAGTGCTAGAATACGAGTTAATTTAGCACAGATCTGAGTAATTTACAAGGAAAATTGTTGCAGAAATGCAACTGGCGTGGAACTTGTCTGTACTGCTCTTCAAACTCTTGAGATGGGTAAGTGTTTTTCTTCTCTATGCACAGACACACAAAACATCAAGTGCTAGAATACGAGTTAATTTAGCACAGATCTGAGTAATTTACAAGGAAAATTGTTGCAGAAATGCAACTGGCGTGGAACTTGTCTGTACTGCTCTTCAAACTCTTGAGATGGGTAAGTGTTTTTCTTCTCTATGCACAGACACACAAAACATCAAGTGCTAGAATACGAGTTAATTTAGCACAGATCTGAGTAATTTACAAGGAAAATTGTTGCAGAAATGCAACTGGCGTGGAACTTGTCTGTACTGCTCTTCAAACTCTTGAGATGGGTAAGTGTTTTTCTTCTCTATGCACAGACACACAAAACATCAAGTGCTAGAATACGAGTTAATTTAGCACAGATCTGAGTAATTTACAAGGAAAATTGTTGCAGAAATGCTAGATAAAAATGTGCCTTGAGAAGGCTATGAAAACTGGGCTGCAAACCTATTTAATTCCTGTGCAAAAATAATGAAGCTATGTTCAAGTTGCTTTCTGGAACAACGTGTAGAGAAGCAGATGCAACTTGAATGGGACTGGTTACAGTTGAAGCTTTCAGTGATCGGAATTACCTAATCCCAGTACCAGGAGTATTGACAGGCCCCAGTTCATGTGTCCTAATGATTCTAAAGGAGAGTTGATTCCCTGGGTTTCTAGTAAAAAGTTGTACAACATTCAAAGCTTATTACACAGAACTGCTTTGTGGGCTTAAGCAGTGTTTAAAATTACACATTATATTTTGATGTTGGCTATATGCAGCAGACAGGAATTTGTTTCACCAACTGCAGTGCTTTTCCATTGCTATTTTAATTTTGCTCTACTGGGATGTGTAGCGGGATTGCTATAGTTTAATTTAAACTATAGTTATTTATGCAGGTATTAACCAAAATTATCATGAGACATTAATCAAGTGTTATCTGAATGCCCATTATTTCCCTAACCTTTCATTGGATAAATGACCTGACGAGCTTGGAAAAACTGTGTGTGTACTTCTGTGGAGCTTTTGTCATTGCCAGCAAAAACTAGTGACCTTTCCCCTGTGCTGATGAAGTTACTTGGGACAGAACTTAGCAGCTTTCCCCCTGCCATGTTCAATTAGAAGCTGATGCAGATTAGTATCTAATATATCCCCTGATGGATGATGAGATTGGGGAAAAAAAGTGTAGGTATTGGAGTCCCTGGTTTGTTCCTTCAAACCACATTGGAAAAAGCATTCATTACAAGAAGTCTCCGTGGAATCACATTCATCAGTGTATGTGATGGTAGTATTTAGCTCGTAGTACAGCCTTTCCTGGTGTGTTTCCAGACTCAGGCAAGGTGGATGACAGCAGATCAGAATAAGAAAGTGTCACCTTCCTAAGACCTTCCTGGCCTCCATCAAGTTCATGATTTAGTCTTCTTTACACAGTCAGGTGCACTTGGATTAATCAACCACTAGATAGAGCTATGCCATATAGAAAGGACCTCACTGTGGAGTCTTACACTAAAATTCATATTTTCCCTAGTAGTGATGCAAACTAAGGACCAGTTGTTGCACAAGACACCTGACAGGAAGAATTCTTTCTCTAAGATACAATAAAATCCCTCTACTTCACCAGGGAGAATGATGGAGCTTTTTCTGAGGATACCTTATAAGACGACTTCAGTGTACAGGCCATTTTAATTCCCATACATAAATTATTAAATAAAGCAGATCTTTAAATTACCACAGCAATTAGGTTTTCATCAAGCCGTCATCACAGAGGTGGTTTGTCGTGACTGTGGACAGGAACCATGAAAGCAAAGGTTGTAGTGTTCTTTTTGCGTTCCCCACCTCCCCCCTCCCCTCCAGCCCCTGGTGCTGAGAAATGCTCATATATGGATTAAGGAGTCATAAACATTAGAAAAGGGAATTACCTATAGTATTATCCAATACAACTCTGAACCACAACAAGATTCCTCTAGTTAATGATTTCTGTATTGTTTTTTTCAACTTGCGTAATTTGTAGTGCTGAACTTTGACTTTTTCAATGTGTTCATTATAAAAGCTCGTTAGCAAAGCAGCTAATGATGGGCTTAGTCTTTAACCTGTGTTCAGGATTTTGTTTGCTAAAGTTGTACCGAGGTGGAACAATAGCTACACTAAATGCATGAAGCTATGGATACTGTATAATTCAGAGTCAAAGATCTGTGAAAGTTGATGAGCAATTGAAAAGGTGTGGATCTGACAGCTTCTGCTGGCAGTAAATAGTACTGTAAGGAAAGGACAAAACCAACCTCCCTCCCACAAAACACTGCCACCAGACCCCACCAAAGCAGGTCTCAGTGATATCTTGTGGCTTTGAGCAGGTACAGACATTGATAGTTCCATGTGTATTCTGGCAGCATGCCTCAGCAGTGAACAGAAATAAATGCACCTAGGTATTCCTTAGTGACGTGATGGGGTTTTGGCTCTTGGTGAGACAGTTCCCAGGTGCAGGACTTGGGGCCGGTTCAGTGGGTGCATGTCTTGCAGCAGCAAGGCCATAGTAATGAACCAACTTTCTAGCAAACTCCTACATTTAGTTTTTCTAGTTTCACTTTTTCATTTTCTGTGGCTGAATTAAGCAGAGTCTTTAATACAGATTTTATCAGACCCAAGCAAAAATGTTAATAGCCCGTATTATGAGTATGTATTTGATGGCATTTTGTTCTCAATTCTTGCCAATAAAATGGCACTCAGTCTGCTGGTGGAGTGGATTTGTGCTTCTTTCCAAGGATCAGCCATGGATTAGGGAAGTACAGCTGGTCTGTTTCTCATGCCAAGTGCTTTTGGCACATTTGTCTTTTTTTTCATTTTTAACATCCTTCTCAAGATAAATCCCGCCTTTTTCTCCCCCTTTTCTGAGGATTCGTGCTTGTTCAGTAACAAACTTCACCTTTCACCAAACTGTGTTAATGAGACTGAGCAAACAGACATTGCTCAAATGACTCATTACCAAAAAGAGAATATAAAGAAATATTCTTAATTTAACAAGTCAAGATTAGTTTTTGTTGAAGAAGTCTAACTCAGTAGTGAGTGAAGGTAGGTGTTTAAGCTGCCAGTCTGAAACACCAATGATCTTTGTATGAAGATGGCATACACTAGTGAGTTCTTGAAATGTGGAATTCATGAGCCTGCTGGCTAATAAAGCTGTCTTCAGCTGCAGCATTGCTCTGGTAGCAGCCAGAGCTGTACAACCTTTACTCCAGGTCAGGACCTGTGTTCCATCTCCACCTCTCATTTAAAGTCACAGACTAGAAAATGTAATATTGATGTCATCATGTGGAGAGCTAGCAGAGTTTCTGAGCATCCTGTAGTACAGCTTGTTAATTATTTAAGGTTTTGTTGTGAATCTTATAGTTTGTTGGTTTGTTGGGTTTTTTTACTACCTCCTGTAGTTACAAGCTGATCTGCCTGGATGAGCGTACGATCTGCTGGATCGAGCACTGGCTGGAAGGACGATCCCAAAGGGTGGTGCTCAATGGAGTTAAATCCAGCTGGCGGCCGGTCACAAGTGGTTCCTCAGGGCTCAGTACTGGGGCCTNNCACCTTGAGTCTTGTGTCCAGTTCTGGGCACCTCAGCACAAGAGAGATATCGAGGTGCTGGAGCGAGTACAGAGGAGGGCAACGAAGCTGGTGAGAGGCCTGGAGAATAAGGCTTATGAGGATCGATTGAGGGAGTTGGGGTTGTTTAGTTTGAGGAAGAGGAGGCTGAGGGGAGACCTCATCACTCTCTACAACTGCTTGAAAGGGCATTGTAGGGAGGTTGGTGCTGGACTCTTCTCACAGGCAATGAGCGACAGAAGAGGGAATGGCTGCAAGCTGGAGCAGGGTAGGGTTAGGCTGGACATTAGGAAAAAGTTTTTCCCAGAGAGAGTGGTCAGTCAGTGGAATGGGCTGCCCAGGGAGGTGGTGGAGTCCCCATCCCTGACTGTGTTTCAGAGTAGATTAGATGTGGTGTTGAGGGATCTGGTGTAGGGGAGAACTTGTAGAGTGGGGCTGATGGTTGGACTTGATGATCCCACTGGTCTCTTCCAACCTAAATGATTCTATGATTCTATGATTCTACCTTCTCCTCTGGCACGGTTGGTACCAACCCAGAGTAAACTCTAAAACCTGCCCTCTGGCCTGGCCAGTAAAGCTGAACCCAGCTTGCCCTGCTGTGTTTGGCACATGCCAAATCCCATTTCCCTTCACCCAGTGGTACAAAGCAGACAAGTTGGAAGATTAGAATAGAGGTACATATTCATGGCTTTATTTTTCCTTGCAAATGTAGAAATCCCATTCAGTTCACTCACATTTATACCTGTAGTAGATACAAATTCATTCTGGGTCCTAAAGCACTGCCTGCTAATATTGTGTGTTACATTATTTCTTCTTCTCCATGTTGACTATAACTATACAGGTAGGTTGTGCTTTTAATTTTGTATAACTTCTATCACCAACATTTTTTAAAATGGGTGTTTGCATCTAGATATTTAAAATCTGTTAAAAACAAAAACTTGGTTTTGGAATCTGTGAGTCCATATCTCCCTCTGAGTAGTGGGAAGTGAGTAGCAGTTTTAAAAGCTCTGCTGGTCTGGAAACTGAGACTTGTTTATTTAGATATTTACAACTTTTTCTATGATAAAGCATGTCCTGTATCTCCTGAAATTTGGTTTGATTTTCTGCTATTTCAAGGTTCATTTTTCTCTGAATCAGAAACTTGTCGTAATGAATTTAGGGGAGGATTTGATTTCAGAGCACGCAACTTTAAATACAGTGTCTTCACAACTCAGTGCTTAAAGCATCAATCGTTAATTATTTTGTTCCCTGTGTAAAAAGAAATAATTTTTGAAAAATGAAAGTAACCCCAACCTGTCAGCAAGGAATTGCACTTCAGCCATAAAAGGCTGCAAACTCTTTATTTGCAGGTTTTTCAGCCATGGTGCTGTTGTTACAGGCGATAGCAGAAACTTCTGGAAACAACCTGGGTGGACAGAATCATTTTAGAATTCCTCGGTCACAGATTGATTGTGCTCAGTGACTGCTGGTGCTGGCAGGATCCTAGGTCCGTGGCTGGGGCTCGGCTCCTCCACCAGCTGTCATCTCTGTTGGTGACGCTAAAGGAAAGCCAATGTCAGTTTTCATAAGGACTCAGTGAGCTGAAAATGGGCTTTGGCTCGGTTGCCCACAGGATTGCTCTGTGTATGTCAAAGCAGCCCACAGCTGCAGCAACGAGCACATTAGCAATCTCCGCTGCAGTAATTGTCACCAGCGTTCTCTGGTCTCTGGAGAACAAAGAATGTCAATTGTAAAAATGAGCATTTTGCACTTAAAAGCAATGATTAGATTGGATGGATGATGAGAACTGCTAGCAAATAACGGCTAAAATATCTAGTAAGTATGTTACAAGGTAATCTAAAGCCAGTTCTCTGTGTATGTGTGTATGCTCCATGAACATTTCAGTACAAGTACGGTGCTTAACTGACTTTTTTGAATCCTGGCTCGTGTTTGGGTTCATTGACAGAGAAAAGAATATGCATTTACTTTTGAGGAGTTCTCAAGTGACATTTTTACACTCTTGCCATTTCTGATATGCAACAGGTCTTTGTTGGAGAACACACAGCTTAGATGTTTAAAGCTATTCACGAGAAAAGACTGAGGAGAAATGTTACAAATCCCACCTTTCTGTGTTGGAAAAGTGAAGGAAGTGTTTGGTCTCTGGAATTTAGCAGAGCGTGTTGAATTATAGCACACTCTCATCAAATCCTGCTTGTAGCTTTGCGTTCTGCTTCTGTTTTGGTTGCATTTCAGTGCTTGAAAGCATTGATCATAGCCTTTTCCTTTTTGAAGGACTCCTTTAACCTGCAGCCTGTAACTGTAAATCAAGCATATTACTTTCTTGTTTAAAAAAAATAAAAATCAGCCAAGTCCTGAGTGTTTCATTGGTCTTTTCCAGAGATTGCTGGCAGTATTTTAAATAACGTGTCCATTTCCTATACACCACTTATTTCAGAATGCTGTTTTCTTTCCCCTGTACCCTTCTTGAATGACTGCTGGGGGGGGGAAGTGGAATCTCATGCTAATGCTTTGTGCCAGTGAGCTGTAATTCTGTGGTAATCAGAGTTTATTGGAGCTGCACATTCAGCAGAGTCAAACGGTGCTGAGAACACGTCCTGAGAGTGTCCAGCTTAGCTTGAGCTTTGTGAGTAAAAGGCATAAATTATCTCAGCTAATCTTCCATGGGAGCTTCAGCCTGCAAAGCCAGTAAAATAAGCACACTGATGCTTTCTACCGTTCCCTGAAAAGGCATTTTTTTATCTTTTGGCATAATTTAAGTATACCCATATAATTTATATAGATGCCTCTGTTGGAAGTTAGGAAAAATTAATAAGTGTAGTACAGAGAGGTATGCACAGCACAGGGAAGAATCTGAATTAATCCGTGTGGTGAATAATACATTGTGGTACCTTTGTGAATTAAAGCAGTAGGCAAGCTGCTGCACAGCAGAAAAGATATGGAGAAGGAAGAGTATGTGTTGATCAGTGATTATGATGCCATGCTTGCAGTATATGTATGATACGGGTTTGGTTTCTATTTCTTAATGCTTGTCCCTGGTGCCTTCTGTGTCAAGTCAAATACTGACATAAATAAAAACTTCAATAATGCTGATAGGGAAAGCCTAGATTCCACTTAGCTCTAGTGTTCCCCGTGATGGCTCCAAGATTTGACAATATCTCTGTGTCTTCATATATACTGACCTCTCTTAAACTCCTCAGTACTCTCCTGTACGTATACATATATGTATCTCCTCCTCATGTAACAAAATTGAGCATTTATTCAGAAGCACTTGGCATTTGTTCAACCACTACTAGACTTGTTAGCAGAGAAAATACTTGCATAAGCAATGTAAAGCTAAATACACTAGGGAGAAAATTCCTAAATTCTTTTTTAGCAGCTAAGATTACCGAAACTAAATAAGATTTAGAGATTCCTCCCACCGTCCCCCGCCAGTAATTCTTAGGATAATTCTTAACTTCAGAATCTCTCTAACAAGAGTATTTGCTGCTTGCTAGCATTTCTGTTTTAATTACTGCATGGAACATAATGCACTTGACAAAGCTGAAAGCTGCAGTGCCTCATGCTGTTTCAGCAACTTAACTGTGGCTTTAATTTATCTTAACCCGTGTATTGATCAGCAGGACCTGCATTTACAACAGCAGGTTTCTGTTCAAATGTTCCATGATTTCAGAACACCTACAAAGTGTTTGGCTTGGGAGTAATACCAGCTTCACAAAATGTTATGTGTATGAGTAAACCAGCAGCAAACCAGCTGTTTACTGTGTAAGACTAAATGGGACAATCCACGTTTGTGCAGTAAAGTATTCAAATGAACACTGCGAGCGAAGCAGAGTCTTCTTTTTATTGTACAAGACACTGGCTTGTTCTATTTTAAAACACTTGATCCTGTGCATACTTAGACACAGCCTTAGCTTTAAGCTCCTGAATTGTCCCATGGACTTTGAACAGCTTTCTGTATATGGCAGAGCCCTGTCAAAATCAGGAGGGCTGTTCACAGCTATTAAAATAAGCGTGTGTGTAAGCATTTACAGAATCCAGAGTTAGCAAATGCCTTTGTGTTAAAACCTGGGTGTGAGCAGCCCAGGTAGGAGAGGAACTGAAGTGCGTGGTGCCCTGTGTAGGGGGTGGCATGGGTGGTGTTGGTGTGCCACTGCCCTGAGTGATCAGCACTTTTTCCTTCTTTGTTCCAGCTCATCTTTGATGTCAGTTGTACTTAAGCAGAACACACAGTTCGTTGCTGGTTTTCCTGTACAAAGTCCCTTCTTACACAAAGAAAAGGGAGGAGGGAGAGAGAATTGTGAAACATGCACAATGGCCACTGTTGCTGTGTGAAATGTAAAAGCTTTTCTGTGAGGGAGGAGTAAACCTATGGCACTTGACTGAGTTACAAAAACACTTATCAGTGGGTGAAATCTTGCCAAAAATAACTCATTTCCCTCGCACTTTCACAATATGGAACAGCTTTTCTTGCATTAACACAAGATAAAAAAAAACAACCAACCAACCAAACAAAAAACCACAAAGCTCTGTCAATTTTCCTCTGTTCTACTTTAAAAATAGTTTTTCAGATTCTAACCACTTGACAGAACTGGAGAGGAGTGCTGCAGATGAGGTCAGAAAGGAACAGAGATGGAACAAGGCAATGAGTTTACTTAGTTATATGTGTATGCCATCCAGAGAAGAGCCACAGTGATAATATACCAGTCAAAAGGAACCATTCAAGGTGCAGTTCTGTCCACCTAAAGGCACTCCTTCCCTGCATAAAAGGCAGTATATTTTTTATAGACACTGTGTGTTTTCAGTTCCAGACAGACTGGAACTTGTACTAAGGAGGGAGTGAGGGGAACTGACTTTGTACTGCTGCTGCACTGTGTAGTTTCACCAGATCCTACTTAAGGTCATAGTAAGTTTACTGGGGATAAGAGCCTGTACTTCAAACTAGGCCAATAATCCCACTGCACATCCAAACACATTTTATGCAGAGATTATCACGTTTCAGTGAATGTATCTTGCTTTGTAGGAGTCAGGTTGGGAACTACACCATTTCTCACCACTCGCGTTCCTGGGTTTGTTGTTCATGTTAGCTGTTCAACACCCACAATGCCTGAGTAGTTCTTCACTGGTATTACCAGGATTTATGACCATTTTATTATCAAACTATTTCTTCTTTGGGATTGCTTTCTGGCTTTGAACTCAGATTTTATTAGAGCTGTAGAGGGTACAGTCAGTGCCTTGTTTCAGCCCACAGCGCAGCAAGGTAGGTGACAGCCCTAGTTTCTCTGTTCCACAGCCAGCTCACCAGTATGTTCCCTGGTGCAGCCAGACCTGGGGCTTGGAAGGGGAAAGGACTCGCGTGTTACTCCTGAGAAAAACTTATAGTTGTTTTTGGTGAGAGTGTTGTTCTGTCTTGGGTGTTTTTGCACTGACTTCGGTGCTTTGAGCTTACCAGACCATTTCATGTCAGCCTTTCATTTGTGCTCGGGTAGTGTGTATGCTAACTGCTGCCTCCAAGCAAACAGGAGAACCAGAGCCAGAAACGCCTGGAGCGAGTTCACCCATCTAGTTGTGCGCAGTGGTCATAACCCATGATGCCGTACTGGGACCTAACAGATGCCAAGATACTCTTCTCTTCCAATGTTTTGTGTTTGGGTTGTTCAAATAGTCCATTTTGTTGCAGATTTGATAGTGGCATCAGGTGATAGGTGCTGTATGGGAATCTCTTGGGACATGCACTTTTAAAAATGATTCAACTTTTGAGTAAATAAGAGACCTGTGGTTTAAGGGTTGCTTTTGTCTTCTCGTACGTGCTCCTGCCTTGTAAGATGAGTTCTTGTGTGTGTGCACAGTGCCCTGGCATTGCAGTGAATGGTCATGAATTTTGCTACTACGAAACAGAATCATTAGGATGGGTATGAATAAAGAACCCCAGTCTGGTTTGATGGGGACAAGCTTCTCACGAGCATCTTTGTCCGTTTCTGACTGAGTCTCGGTGAGGTTATTTTTCCTCACAGGCAGATTTGCTGTTGTGTCATTTCTCATCTATTCTGACATCTGCAGCTGTGGTATATTTATTAATGCTCATTGCAATTTTCAGTAGTTCAGTAGTGTTGCAGTCTGTGAAATCCTAGTCATTGACTGAAATTTTAGTTCAGCCGTTAAAAAAAACGGGACTCTCTGAGCTGCAGTTTCTCTGTTATGATATCAAGTGTGGCTTCTAAGTAGCATTTGGTTCCTCTCAAATGTTGAAACTCACATCCAAGGGGATTTTTGTAGTGGTTTTTGTGTTTCCCTCCCTCCTCACCTCTTCCACATTTTCTCTAATTATGTCACAATGTAATTATTGTTCATTTCTTTATGACTTTTGCATTTATAGTTCACTGGGACATTTCAAATTTGGATTTGGTTTGATAATGACTGTGAGGGAGATTACATTATGCCCTAGGCATTTTGCATGTAGTCTGGTTCCTGCTTATGCACAATTTTATAGGTAGTTTTGCAGAAAAAAAAAATCTAAAACATTGCATCATTTTGGCATTTCAAAGTTCAGCTATCCATAAAGTTTTACTTCTGATACATGAACACACTAGGCTCTCCATGACATGGCTTGTTGGATCTGTAGAATGCTACATAAATGGTACAGAAGAAGAAAACAAGGGGGAAAATATTTCCTTACTTGGAAAAACGTTTTCTTAGGTGAATTAGTTTGCTTTTATTATGGGAATAATTTCAAGACCAGTAAGTATCTGAAAATAAGCATGTTGGCTGCCTTTGTATTGATTTCATTGCTAGAGGCACATTTGGGAGAAACCAGCAAATGCATCAGATCAGGGGAGAAGGTGATGTATTTTATCTTTTTGCTAAGAATGCTATTAGCTGCATTCAGTGAGTGAGCTATCAAACCTGCCAGCCAGACTTTATCTCTTGGAAAAAGTTACATTTACAGAGTTTTCACTGATTCATACATAACTACAACTGGTTATCCAGGTATTAGATTTGCAGCAGTTGCAATAAAACCCTAACAGCTTGTTACTTTAAGTTGTTTGCTACCAGTGAAGCAAGCATATTTTGGTGGTGGGAGTATGGAGGGCATGTGTCAAAAGTGAAGGGTGTAAATAAAGATTTTAATTTTTTTTGGCATGGTCTAAAGCCTCTACATTGTATGTGAAGAGATAGCGTTTAAACAGCTAAACCCAAATTCATCAGTTTTTCATTCCTGCTTACTCCCTGCAGCCGTGTGGGTACTGCCTACCAAGGGAATGTTTTTCTGACTGAGACAGTCACAGTGAGGGCAGCAGAGAGATGCATATCTTTATCCCTTTCCTTCACAGTGCATTTATATCAAGCCATGTCACAAAACAAACTCCAAGTGCTGTGAGCTTTCCCATAGTATGGGTGCAGGCATCCGTGAAAACTCTCTTTTGTGTAGTGGCATTTTCTCTGAGAATGTAATTATTTTTTTTCACTCGTGTGTTATTCCTTTGAACTTTGGCTGAGCACTTTGGCTGAAGTTGACAGAATTATATATGTGGAATTCAATGCCAGTACTTTCTTCCTCTTCCCGTGCAGAATTTTGTCACAGGCATTTCCCACAGTAAGCACAGCAGACAGTGGGCTCTTTGCCCTTGACTGCAGCACTGCACATTTATTAGGTTTTTAGCCAGCTTGGTTAGGGCTTATGTTACACACATTGCCTGTACATCCCTTTGCTTTCACATGGCCCACCCCACCCCTGGAAGGTGTTAGTTAATTCCTATTATATTATGTAATTATTATCATTATACTTTTATATAGAGTGAGTGATATCTTGTGTTACCTGAACTGCTCTTCAGAACATTCTCATTCGAGTGTAGGCATCCTGACAGGCTTGGGCATCACTTAAGTCACCCAGTCTGAAATTTGTGTTTTTCAAAATTCTCAAAAGTTGTTCTTTGTTTGCAATAGCAACTGAGAAAAATGTCTCCATTGCTTGGGGCAGGAAGAGGCTTTGATCTCAGTCATCTTAAACTGAACGCTTTTAACTGCTGCAATTTTTTTTCCCTTAGGGTAGATGCACACGGCTTGGATATTTTTCATCAGTCTCATTACTTAAACTGAGGTGCCAGAGCAGCTCCAGTCTTGTAGAAGGGATGTGCTGGCCATCAGGAGCAAAAAGGAATTTAATCCTTTTTAACTTCTGTTGCTGTAGAGAACCTGGCCAAAGAAACATTCCATGGTGCGTGTCTGAGTTCCATTTTTGGAAGGCACTTAAATGCCCAAACCACCATGGGTTTTGCTTTGTTTGCTTTTTTAATGTTGTATGGCTTAGATATCTTTGATAATATTTCTTGAAGTTTGTCCAGTAGATTGCCCTTTTCCAGATCACAGAGTAAACCACATTCCAGAAAGAAGAGTCATCCATAAAGGTACTATGTCTAAAATCTGGTTTTCACTAGAAAAGAAACACGTGTTGGCTTACCAATGTCCTCCATTACTACACTCAGCTTCCACCAATGGTGGTCACTGGCTCTGAAACAATCTCTTTGCTCGAACCACATATCAGATATCTTCTGCAACAACTGGGATTTAGGCTTGTTGAGATTTCAGAGGCCTGAACTACCAGTGTAATTTTGAAAGCATGGAAAAACTCTTTATGCAACTCTGGAGTACAGCTGTGATGGAATGTCCTAAACCACAACATATGCCCTGTTTCGTGTCTGTTGAATATGTTGATGGAAAGTATCTCATTAAATTTAGTGAACTTTAGACGGAGGCTTCATGTAAAAGATGATGGAATGTTCTGTATTTCTGTTGTTAATGGAGCACAGTGTCCTACAAAGGATGTGGTTCCTTACTCTCATTGACTTTATGCTCTCTTACTTCTGTCTTGCTTTCTTCAGAATTTACCATTTCCTCAAACAGAAATGAAGTCCAGATTTTTTTGGTAGTGAGTTTTCCAGAGGCATGTCTAATTCTTCATACCCATTGCCATTTCTCATGAGGTCAGCAGGAACTTTTTCTCATTAGGTCTGGTTCTAGAACAAAGCTGTTCCAGCTGCATGCTTTGGCGTTTAGGGCATGACTGAAGATGAAATGATGTTTATAAAGAATTTCTATGCCAATCACAACTGGATATGTGTTCAGTACATTGGAGATCAGGTAGAGGAACAATGAAATAAGATCAGTCAGCAGGCTACTTGTCTGCACGGTGCAATGCAGCAGAAGCAAGGAGTTAGAGTGCCTGTAGCTCTAGATAGTGTGCTCCTTAGATGTGATTCTAGATGACATCCTTGCCTATTGCCTTATGTTGGCACTGGGCACAGCAAGACCAGGTAGATATTGAGAGCTAGAGCAGAAAAAAGAGCTACCTGCAACACACTGTCCCCCTTTTTAGTAGTTTTAAAGTAGGAGAAGTTGCAAAAGAAGCCCTTCACAGCAAAGGAATGAATAAAATTGACAAAAGCGATAGGGTATGAAAATGCATGTGATGAGTAAAGTTACAAAATGAATGGTGTATTTACGACTTCAGCGGGTTTAGTACAGCATTTTGCCCAACTTCAAATTGTTCTAAAAAGGATTAGATATAATTAATGCTGTATGACCTCCTTTTTTCTCCTTTTCAAAGAATGAAGAGCTGTACATCTAATGAGGACCCCTGAAAGGTCTATTATGTCCAATTGTCTCAATTATGCAAATAACGTTGATATTTTAGCAGAAGGGAGGGGATACTTCAAATTAAAAGTTTCAGCTCCTGCTTTAGTCTTTCTGCAGTGCCGGCATTCTTACAGCAAGTACATCCACTGTTTGAAGAGAGGAAAGGAGGTTTAACAAATTGGAGATTTGGGCACTATCAAAGTAGATTTGTTGTGCCTTGTTCCACCATGAGATGAAAATACCCTCTGGGCAGGGAGATGGGTCATGAGACTTCTAAAGGATTACCTTCAAAGGGAGTCATGAGATTGGTTTGAACAAAGAAGCTGCTCACATGCTTATCATATGAGATTCTCTTCTTAAAGTGGTGGAAACCCATCTCCTTGGGAATTCTCATGAACTTCAGAGAGACTGGAAGTCCTAGAAGTAAGATGAATGAGAAGGCTGAGCAATAAACAGAAAGATGGGACAGAAGCTCACAGTTCAATGCAATTTATTTATTCTAGATGTAATTCATCTTTCCAAACTCTGAAACAGTTCCAGTGACAAGCAGGTAGGACATGATTTCAAATGTTTTTTCATTCCATTTTCATTTCATTCCTGATCATCTTCGGCTTTGTTACCTTTCTTAGCCATCTTCTGCTCTGATACCTTTCATAGCATCAATATGCCTAATTGAAATTTGCGCTGCAGTGCGGTATAGTGACCTATGACTGGCTAGAGAAAGGTAATTCAGTTGAGACTATTCTGATTAGACTAGATTTCTCATTGATTTTGGAAGATGTGAAACTGAAGTACTGATTGCAAGAAGACAAAATGAGTTCTCAAGTCCAAAAAAAGTGTCTCAAGACACTTCAAAATTAGAAAATGACTTTGTGTGACTGTAATAAGATGTAGAAATGCTGGCAAAAGGAGATGAGGTGAAAACATATTGTACAGATTTTAGTGTTTTGAATGCTAGTTTAAAGCTACCTCTGCAGCTGGAGATGGAGTTCTGGCTTTATTTGTTTTGTAGGTTGAGACTTTGCTTTGTCTTGGGGTTATTTTCAGTTTTCAAAAGTAGCCATACTTTCCAAAGTTCACTTTTGGCAACAAGCCTTCTAATAAGGAAGCATCTTTCTGTGTTTGTTTCCAGTGGAGTTTAATCAAGGTCAGGTAGGTCAGGTATTATGGAAGTCTTAGAACAGAAAAGGGCACAAATTACGGTGGTTTTCCGTAGCCCAGAGGAGCTTGCTAAGTACAGGGGGCTTCCCACCAGTGAAAGAGTTGTAGGGAACACTTATGAGCAGCCCCATCACAATTGTTTCAGCAATGCTGCTGTTGTCATTTGAAGTAGTGCATGTCTGCCATAGAGTGTATTGGATACCGAGATGAGATGTCTCAGTGAGAACTCCCTCACCGAGATCCAACCTACACCCCGAGTATTCACATACTTTCGAGTGACTGAGGAGCCAAGGAAGCTCGGGTTTGGCCCTTGTTACCCCCAGCTCCTCAGATCGCAACTCCAAAGAATGTCCACTCCTCTGTCATTCCTGTCCCTTCTGCTGTGCTGCAGTGGGGGTCTTGAGGAGGGACATCTCAGAATATCAGCAACTCCAAGAGCTATCCTTGTATCCCTATATATATATGTATATATACCATGGATGCAACTTCTGGCCTCTTTGAGTCTTCTTTAACTCCCCTAATTCAGGCTTTAAAATTTTTCTTCCCCATTTTTGATAATGGATTAACTCCAGTAAACCGAGACCTTTATCATAATTTTTCCCCACTATCACTTTTAATTAAATGAGAGCCTGTGGCTAAGATCTTAAAGCCAAATGTATTAATGACTTAGACTTCATATTTTACAAGTGTGAATGATCGTGTACATCCGTACAGACTGTTTCCTAGACTGTATCCTCTCTCTTTAGAGAAGAACAGTGGAAAGAACAGTCCAGGAACGTTTTTCTGGTTCTATGGCACCTGTTAATTCTTTTCCTGCACAGCTTTGAGGGTTTTTGATGGGTAAGGATCGAAAAGAAGATTGACCAAATTTTCTGAAAACTGTTTTTATCTATAAACTCATTTGAAATCTCCCATTGCCTTTGCCCTTTGTAATTGTTTCAGTGGCACTCAGGTTTTCCGAAAGTTCCCAGTGACTGTTGTGCACTCCCAGGTAGAGATAATACAATAATTTAAACATACATATTGAGCATCTTCAGGAAATAATTTAACTCTTGAGTTCCAATGCTTTCATAATAAATTTGAAAAGATTATAAGGAATAACTTTGTGCAAACCCTGCTGCCCAACAGTTAAAGTAGCTGGAAATTCGTTCTTTTTTGAAAATGGCAGAAAACAGCGGGGTGTAAAATGCATCTGATCGTGGCATGTTCTGTTAAAGCTTACATATTAGCTAATGCCTGGAAAAAAATTGTTTACTTGAGTGTAAAATTAGCCACAGCAAGTTGCAAATTTTCAACAGCTCAAACTATTTAACACAATTCTACCAGGAGATTCTTGCTATCAGGAAAATTATATGTACTGCAAACTAATGTTAATTTTTTAAGGGACAGACCAGCTAACTGGAGCTTAAAAGATGCAAAAAGAGTGCATATTTGCAGAAGGCAAGAGAGAAGTAAATATTTGTATAACCTTTCTCAACATAAATATTTATTCAGCACATACAGATTTTGGAGGCTTCTGAGATGTGCACATATTGTAGTATATTGTGAATATAAAAATCTCACTTTGTAGCAATTTGAAAGTACGTCTTGTTAATATGCCCAGCAGCATATTATAATATATGGCATAATATACCTTAAATAGTTTCTTTCTTTGGCCACATTTTGAAGATGTCAGTATAATAAATTCTCCAGGCCTACCTGTTCAGTGCGCTCTGCGCTTCAAGTAGCACTAATTTGAATTGTACATTTAGAACAAACTCTCATAATAAGCAGTAACTCACAGAAGATGTAGCCATTCTCTTAAAAGGATTTCCATTAATAATTTGCTCTATTTCTTAAAGAAAAATTATTTTAAGGTCTCAAGCCATACTATTACATTATGTCTGAAAAATCAGCATGTTGAAATAGCTTATCAGTAGTTTTATAGAAGTTATGTCTGAACTAGTGCCTTGTAACCTCTTAGATCAAAGAAATGCTTATGTTTGAACCTCTTCTCCAAACAGCACATCTTTGATCATTTCTACTGTAATAGTCATTATTCTTAATATGTGGATTTAAGTGACCCAGGTCCATCAGAGTCAACACTTCAGTGGTTTTTGCATCTGCATGATTAAGTTAAGGTTAATCTTTGTTTGCCTGTATAATTAACAGCTATTGACACATTTTCTAAACCCCAAATAAGCAGGAGAATAAAGCACGTGGGTGGGTTTAGTTGGAACTATTCAGAGGCTTAATCCTGTAATGAGGGAAGTGTGTTGTTGCGTTGGTTATAATTTCATAAGCATTGACAAATTTCACAAAGAAGGATCTGGATCTGCTCTTGAGGTTCTTGAATCATGTGGGGTTTCATAATAATAGCATCTTTCTATTTCAGGTGAGCACAGCCTGTATCAAGGACTCATAGTTAAGAGTTGTTTAAGAGAAATGTCCCACGTGCCTATAATCTGGGCACATCCTGACTTCCACATCTAGCGGGGTTTTTGTTAGGATAGGAGATGGTTACAGTACAAAACCATTCCTGAGCCTTGTCAGCACTAGACACCAGCATCATCTTAAATCTTCAAATAAGAATTATTACTTAATTATCTTACAGAAGAAATGAGTAATTACCAGGCTACTTTGGCTAGCGTTATGTCAGAGGCTGCTCTCTGTCTCTCCCTCTTCATCCCCTCTGCTCTGTTGCTGTTGGACCTCTCAAGGATGGATACTTGTAAGCAAGGGTGACTCCGGTACCCATAAGTAAAGTTATTCAATGCTTCCCATTCTTGCATCTTGGCTTATGTTTGTTGTAACTCTGCCACTCATTAGGTGAAACAGTCTCTATGGAGTGTCTGCAGATTTTGGGGGGTGCGGGAAATCTAAAGTAGGTCTCAGAAAGGAGGCTGAGAACAGATGTATGTTTGTGTTCTCTGTCTCCCTAATGTCTAGAACAGAAGGACTAAAGGTAAGAGGAGGATTTGGCAAGTTAATAACAAGCAGGAATAGGTAACCAATGGACATTGCACGTTATTGTTAACATGTCTTAGAAAATCTCTTCCATGAAATTTGTTACGGAGAGGGATGGGATCTGAGCTGTTGCAGGAACGGCTTTTGCTCCTTAAAAATGTGGTACCCGTGGTGTGTAACCCAGCCAGTGAGTTTCTTTATGCATTCCACACACAGAAAAATTCACCACTGCAAAATGACACAAGGGATGTTGTCTGTAGGCAGGCACTGACCCAAGCTGTCCTGCTCTGTGCTCTAAATGGTCGCTTTATTGTAGTTGCATGAGCTGTAGAGTTCCATTAAAGCTGAGCTGTGCCCAGGCAGCTGTGCCTGCCTTGCAGCAGGGTGCCCCAGCTCCCCCAGTACACTTCACTGGTGTGCCTCCATGGACTTGGTGCGGTGCTGGGTATGGCCGACACGTCAGAGCAAGCCAGGGCTGCAGGGTGCTGAGACCGATAGCTGTTTGTCTCAGCTCAGATGAGCTCTGTGTCTCTGAGAGATACTGCAGAATTGAGTTAACTTTGAAGAGAGAGTTTTGTAGCCTGTGTCCCTAAGTTAGTGAATGGGGAGAGAAAATTGCTCCTCAGTGGCTATTTATTGCGTGCCGCCCCAGCAGGCCAGGGACACAAAGCGTAATGAAGCCATGAAAGCTCATTACAGTGCTCTGTGCAGAGTAGCAATGCTGACTGGTTTCCACATCGTCAATGGGAGCGATTTCTGGCCTCAGTTTGAAAGAACAGCATTGCTTACTGACACTGCCACCCTGCCTGTTGGGTGTTAGGCACAACCACAGAGCAAATGGGGCCCTGACATGGGTTCAAGTTGAACCATATGAAAAATCCAGAGGGAAGATAGTAAGAGTTGTCTTCAGAAACAGACTGCTGTTTGAAAGACTCTTACAACTGTTAGAAATTCCTTCTTGATATTGTACTTATTAACAAACAGTATAAGAGATTCTCTTTCTTTTGGATATTGTTGGTACTTCACATTCTAATTATTGCTAAAACTATTATCAGTTGTACAAATAACAATTTTTTATATAACTCACACAAACTAGGGGTTTGGAAATGTAGATTCTCAGGCTGTCACTGTATTCCGTAGTTGGGGATATTGTTCATGGCTCTGGCTCACTAGAGATGTAACACAAATTTAAAAAAAACATTACATTTTTTTGCCCTGTACTCCTAGTAATGAACTTTTTAGTAAAATCTTACCAGTTTCACATAGTTTTCACATAGTTTGGAGTATTTTTCTCTGAGGAAGAACCCTGTTACTGGGAGGACAGTTGTTCTGGGTAGAACTAATCACCCGAGAGGTTGATTAGTTAGGCACTTGGAAAAAACTGTTCCTTCAAAGTGAAGAAGAATGATGGGTAGTGTAGTTGGGATGTTGCATTTAAAGGCAGCACAAAATAAAAATCTTTATAGTATCAGTTTTCACATTCCAGATAACAGGGATTCTGCTGATACAATGATTTCCTTTTTTAGCTCCCAGTTCATTGGACAAAGCTCTTACTTGTTTTTTCTCAAGTAAAAGGTCAGTCAGTGGAATCAGCTGCCCAGGAAGGTGGTGGAGTCACCCTCCCTGACTGTGTTTAAGAGTAGTTTAGATGTGGTGTTGAGGGATCTGGTGTAGGGGAGAACTTGTAGAGTAGGGCTGATGGTTGGACTTGATGATCCCAAGGGTCTCTTCCAACCTAAATGATTCTATGATTCTATGAATTGCCTTCGTGGCATTTACAAAATCTGTGGACTTGTTTACATGATGAATGGACTTGTGTATGCTCCATGCACATATGCATGGTATGAGTCTCATTCCAACTCCACATTACTTTTGTCTTTCACTGTCTCCTCAGAGCAAACATCTCTCTGCCTAAATCTGGCATAAATACTCTGATTTAATTCTGTAGAGCGTTCTAATGAAACAATTGGGCAGCACAGCTGAGATGTGACTTCCCAGGTGATACCACCTTTTGCAGGGTATTGCAAGCTAAAGGAGAGTTACCAAGAAGTACTGGTAAGACTGTGAAGACGGTTACAGCTGAGTATTTCCATAAATGACAATAATCAATCCACATCTTAGCAAGATGTTGGTGAAAGTAATTTGTATGATTCCACAGATGTGAACTCTGCTGCCCAGCCAAGCTCCATTTTTCCATTCTTTCGTGCTTGATTTAGCCTGAGCAGCGTTGTCAAACATTGCATTATGCATGACAGACATTCATTTGGTGCCCTGCCTGCTTCCCCATCGCACCTGCGTGCCAGGGACTGCCTGCTGTGTCGGGTCCCCATCTGTGCCCCTGTGCACCAAGCACTGGTGTTGCCATTCCAGCTTCTCTGCTCTGCCCAGCGCAGGCCCAGCCTCGCTGAGTGCTGCAGCTAGGGAACCTGTGCTCCCCAGCAGGACTCCAGGTGCCAGGGAGGTGTCCTGCAGTGGATGATTTTGAGTTGCAAGATAAGGCTGAAGCCTCATCCGATCCATTGACCAGCAAGTCAAGCGTGCTAAGCTATCCAGCAAAGACATGTGTCCCTGACACATGGAGCGTCTCTTCTGGGGAATCATGGCATTTGGGAGGGGTGCCTGCATTAGAGTTTGGTTGAGTTTGGGCTTTGGATGTTCTCCAAAGACACTATGGCTCTCATCCCTGCCCTCCTTCATCCCCCAAATTCTTCAACTTCTTTTGATGGTAGTTTTATCGTTATGACTATTCACAGACATTAAATACTGCTGCTGTCCTGCAGGGGTATATGACAACTGAAATTCCCAGCTTCTGGTGGCACAATGGTGTGTAAGAGTTCAAAGCATGACACTCCCAGAGGCTTTGCTCTTCTGTCTTGATTCCCACCCTGGATTTTCAGCAGAGGTGCCTTAGTCCAGAGCCCACCTGCTGTGCTGGCATCAGGCTGCAGGGAAACAGAGCTGTGGGCTCTTTTGGTGCAGCCTTGAAATTCAGGCCCAGTCTTTGATTATTGAGTAGTTAGCTATATATGAAGTGAAATACATAACATTTAATATTAATTTAGCCCAAACTGGAATTGTCTGTGTGTGGTGGTTAGAGAAAATTTTCTTTTCAGTTACGGCATGTCTGCAGCTCTAGATACGTCTGTTTCTTAGCAAATAGTGTAGTCTGTGAGTCAAAAGACAGCTGGTCTTTGTAGAGCTAGTTCTCCTGTTTATTAATGGGTATGTTAGAAAGCTGACTTTATTTAAGGTCTTGATTTTATTAACTCATGATTTAAAAACCAACAATACTGATTTCCATTCCTTGCTGCAGGAGGACCTTCTTCAGTGTTGTACTTTCTTTAAATGCTAAAGGGAATTAACAAATCCATAGAGTGGAATAAAATAAACCCAGTATTAATTAATACTGTTTTTCAGCAACGTCTTCATTTCTAGGCTGGAGACAAATGCAATGGCTTTGGTTTGGTTTTATTGTAACTTAGGACACTTGTCAGCTCTCATAAAGAAGAACAAACCTGGCACTGAACATCTGAAATGTGTTTTTTCAAAATTACGTTCTGATCAGTACATTCAGGATTTGCAATAATAAGCAGGTTTGAAATTCACTACTATCAGCAAGTTTTGTGTTTCTTAGAGGTGAATGGAAAATGTGCTGTGATTTTAGTGCCGTAATCTTGCTGGCAGCAGCTATTTGTCTGTCAGCCTAATACTGCCACTGGCCATTGGGCTGAAAACTGTAGCTGATCTGACATAGTCCTTTAACAATTCATCCATACCAAAGCTGTTAAAAAGCACTTATTTTCCTTCACACTCACAAGAGACAGTATGTGTGCTTACATTTTTCCTCAAGAAACCGAGTAAATTTCAATCCAGAGTGAGAAATGTACAGAATCTGTATCAAGTAAGTGGGAAAGTGCCCATTTTCTGGCAGTGAATGTTTCTGCTCAAGTATTTGCACTGGATTATAATGAAGCTTTGGTTAAGCAGATTAAATAGACAAAAGCAGCGAAACTTCAAAGGCTGACCAAATGTGCTGAGGTTTTATTTCCCCAGCCTGTAATGCTTGCTTTTGCCTTCCTCTCATTAGCACAGAAAAATAAGCCAGTGGAGCAGAATGTGTTGTCCGACTGTAGTGCCTACAGTGACTGATTTTTAACAGGGTTTTAGGTGTGAGTATGCAAGGTTTTTTTCAATGTAGCAGTAGATATTAGGCCTCCTATGAGAGGGGGTTTAAGGATGCCTGCACAGCTCAGAGCTCAACTGTGTTGCAGAGCTCATTTTAGATACCCAGATGCATGAAGTCCAACCAAGCCAAGTGCAGGGTCCTGCACCTGGGACATGGCAATCCCAAGCACAAATGCAGGTTGGGCAGAGAATGGCTGGAAGGCAGGCCTGAGGACAAAGACTTGGGAGTACTTGTGGATGAGAAGCTCAACGTGAGCCGACAGCATGCACTGGCAGCCCAGAAAGCCAACCGCATCCTGGGCCACATCAAATTAAGCCTGGCCAGCGGGTCATGGGAGGTGATTCTACCCCTCTACTCTGCTCCGTGAGACCCCACCTGGAAGAGTGTGTCCAGCTTTGGAGTCCTCAGCACAGGAAGGTCATGGACCTGTTGGAACGGGTCCAGCAGAGCACCATCAGAGAGCTGGAGCCATCTCTCCTATCAGGACAGGCTGAGAGAGTTGAGCTTGTTCAGCCTGGAGAAGAGAAGGCTCCAGGGAGACCTTATAGCAGCCTTCCAGTACCTGCAGAGAGCCTACAGAAGAGCTGGAGAGGGACTCTGCTGGGGCATGTAGTGATAGGATGAGGGGCAACTGTTTTAAATTCAAAGAGGGAGATACTAAAAAAAGCAAGTCTTTACTATGAAGGTGGTGAGACACTGGAACAGGCTGCCCAGAGAAGCTGTGGCTGCCCCATCCCTGGAGGTGTTCAAGGCCAGACTGCATGGGGCTTTGAGCAACCTGCTCTACTTGGGAGGTGTCCCTGCCCGTGGCAGAGGGATTGGAACTTGATGACCTTTAAGGTCCCTTCCAACTCTAACCATTCTATGATTGCATGAAAATCATGGTTATTAAGTCTGTGATCTAATCCAGTGGTTTTTAAACTGTTTTTACATGAAGCACACAAAATAGCAAAGGAAACTCTGGTAATCTACAAGGAATCAGGTAAAGCAGTACTCGAAAACATGGTGTAGAAATACAAGCTGGTTTGATAGTTCTAGCTTGCGTTTTCCACTGTTCTCTACAGAACAGTTAAATTTGCAGCATCTGTTACCATTTATATGTCGGAAGGTGTTTCCAGCACTATGGGGTTGGATTTGGGCACTTGTGTCACTTGGTCAAATGTGTGACACAAGTCTGAAGTCTGAAATTGTATTTGAGGAAGAAAGTGAACATGTTTTAAATATGTAAAATATTAATGAAATGCAGATTAATTAAACATTAAATATATAACTTTAAAAGTAGATAAATGAAGTAACCTCTGTAACAGGTTCCTGTTAAGCTCATTTTATAGCATTAAAGGTGGGTGTATATAAGCATGAGTAACAACATTGGACATAGCTGTAAAATAGCAGTGAGGTTGGATACTGTGTGGTTTTGGATTAAATTTGAAGAAACTCTTGAAATTCCAATTATTTAATTGGCTTATTGGCTCTCTGACTAATTTTGAGCAGTCTGAATACCTGTGAATTTGCGAAATCTGGTCTGAACAGTTAAATAGCACTTGTTTGATGTAAGCAGCCACCTTGACCCACCACAGGGCCTCGTGGATCTCTCTATCTTGGGTGTCATCTGTATTTCTCTAGAACTGCACCTCAATAACTAGAGTCTGGTGCTATAAAACAAAATACGTGTTCTGAGCTCTATTTCTAATAATACTATTGCTAAGACTTGTCATCCTGTAAAACCCTTGCCAGAAGGCATATAAAGAGAACTCTGTAAATATTTTGGGGAACAAAGGTTTTTTTAGGTTTATTTGAAGATGGAATGTATGGAGTTGAGATAGGAAAGCTGACCTAGTTGGATGGCCTTTAGTTACTGAATTTAATACTCTCTTCCTTCAGTTTGCTGCATAATTAAGCTCGTTATGTTAAATGCCTAAAATATATGCCTTGTTGTTCAGGAAGCAAGGAACATTGTTAGCTACATGAAGTTTTGTGCACAGTCTTCGCTCTTCCTTTCTCTGCAGCGCTATGAGCTCCCAAATGACTCCTTTTAAAATGAAATGAGATGGTTCTGCCTTGGTAAATCAGTGGGTGTATCAAGAGCAGGAGTGCAGGATCTCCCAGACCACTGACCACAAAGCATTCCAGCTCGGAGGCACATGAAAGAGGCAAATGTTCACATACCTGGATGGATTATGTACAGCATTGTCACGAAGTAGAAGCCTGGGTTTGCAGCTTATTTCCAATTATTTGAAACAAAGGAACTTCAAGTAGTCTCCCATTGTTTCTGACATAATAGAGGAAACAAAGAAGCCAGACAGGGACTAATAAGTCAACAAACAAAAGCACTTCAGAGACAACTTCTGCCTCACACAAGAAAAAAAGATGAAGAACCAAACCCTGTATTCATCATCCTGTTCTGAACTGTGCAATGCAGGGGGCTGCTCCCATCTCCAAGCTAGTACCAGGGAGGCTGACAAAGCACTCAGCCAACAGAAATCTGCAGTTGACTTTCTGAAGTCAGGAGATCAGCAAGGTTTTGAGCTCTTTCTGCAGCAAAGGCTCCCTTTTTTTGTTTGTTGGGTTTTTGTTTAGTTTTGTTTTGTTTAAGGCACCCTGAAAGTTCTTGTGTCCTTTTTAGCTTTTGTCTCCTCAAAAATTTCATTTCTCTTCTGCAAAGGAAACTAAAGCAAAACCTGTGAAAGTTGCTTGCTACTTGGATTAAGCCACAGTTCCCTAATTCAAACAAGATCAGCAAGGCAAAGTTATTGGTGTCATCGAACCATGAGTGGTTTTTAACATTTTTATTCCTCTAAAATTAAAAGGCTGCCTTTTAATTCACTTTTTACAGTTCATCGCTGAGTGTTGGTTTCTTATTGCAATCATGATGCTTTGCCTTGCTGATGGTTGCGGGAAGAGGAAAGGCCTGGGATCTGCAAGTGAGAAACTATGGGAGACTCTGGCCTGCAGCTCTTCCTGAGCCCACTCCTGAGCGCCCCCAGACTCAGCTGGGCCACACTTCTGCAAGGCTCTGACCGCATCGCACAGATCCATCCGTTTTGTTCTAGCTTGCCTACACTCTTTGTTTTTAAAAGGGCTGTGAGCTTGGTCTAATCTCTGGTTTGCAAACACAGTTTTATTTTGTCTTCAAGGTTGTTTTCTCCCTCCCGTTTCACAGAGATGTCACTGATGTGGTATTGGTGTGTTCTCTGTCAGGTGCTCTTGCAATTGAAGGAGATGTGTCTCTTCCTGAGATGTGTCTCTTCCTTAGACACATCTCCTTAGTTGCCTTGGGAATGACTGTAACTTAATACACAACAGGAAAAAAGGCTTTTGAGAAGATTGTTAATCAAGCAGGGAAAGTGTTTGGGAAGCAATTTGTACATACAAAGAACAATAGGAAAGTATTATTTGGAGTAAATGCTATTACTCTATTTATGTCACAATTTATGATGCCTTTCTGTACTACTTGGAGTCCCTTTACTGTTTAGTAAAATGGAAGCAGCAGCTGCAATTTTTGGTAGAGCTTCAGTTAAACATCGTGACTTCAAGACCAGCATCTTTGTGCATAAAGGTTTCACTCACGTTCAAGGTTTGAATTTTATGCCACTCACGGAATATTCACATCACCTACTTGCTTCATGAGTACATGTATCTGGTGTTTAAAAGTGATTTAACGAACTCAGTGCTTGTTTTTAATAACAGTAGCAGAAAATAGAAGGCAATATTTCAGTATGTTTCTTCTTTTTCTCCCTTTTAAGGGTCAAAAGGCTTGGATAGAGAAGACCTTTTCAAAAAGAGAATGCATCTATATAATTGCCAACAACAAAGACATTAGCAGGTAACATTTGAAACTTTTGTTTTGGCCAACTGAGAAGGTTAATACTGAAGAAACTGGACTGGATTTGTATTTAGACCTGTGAAAGTGTGACTTGCTGCTCTTAAGGGGAGCTGGCAGCCAAACAACAGTGCAGGACATGCTTGCACTTGAATCTTTCAGAGCCATGGAACCTGTCACAAAGATGATAAGGTTGGGCAGCAGAAGAGGCAGTAAGTTTAGTTCTGAGCTTTGCAAACCAGAGCACAAGTTCAAACTGAATTCTGAAAGCAAGGGTGCAGTAACATGCACTGTGAAGCAAATGATACTGTTCTCTGCAGCCAGTGCAACACTACCAATAACAATGCTATACAGTGGAATTCTTAGTCCTAATATTAATACTATTGCTACTGCATGGGCTAGCTAAATTGTGGTCCAGCTTGTTTGGATAACATAACACTTTATGTCCCATACTAGCTGTCAGCTCTGAGTAAGGAACAGATGGTCACTGCTCCTGTTCTGCATTCTTCCTTCTTCCCTGTCCTTGAGCCTAGAACAGCTTTCCCAGTGTATTACACAAGTGAAGTGAAATTTTTAATCTTTGCTTGTTAAGAAACACCTGCAAGCTGGTAATTTTGGCATATTTGTGCAGGCAAATACAACGATTGTGACCTAGAAGAGGTGTTTCTGATTCATGTAGAGCAAAGCATGGTCAGTTGAAAATCTGGGGTTTTTTAATTATTTTTTTTTGAATCACTATCCAGTATTGAAGACGCTTTAATCAAAGTCACTTCAAATTTTAACTTACAGGTGCTGCTGTGGCCAGCTCATTAACCAACATATTCCACCTCCTCCAAGCATAACAGCTAATAAAAATGGAGAAGAAACAAAGCAAGTGGAAGCTCAGCCAGAGAAATGGTCTGTCAGTAAACACACACAAACATACCCTACTGATGCCTATGGAAACCTGGAATTCCAGGGAGGAGGACATTCTAACAAGGCCATGGTAAGGAGCATAGGCTACTCTAAGGTATTCATCTGGTGTGTTAGCTTAATGGACACGTGTCAGGATTCATGTTCACTCAGTGCATAATCCATTGTAATCAAATGGGATCTCATTGCTGTCTGAGAAAAGTGTGGCCAAAATGGTCATAATGAGAAAGAGAGAGAAAAGGCAAGGGAACAGTAATACCTCCTTAGGAAGCGCCTTGTGATTTCTTGATGAAACAGTTTCATTGAAGTTGCTGTCTGTAAATATCAGCTAAGGAGGCAGCTGCATTCAACAATGCCCATGATTCCATCTCTTTGTATTAGATTTGTGGGCCAAAGAACCCAGCATGGATACAGATTTTTTCCTAAGGCTTGAAGTCTAATAAAAATAGAAATTAATCTTGCCTTCCTGAAAGACAGAGGCCTGACAGAGCTGGAAAATGGACTGTTGAGTTAGCAGTGGAAGTAGCAGCAGTGGAAGTAAGAGCAGGTCGAGTTTTTGCAACAAATTCTCTTTCTGATTTACCTCTCTTCTGAACAAATACAAACCTAGGTTTGTTTCTTTGCCCATTTTCTTTCCCAAAATATATGAGAGCAGTTGGTGGGTTTCGATAGTGGTAGCTTGGGGATTTCTACAGTAGAAATAAGCACTAATTTATTTCACAGTTTTCTTCATCAGAGTCGTAGTTTGAAAAGAAATCACAACAGTGCATCTAAACTGAGAAGAATGCAAATTACTGCTGCAGAGGCAGGAATATGTACATCAAGAGCAAATGAGATAAAACGTCACCTAAGCTCCCTTTTTATTATGAAGGTCCTAAACCAGAGCTTTTACAAGCAACACAAAACACCTTCCAGTCATTTTAAATAGGTGGCTCCCCACAATGTGTGTTTGTAGAGAGAGCTTAGAATGCATGACTTGATGGCAGTCTGTTTTGCAGGTGAAGAGAGGAAAGTGGTGTTATTAAAATTCATGAAGTAAATGGTAAATTCTCAATAGCAAAGTGAAAGGTTTCAATCTATTTTGTTTCTCTATCCGTAAGCAGCAGATAAATTTAACAGTGTGTTACTTAAAATTGTAAAACTCTTTTTTCAAGATGGAAGGCTTACTCTAACCATTCTTTGTTCAGTCAATAGACCATATACAGAGCAGCTGGAGCAATAATATTACACGTTGCTCTTTGCAGTACATCCGTGTGTCCTATGACACTAAACCAGATTCTCTGCTGCATCTCATGGTTAAAGACTGGCAACTGGAACTGCCCAAACTCTTAATCTCTGTCCATGGAGGCCTCCAGAACTTTGAAATGCAACCTAAATTAAAGCAGGTGTTTGGAAAAGGTCTGATAAAGGCTGCTATGACCACAGGAGCTTGGATTTTCACTGGAGGTGTTAGTACAGGTAAGCAATTACCAACACTTTTAGTTTACTTAAGAATGCAATGATGTTCACTCACTAATCTTTCCCACAGGCAGATTTAAGTCTACATGAATGAGTCATTAGCCACTAGACCAAAAAAGGAGTGTTGTAATCACCGTGTTAATATCCTGTCCAGCCCAGTCCATAGGATCTTCCTTATCCAATATTGAGTTGCATTACTTGTTGTTTCCCTGAAAAAAAATATTTTGTCCTTGGTTTCAGTAGGAAGGAATCTACCACTACTTAAAATACTACTTAATTTTTCAGTTCTTGATTATCCTGGTAGTTACAAAATCTCCTACACTAAATTTGCCTAGCTTTAGCTTCTTGCTGGTTTTTGGTACAAAGACCTTTCAGTTACTGGAAGTATACTTCCTGAGCATGTCTTCATACCCAGCACTTGTGTGGAACTCAGCCTGTGCAGTTTAATGAAACTCTCACACTAAGCATGTTTTCCAGTCCTTTGGTCATTATCACACCTCTGCTTTGAACTCTGTAGTTTTTTAACAGCCTTCCTGAATTTTGGATGCAGCAGTTTTTGAGACTGTGCTTGGTGAAGCTTTTAATCCCTGAAGCAAAACATCCTTTCTGCTTCCATTTGATCCTTCCCTGTTTACACAGCCAAGGACTGAGTTAGCCTTTAGGCTGTGTGACCTCTCTGAGAGTTAGTGATCAATTGATGATCCACCTTAAAGGCCACGTCCCTGAGTCACTGTCTCCATGAGATCCACCACCACCACCACACATGCACACTCTCTCTTGTAATTATATAAGGTATTAGTTCTTAAATGAATGATTGTAAATTAGCAACCTTGAAATAAAAACCTGAGGTCAGTTGTAAACAGCTCTACTTGGAGCTGTTGCTGTCTTCTGTTTGTGTTTTCCTCTGGTCTTCTGGCCGCCTGAAACAGTTTTGTTTCTGGGTTTCCCTTTTGGCCGTATCTAAAACATGAGTTGTACAGCAGCTCCACAGAACTCCACCAGGAGATTTTGGGCAGTGTTCCTAGATTCTGTCACAAAAACAGTGACAGATGTCCAAAATTTTAAAGACATATTGAAAAATAGCTGTTTTGATGATTCCCTGTATATTGTGATATTTTGAGACCAGTTGGTTTTTAATTAATTTCATTTTAGTATCAATTAAGAGAGATCTTCAAAAACCAACCAGATCCACACTTTACAATAATCTTTTTTTAGCTGATATACACCTTTATATCAAATTATTTCTCATAAAACTATGTAAGATAAGAAGGAATTCCTTTGACTTTAGTTTTACAACAAAGGCCTCTAAGGGTTGGTGATATTTGTTACTCAAAATAATCTTTAAGTGAAAACTTATTTCTTGGATAGCTATAAGGTTGGGCTTATTTGCTTGCTCAGGGCCCAGTGATAGCATTCCTTATGTGTTTAGTGTTGTGTGCAATGAATAATCTAACTCCAGCCGGTGGTACAGATTGCACCGTAGCGAACTAAGTACATCTTTCAAAGACTCCATTGAATTCAGAACAAGGCAGGGGGATTTACACACAACTATTAAAAAATAAAAGTGTGGGTTTCTCTGCATGGCATGTTCTATTATGAAGTAGGGAAACCAGTTTAGTGGTGAAGGCAGTCCAGAAAAGCGGGTGGCTCCGTGAGAGGCAAGAAGAGAATTCTGTTGTTCAGCGATCTCTCAGAAGTGCCGAGAATGAATTGCTTCAATTGTATCTATAGGTGTCATTCGTCATGTGGGAGATGCCTTGAAAGATCATTCTTCCAAATCCAGAGGACGAATATGTGCCATAGGAATTGCACCGTGGGGCATTGTAGAGAACAAGGAAGATCTGATAGGAAAAGATGTAAGTCCTTAAGGAAATTGCACTTAAATAGCAATGTCAGCTGTGGAAAAAACAATAATAAAATACACTGTTCATCTTTTTGGAGTATTAATATTTTCAGTGTCTCTAAAGCACGCCCAAAAGCTGAAATTCAACATTGTCTTGAAGAAAAATCTATTGTTTAAATGTATTTGTCAGGTTGTCATATATGACCTTAATGTAAGTATGGAGTTAGGGAGGTTTCCCTTGCTTTCAGTAATAGAGTCTTTTCTGTGGTAACAGAGTTTTAGGTCCCAACTTCAGTGTGCGATGTTGAGGCTTGTGTCCATCACATAAGGGCCTTTATGTGTACAAAAGCTGGCATTTGCTGTAGATGGGGACTCTGCAGTGGCATATTAATGGCTAGGAACTCCAAATGAGAATGTGTTTTCTAATGCAGTAAGAGGTTTATGTAACACAGTGTGTGATCAAGGAGAGTACATTAATGAGTTATGTTAATGAGCTTAGTGGAACATGCAGGAGAGTGCACAGATGTGACTGTCATCCTTCAGAGAAAACACTGCTGTGAAGAGTTCAAATTCTGAATGTCAAAAGCAAGTTCCATCTCTAATTCACCTCTGGTTCTGGTTGTAAAGGTTTGGTTGATCCGGTTCCTCAGAAGGCGTGTGCTTCTGCTGGGTGGTGGTGGGGATTTTCGCCTTTAGTTCTTAGTTCTAATCTAGGTGCATGTATCCTTTTGACACACAGGTAACCCGGGTTTACCAAACAATGTCAAACCCTCTAAGTAAGCTCTCCGTGCTCAACAGCTCCCATACCCACTTCATTCTGGCAGACAACGGGACGCTGGGTAAATACGGAGCTGAAGTAAAGTTACGACGGCAGTTGGAAAAACACATTTCCCTCCAGAAAATTAACACACGTAAGTACGGTGGGGCAAGCTGTAAACATAACATTGTAGAGGAAGGGAGGGAAGAAGGGCTTGAATGCTTCAAGGTATTGAAATTAAATGCTTCTTCCAGTTCTTTCTACCAGGAGTATGATCAGGACTGTGTGACTAAAATAGAGCGTATGCTGTCTGATAAGTGGTGAAAGAGCCCACACCTAACAGCACGGAAAACCCAGAAAAGTAAGGATTGCATAAGGGGAGAAAGAAAAGTTGACAAATAATGGCAAGGAGAAACTTCAAAGCAGTAAGAATTTAAGGAAAGGGAAACGTAAAGAATTTGTTCATCATTCATACACATCAGTAAATACACGGAACGGGGTGATTTTGTACAGTTCCTGTTTACAGGAATCCTCTGTAGCTCAGTGGTTTCTGATTCCAAATGTTCCTACTAACATTTTATTTTCTCTTTTATATGGCTTTGTTTCATTTAAATATCACACTCAACATTCTTTGATCTTGCAGATAAACTCAGCTGGGATTTTTCTTTTTAATGAAGCCATTATCCAGATAATTTCACGTCAGTGCTTTCATATTTAGAGTTTTGTGCGCTTTCAAAAGTTCTGCCAGTTGCTACAGCCTCTTTATAACAACTTTCTGGAATTCTTTTTGTCATTACTTAAAAAAATTAAAAGATACTTAATCATTAACATTTTTGTGGACAAAAATATGTTTCAAAGATTAAAGTAATAAAAAAAATTAGGAGCTGTAGTTTTCCAGCAACTTCAAAAAAAAACCCCACCAACAACAACCCAGTTGAAAACGGTCCCAAAAAAGTTAATAGTCTTTGAATCTACATTTTAGCTAAGAGCTACTGGAGAATAGATATCAGTTTTACTACTTGCCTTTCTGACTTCTTACAGATGCCCTCGGAGCTTGTGTAGGCTCATATAAATCAGAAAAGAAATATTCAAAATGAGAATAGCATTGAACTCTACAAAAAATTGTGGTTTAAGTGCTCTTATAGGTAGAGCAGAAAAATGAAGTAGCACGCCAGGTAAAGCTGAAAAGGGCAGATATCTACATGTTCTGGAAAGTCTTTAAGTCCTGCTTTTTGCCTACGGTAAGCTTAAGGAACTGAACTCACCAAAACTTGCTTGGAGTGTGGAGACAGTGTTGTGCACTGTGTCCCCCGGACAGTAGGAACAGCTAGTTACCATTAGCAGTGCTTTCTTCAGCTTTGCCTTACGCAGAAGCGCTGGGAGAGTTGTGAGATTGTAGAAGGGAGCCCTGGCTTGGAAGATGATAAGTAATTCAGGGCCCAGGGGCAAGATGTTTTGTATCATTTCTTCTAACACCACTGGGCTGGGGATATTGGGTCTGATTTAAGTGTTTGGTGATTTCTGTCATGAGAAGGGCCAAGTTGGGGAATAAGCATAGGAATGAAGCGTTCTGTGAAGGGCTGTGTACACCTGTTAGTAACAACATACGGGGAGTTGTTTTGTTTCTTTTTAATCACTTCAAGCACAGGCACCTCTTCTGGAAATCTCAGCAGGAATCGCTAAGGATTTCATGGACACACAGGCCGGCCCGTGCTCTGTGACTCCTTATCAGAGCTGGGGTATACTTGCAGGAGGATGTCAGGAAGCTTCTGCTGTTGTTGTGCATGATGTTCCTGTTCTCCAGAGTGGAATGAAGGTTGAAAATATGAACTTTCATGCGTTCTCAGCTGTACAAAAAAGTACATCTTCTTTATAAAGTGCTGGTCATTTTTCTGTTTAAGAGCTGAATTCAAATCATTATAATAATGGGATTAGTCAGCCTTCAGGTAATGTTTTATCCTTCATTTCCTCAAGTATGTTGTGACCAAGGCTACTGAGACCATGTGACCTGTGGGCTTCCCTTTGTCATCCTATGCCTGGAGATCACAGTGAGGCAGGGACAGCAAAGGGATGCTCAGCTGTCGTCTCTTCCATCGGCCAGCCATTTCAGCCTCATGATAAAGACACTGATTTAATATTTTTTATCTTAGGAGAAAGCATAGGTATATGTCAGCCCACTGAAGACTTCCTGTAGGTAACCAATGAAGAGCTAAAGCATCAAAGACACAGTAGCTGGGAGCCATCCAAGTGACAGTGAATGAAGGACTAGGAGAATCACGTTAGCTGTTTTGTCTCTACGTGGTGTCTGCCTAAAAAGATTCACCAACAGTGAGCAAATAAGTGATCAGTATGGAGCTGATGCAAAAGCAAGGGCAGAGAAACATCTTACTCTTTTCATTTTGGGGCTATGAAATGGCATATGGAAATTTTTGCTGGTGTTGGCCATGAAATGACCATCATTTTTCCTGACTGCTCTGGTTTGAAGCTCTGATGCAGAATTACTGCTCTGATGCTTTAACACAGAAGTCAAATCCACTCATGTCTCCACCTGTTTAAGTTTCAATGACACTTTGGTTTTTGTTTCTGTTCCTCTGTTTTTTGCAGGGCTGGGACAAGGTGTTCCTGTCGTTGGGCTCATAGTGGAAGGGGGTCCCAATGTGATCTCCATTGTCTTAGAGTGTCTACGAGAAGAACCCCCTCTCCCTGTCGTGATATGTGATGGTAGCGGACGAGCGTCAGATATTCTGTCATTTGCACACAAGTATTCAGAAGAAGGAGGGTAAGGTTTTGAGATCTTCCCCAAAGCTGTGTCTTGCTGGGGTGGACAATGTAGGACTATATTCCTTGCTTTCATTAAAGCTTAAAAAGACAACACCTCTGGTTTTGCTACCAGAGTTATGCTACTAATGGAGTCTTTCTGCGGTTGGTCATTTTTTGTTGTCTGTTTAATCTCAGTGAATAGAAATTGTTACCACTTGGCATGTGTTTGATGGTCCAATGACAGAAGCTTGCTCTCAGTGCAGCACACTGTTGTAGAAGCGCCTTTAAGGTTTCCTACATTGTTCTGGGTGCTGGGTTGGGCACGTTAGAAGCAAAGAACAAGTTCCCAAGAGTTACTCTAAGGCCAAGGCTGAGGTTGTTTACTGCTTGTATATGCAAAATTTTTACTGCCTGATACTAGTGTGTTGTGTGAATGAACTTCATTCTCCAGGAGTGGCAGACCAGCTGCAAAAATGTTGGTCTTCTTCCATTCTCTTGCTGTTCCATGCATCTGCGATGGTTCTTCAGGGCAGTGTTCCCTGATGTCAGGAACAGACTGGAGGATGTTGTCTGGTGTGTTCTGCTCCACAGCCTCCTGTCAGTTGCCCAAATGAATCTGTGAAAGTCACTCCTAATCCAACAGTTTCTGGAATCTATTATCAAGGACAAGTGTAGAGTCTTGCATCTGGGTAAGAACAACCCCAGGTACCAGCATAGGTTGGGAAATGACCTGTTGGAGAGCAGCGTAGGGGAAAGGGACCTGGGGGTCCTGGTGGACAGCAGGATGACCATGAGCCAGCACTGTGCCCTCATGGCCAAGAAGGCCAATGGCATCCTGGGGTTTTTAGAAGGGGGGTGGTTAGTAGGTCATGAGAGGTTCTCCTCCCCCTCTACTCTACCCTGGTGAGACCCCATCTGGAATATGGTGTCCAGTTCTGGGCCCCTCAGTTCAAGAAGGACAGAGAACTGCTTGAGAGAGTCCAGGGCAGGGCTACCAAGATGATGAAGGGAGTGGAGCATCTCCCATATGAGGAAAGGCTGAGGAGCTGGGTCTCTTTAGCTTGGAGAAGAGGAGACTGAGGGGTGACCTTATTAACATTTATAAATCTGTAAAGGGTGAGTGTCAGGAGGATGGAGCCAGGCTCTTCTCAGTGACATCCAATGATAGGACAAGGGGGAATGGATGCAAGCTGGAACATAGGAGATTCCAGTTAAATATGAGGGAAAATTTCTTCACAATGAGAGTGACTGAACACTGGAAGGGGCTGCCCAGGGAGGTTGTGGAGTCTCCTTCTCTGGAGACATTCAAAACTCGCCTGGAGGCGTTCCTGAGTGATCTGATCTAGGTGTTCCTGCCCTGGCAGAGGATTGGACTGGATGAGCTTTCAAGGTCCCTTCCAATCCCTGATATTCTGTGATTCTGTGATTTTTATTGTTGGTTGTCTGCTTCTTTGGTTGATGGAACGTATGCTAAGTTGAAGAAAAATACAAAGCCTATACTAGCAGGATAAAGCTCATCTGTTCTGCAGAGCAAAAGAGCTGTGCTGACAAATACTCTGAGTGGAAGCAAAGTATTGCATTTTTTATTTAAAATATTGCTTCTCCCAGTCAGGTAACATACATTCCCTAATTTCATTGTTAGTGTCAGGGTTTTATCTTTCCTAGCGAAATTCAGGAAAAAACCTAGTATAATTGTCTTGATTAGGGCATGGCACACCCATCTTGCACTAAAGAAATGGTCTGTCTCCTTGACTGAAGTTGAAGCTTGGATTAAAGGTTAAGCAGACAGGTAGTGTTGTCAAGCAGTGCAGATGTTATTTGCTGAACTGGGAGTGCAGCTGTGATGATGGATTTTTTTTGGTGTCTACACATAGTACATATTTAGTCCTACCAACAGCATTTATCATTCAGCAACTTCCTTTTCCTTTCTGTTGACCCAGCCTCCTTAGATGAAACTTTCCTTCTTATTTTTCTTTCTCATTCATCCTTCCTATCAGCTCATAGGGAATTGAAAGAGCTTATCAGGATCAGTCTGTCTGAGATATGCTCGCTGCATGACATTCTCTCCGAGTGCATATGATGCAGTATGTAATTTTCCTCTCCAATAATTATGATGAGATAAATGTGGTCATCTGGTAAGGCAGGTCTGTAACAAGAATATTTTGTCAGCCTTGCTGTCTAAAAGAATGATTTTCTCACAACAAACTTTGAATTTTACTGCACTTTGCAGGCTGAGCTGTCTCACTGCTTTGAATGCCTGCTGGTAATGTTTGCCATCATCTGAAAATACAAGTGTGTTACTAGGAAAAGGATGAAGACTGAAGGGCTGTGTTTCATATTGCTTTGAAAGAGCAAGCATTTCTGACCTTTCTAGAATGTTTTCGATCTAATTTCTTTATTCACCTCTTGGATTGTTTGTTTCTGTAGTTTCAGATGCACTAGGAATTCAAATGCTCTGTTTAAGAGGTGAATGAATATGACATATTGGTAGTGTGAAATATTTTTGGTTTCTTAGCTGTATGCAAAGGGCCTTGCAATATTTAGAGGTGAAGGTAGGGGTCCTGTAAGGTGTACTGCTGAAATCCTGAAGACTGGAGTTCTTAACAAAAATGTATCTATAATATATAGCAAGAGTAAGAGCTACAGGCATGATATTCCTGTAAAAGGATGGTTTGAGTTCCCTGCCAGTTTTTAAATCAGTGCTGAGATACATGAGAGCCAGTCTGGGAATGAATTTCATTATTCCTGTTAATTCTTCATTAAGGCCTTACCTGTAGCCAGTGCAAGGATACTGTGTGTTTTAATTTATTTGCAAAATGAAATCATTGCACTGGTGGATGAAAAATTCTTTCTAAACACCCAGCCTTCTGAATATGTATTAATTCTGTCAATATCTTCTTTTATCTCATCTTTCATTTAGGATAATAAGTGAATCCCTTAGGGACCAGCTTCTAGTTACCATCCAGAAAACCTTCAACTACAACAGGAATCAAGCTCATCAGTTGTTCATTATTCTTATGGAGTGCATGAAGAAAAAAGAACTTGTAAGTGTCCTAAAAGACTTTCCTGCCTTACCAGTTGCATATTCTCCACACTGTCCAAAAATCTGGCTTTTTTTTCTAGAGATTATGCTGGGAATTGGCTCAGGCCTCTGGCTTTTCTTTAAAATGTTGATCTCAGTTGCCAAGGAAGTGGTTGCTTACATATCTATATGTTTCAAGCTAACAACTAAATACCATTTAAAAGTCAGCATCTGATGCTGAATTCCCTTTAGTGTTCTGCACCAAGAGAAGGGTCCATCTCTTCCTTAATTTTTGTCAGATTATGGTACTACATAGTTCTTGAGCAAGAATAAGCAATATTTAATGAATTTTAGCAACATATATTTAAATATCTTTGCCAAAACTAAATTTTATAAAGATTAGATCAGCTCTAAATGCCACTTGGATCAGAATATGACAACTGTCATGTTTTCTAGTAGTGCAGCTCTGTACTGCAATCAAATAGACACCTATCCAAGGCTTTTCTCATCTGCATTCAGAATCATTACTAGCATGACCCACTGAATATATAAAAGCTTTCTTACAGGTTGCAAATATGAAGTCTTTAGATTGTCTGAGTCATATAAGTGTACTGTTGATATATTTACATTTGTTCCATACGTACACCCTCGGTAGAAGTGCAGCTGGTAACAGGTATGACCATGATAAGCTGACTGTAATAGTCAGCCTTGCTAGAAGAATTGAGAGAGAAAAGAAAACCCACAGTTGCCTTAGTCAACCCGCTTCAAATTTAAAATCCACATGAGAGCAGACCTGATTTACTCAGCAAAATTCAGACACTTGGCTGTGTCAGGGATGCAGAGATCTTTTCAGATAACTTTATCAAAAGAACTTAAATCCTTTTGCGAATATTGAGATTTTTCAAAAAATAATACAGTTCCACTCAATTATTTATTTTTTTTAAATTCAAGGCTTAGAATATAATAATGCTTCACCGTTCTGCTCTTTTTTGTGTCCACATGTTCAGTCTCTCTTTCATGCGTTGTAATTTTGTGTTTGGTTTTATGTTATCCTTTAGATTACTGTGTTCCGCATGGGGTCTGAAGGGCAACAGGACATTGAGATGTCTATCTTAACTGCTCTCCTCAAAGGTGGGTTTTGTGAGCAAGTAGGAAGGATGCAGAAATTGATCCCAAGAAGACAGTTCTATGCACTATTCGAGATTCACTCTTGATGTTTAAGTCTTTGATTTATTAATTTGGATTCTAACAAGCGACCCAAACATGCATGGCTTGAGGCTCAGATGAGCTTGAAGCATTAAATCTAGACTGGAAGTTTTGTATGGCTTTCCTTACCAGAAAGCCTGGGATGAGAATGCTGCAACAGCTACGCTACTGATAATTCAACATGCTTCATTGCAATTCTAGCATATATTAATAAAGTTAGGAAAAAAAGTCTATCTGGATTTTTCCATATCTCATGTTGTGCTTTTTAAGCCTTAGGGCAAAATTTCGGATCATTTCCATATTTATTTGGAGTTTGTTATATTTGCTGAAACAGCTGTTTCTGTCTGCAGGTCTATAGTTGTTGGTACAGGGTCAGTATGGGATCACTGGAGTCCCCAAAGCTAAGACATAAGGAGAAGAATTATTTTGCTTGTATCTACAGCATCAGCCAGAGGAGCTTAGAGGAGGAGTCTTTTATAAGAGTTAAATGTCTATCTTTAGCATCAGAACATAAAGTCAGTGTGGTGTGTTATGGAAAAAAGGGAGAGAATCTGGTTAATAATTTTGAAATTAGAATTATGGGCTTAAATGGAAGGTGCTTTAAATTGATTTGTCGAATCCACTGCTTTGTGCTGAAATTACTCTAACAGCAGTACGATATGGAGTCAGTGCTGTTTCTAATTATTGGAGAAGTGAGTGCTTCTTGGCGAGGGTGGAGAAGGCTGTCCAATCTTGTTTCACTGTGCACGAAATCCTAAACATCCATGTGTTTCTCCTTAGGTACCAATGCATCTGCTCCAGACCAGCTCAGCTTGGCTTTGGCCTGGAATCGTGTAGACATTGCACGCAGCCAAATCTTTGTCTTTGGACACCACTGGCCAGTAAGACAAAGTCATACTGTTTGATAGCAGTTTAAAACAAGTGCTTGAATATTAACACCTTATACTTTTTTGGCAGGAGAAACAGAATTGAATTCTGCTTCGTGCTGATCTGATGTAGGATATCTCATTAAGAATGATCTATTTTATTTTTTTTATTATTTTCTTATACTACCACTTGCAAATATTTAGCAACACTTTAAACTCTGTGAAAGAAAGAAAAGCAATTTCATGACAAGCATAAAAATAACTTTATTTAAGATTCCTCGTGGGATTTGAAATGAAAAAAAAAAAAACACAAAGTGACAAAACCCCAAAAAACATTTACTGGAAATAATCCGTGGCCTGACATCCAGCTGTACAATAGCAGTCCTGGTCCCCCACAGTGCACTTGTACGATGTAATAGCGTTGCTGAGATTCTGACTGTCATTGACATGTGCTAGCAGTTGGCAAGGTCCCCAGCTACCTAATAACGTATGCGGCAAGGAAATTCAGGGAGCTGCTTCGTTGGAAGGAATTGTGTTGCTCAGCTCATTAACAGCTGTGGAAATCAATTGGGATTAATGGGGCAAAATCTTGTTGCTCAAAAGAAAGCATTGCAGAAAACGGGCCTCTGGCAGGCAGAGCTGTGCCAAATGAGCTTCAGTAAAGCTTTAGATCCTGGAATTGGATTTTGTTTCTCAAATTATTGGAGTTTGATGCTATACTAGTTGAAGTCAATTGGTGAAGCACTGCAGTGCCTTTGTTCATCTCTATAACTAAAATCCTCTATTTAAGCCACTTTCATGTCTCACTGTATTGATGCTTTTTGCTTTCCTGTGTGAACCATCTGGTGTTGAATTACTGTAAAGCGTCACGAGGACACCAGCCTAAAAGAGGCAGTAAGAATGAAGTGCAAGAATTATTTAATATTTTTTTTAATTAGATGTCTTTCCTGAAACTATGCAATACAACAACACTCCAAGGAACTCTGTTCATGTGCATGCTGTACATAATGGTGAGGTTTATTTCACTTGGTAGCTCATGTAATTAAATTTAAACAAATGTTGCTCGATATAGTGTTTTATCTCTTCACTTATAGTACTGAGATGTTTCCAGTATTCAAGGTTCATTAAAATGCTTGCACAGAGAGATTATGAAGCATTATTTCTATAAAACCTTTATTTGGCTGGAATGTTCCATCTCCATATTACTGTGGTTAGGTTCAGAGGTACCACGTCACAACTGAAAGCAGTTACTGCCTCGTCCTGTTTCATACAACAGGCGGTTGGTGGAAGCAGTATCACCAACTGCGATGCGCTGGCGTGTCAGATTCCTGCCCATTGCTTCCAGACTGCCATGTGCTCCAACTTGGCAGTCCAGCTTTGTCCAGGCTTATGAATGAATGGCTGGATTCATGGTAGCTAAGCAAAGAAGATTTTCAAGACGAACGAAACCACAGAAAACAAGCCTCAATAAAGGCTTGGTTCTGCAGTTCTCAGTGCAGAGCGCGGGGTAGCTGTAATCCAGTTTACATACTAGTGGAGGTCATATAACCTAAGCTTTAGCTGTAGTGAGCCAAGGCTCAAAGTCACAGACAAGTAGTGTCCAGTTTCTTGCATGCATGCCTGCCCTGAATAGACAGGCTGGGAAGGGGAAGAGTAAATGTCTCTGAAGAGGTATAAACAGAAATAGTGTCTGCAGAATACAAACGAACCAGTGAGTGGCTCTCTTTTGTCTCCTTTCTGCCTCTGCAGCACGGATGCTATTTGGCATCATACAAGATTCTTGTTAAACTCTTTCTGTCCAACTCCTTATCCTGTTTGTTGCTATTTATTTTGACAACTGTTGCTTTCACTGAAAGTAGTGTCACAAAACTGAGTAGTGTCTCTTCCCAGTTGCCTTGCACTGATTTTATTTTGTGAGCAAAATTGTCCACAGTCTGCCTGCTTTGCTGCTTTGACTTTCAGTGTTACTGACTACATTAGACATAGAAAAGTGTAAAGCTGTGGCTCTGCAAAAAATACCTTATACTTAAGGAAATGATAATTTTTAGTTGGCTGAATATGAGAAGTGGTGACAGGGGAGCGAGTTCATGAAATAGTCACTGCATAATCAATCTCATGCATTATTTAATACAGCCTTTAAGCAGCCTTACAGCACCTGATGGTACAGCTCCTGAGAAGGAAAAGAAATCTCCAGCAGCTCAGACTAAAGCAGCCAGAGGGAAAGGAAAAGGGAAGAAAAAGGGAGGAAAAGGAAAAGAAGAGCCAGAAGAAGAAACTGATCCAAGAAAGCTTGAACTCCTGAACTGGGTGAGATGAAAGTATTCATACTAAAGTTGTTGAAGACTACATTGGTTTTTTTCATCCTGGGGGACAAAGAGAGAATGAAAAGACACAGTTTTTGTTCTGTAGAGTGCTCAATTGCACATTCTCACAAGATAAGCAGTAGACTCTGCAGGAATGCTGTTCAGTCATTGAGCCAGGAACCTCTCTCTCACCCCATGTGCACCACGTGCAGCCATACTACAACAGCACAAGTCAGTGCTTACCTGCTACATCTTCCCTGCACTTGTTAGAAGAAAATAAGAATACCAATGAACATCTTCAGCCTTACTTGTATGGGTTATTTATCCAGTGAGGGCTGTATAGACGCCTCCATTTCAAAGTTCTTCATTTTCCAGTTGCAGTAGTTAAAATTGTTCCGTTGTCTGGATTAAAGTAAGTGTGTCAAGGGAATCACTGCTTAATGGGTCTTCTCCTCTCCTACTGGGTTTTAACCCCTTAGACCATATTAAAAGAATCCATTAAGCCTTCTGACCAACATCGTCCAAAGGAAAAGCTAAGTTGATGAGGAAGGGGAAGTGCTTCTTCCCAAATCAATTGAGTCTTTTGGTGTTGCCCTTTCTCTGTGAGGCAGCAGTTTGAGTGGATGACACATATGCAAGTTACTAGGGTAAGTTATGTCAACCTCTTCTTAAAAGCATACAGTGTGGGTTTTTTGAATTTGAACTTGTTCCTATCAAGTTCAGCAAGTAAATCTTTTTCACATAATGTGTCAAGCATCGTATGCCTGGCTTAGTTAAAATACTAAACAAAGTGATTGAAAGCTACAGTTGTATTTCTGAAGGTTTCTTTCACTGCTGTCCTCTCAGCCAAGACCTTATTGGAAAAATCTGTCATATGTATTGATTTGCACGTGGGTAAAATGTCATTTTCTAAAATCCTTTTCACTTACAGATTGATGAACATATTTGGGAACTTGGGAATATCCTAAATAATGAAAATGGTTGTGGGTTTTGCCTGATCAACTTCCCTGTGCTCGTGTAGTCTCACATTCTCCGTTCTGCCTTTCAGGTGAATTCGCTGGAGCAGGCTATGCTGGATGCACTGGTTCTGGATCGAGTGGACTTTGTTAAACTACTTATTGAGAACGGAGTGAACATGCAGCACTTCCTCACTATTCCTCGACTGGAAGAACTTTATAATACTGTGAGTGAGCAGAAATAATAAAATGCCCTGTGATATCTTTTCTACTGTATTATACAGAGGCATCCTTTTTCTTCTTCTGAGATATGCTTGTTTTTCCAGAAACTTCTGGGCCCTGGCAATACACAGAAGTAGGATAGTGATAAAAGGAGCCATAGCTACTACATATGCTGTCCTGTTCTTTCCCTGGATATACACATTCCTAATTAATAAACCTATAGGAGCTTTCAGAAGCTGTTGTGGTTTGTTATGTAAATATAGCAATGTATATAAAATGCATGTTCAGAACACTTAAAGAACTAATTTAGACAGTAAAAATTTAATACCATCTGGTAGTGATCATCTGGTTTTTAACCTCTAGTACTTTTAATGTATGTATACTTCAATATTATTGAAAAAAGCCTGTAAATTTGGCAAGGTACTCACACAGCAGCTTTTATTCTTAACACATTGCAGAAATCAGTATAATTTTTCCTTGTCACCCAGCAAAGCAAAATGTTTTTCCCCAAACCATGAAACATCATGGGTTTTAATCAAATTCTTCCCAACCCACAGGAAATTCATCAGGAACGTAACTATTTCTAGACTTTCTTCCCATTATTTAAGTGGCAGGTAGTCTAGGACAGCATTCATACCACATATAACCTCCGCCTCTGGTCCCTTTATGGCTCCTGCAGCAACTATAAGGTCAGACAGGGTCACAAACTGCTATGGCTTGAACCACCACATGAATGATTATAGGAAAGGGATTACACAGCTCTTGACAGCAATGTATTTGTCGCTGTAGCCCCGTCCCTTCTTTTCAGCCATGCAGAGTGTGTTGCCACATGGTTGCCTCAAGTTGTGCTTGCAGTGCCAGATCATTAATTACGTTTGTGTTTGAAAAAAAAAGATAATCTGAAGAATTAAAGCTGTAATGGAGTGTGAATGATTTCTGTTTCAGAGATTGGGTCCACCGAATACGCTGCATTTGCTTGTCAGAGATGTGAAAAAGGTAAGCTCAACAAGCAGCATTGTATTTGCATGATGGCATTAACCACGCGACTCAGCAGTCAAAGCAGGCATAGCACAGGGGAGAGCAGACAGCTGAAATTAGATGGTACCTGCTAAGGAAGGAAAGTTAAAGTTAAATTACTTCCTGTGACAAACAGTGATGTCAGTATGAATCAAGTATGGCTAAACTGAACTGCTAGTAATTTAAAAACTAAGGAGATGAAAGTTAAGCTCCTACTGGTGCAATATATCGCTTAAGATTAGGTTGATAATGTGTCTTCTCTACAAGAAACTCCCAGTGCAGCATTACAGTGGTGAGGTGAAAGGAAAGCCTGCTAGGGTGACTGGAAACCTCACTCACGAGCACAGAATTTGTTCCCATTTGTTTGTTCACTTGTGATTATTTTTTTAGTTACTTTTCAGCCAAGCAATCCTGCTTTCACCTGTTTTTCAGTCCTGTTTTTCAGTGCTACAAGTCCTAAATTTGTTACTCATTTGTTTCCATTTCATGTAAATTTGTTCGTTATTATGTGAACTGGGTCATTGTTTTATTTGTTCTCTGTGATGTTTTGGAGCTTTTGTTCAGTAAAATTTAGCCACCTGAAATAGCCTGTATTCCTTTTCACAAGGAGAATCCCCGTTGATTCCTGGGTGGTTTAGATGTGGGAATTACGCAGTACTGGGTTAATGTGTAATTCATCTTAACCTGCTTCATAGTTTGAACACTTCTCTCATTCTGTGTTAGTCGTCTCGAGTCTTACTAATGCTCCTCTGTGTTCTGCTTTCTGTCTGTCCCTGTCCTCATTGCGTTTGCACGGCTCACTCCCTCAGCGGCAGTCCCGGGGATTCGGTTGGGTTAACATGGAGGTGATGTGTTTGCTGTAGGAGATAGTTGTTTCACGGTAGCGACTGCTCGGTGGTGCTGTAGAATCAGTTATCGTCGTAGGATAGCGCTTGGGCAGTGAAGCACAGTTTGCAGCACGTGGTTCTAGCAGAGTCAGTGCCACTGTCAAATTTTGAAGCGTAACAGTGGGAATTATTGTCTGCCTTTTTTTCTTTTTTTTTTTCTGGGCTGCACGTTAATTTAGTCATGTTCTGCATTGAGTCTTCACTGGGTAGATAATATTATGATGAAATACAAGTTTCCATCAAATGTAAGGTATGCCTGATACTGTGACAATCAGTCATGGTTTTATACTGGATTAATGATAATCTGTACAACTGTATTTAACTTCATCAATATAACCCATGCTAACAACTCAGGCTTTTATGGACTCTGACGTATTGTATGAGTAAATCAAATGAAAATTTGTCCTCAACTATAAAAAAACCCCAACAAAACTAAAAAAATCTGACCCCAAAAAATCTCCATTAAGTGAAGCAGTTATCATAAATTTCATACAAATATTCAGAGAATGAAACTAGTAGTTGTAAGTAATACCCATGTGCTGATTTAAGCATGACATGACATGTCTAGCCAGGCAATTTAATCTATTTTATGTTTTCTTATCCTGAATCCTTATTTTGGTTTTTTTCCTTTGGATTTTTTGGTAGGGAAATCTTCCACCAGATTATCATATCAGCCTGATAGATATTGGTCTTGTACTTGAATATCTCATGGGTGGAGCTTATCGCTGCAACTACACTCGAAAAAGTTTTCGGACTCTTTATAATAATTTATTTGGACCAAAGAGGGTAAGAATTAGTTCATTCTGGATGTTTCCATCATGCTGCTTCTAAAAAATAAGTCATACTCTGTTCCTTTGTCTTTCTGAGACACTACAGGTTAAACTCTAAAGTAATGCTGCAAGACCAAGGTTGTGACTCTGGTAGGGCCGTTTTGTAAGAAACCTGTAAAATGGCTATGTTAAAGGGTGGGAGAACCCCAAAAGTGGTAAATACATTCATCTAGAGGTGAATTCGTCCTATTTCAGTAATCTATAATCCAAACATTTCTAACAGTGGTGTTTGCATTTTTACTTAGTCCTATTGGAGCTGTAGCTTTGACCTTTTAGCTCTCCTATAACTGCAAATTGCATTGGTCAAGCCAGGCCTATTGATCAAATAATTGTAACCAACAGTGGCCTGACCTTGCGTAAGGCAGAGTTTAGTCTGCACAGAGAAGAGTATGAACCCGTTACAGTAAGTCCTGTAAAGACCTGCCCTGAGCATCTTCTATGGAAGCCACTTCGATCTCAGTAAAGCATTTCATAGTCCTGTACCAATCCTGAGAACGTCAGGCACGGCCCTCGCTTTGTTAAAACGTCTGTTCTAGCCAAATAGAATCATCTTCTTCATTAGGTTATTTCTTTGGTTGGTTCAGCTTTGAAGGTCAAGTGGCACTTTGTAGCCTAAGTACAGAGAACCCCACACTAGGACACTAGCCCCACAGGTGGTCATAAGGCCACTCAAAGGCCAAGCATTCTGTAGGATACATAGTACCTCTATTGTGCACTGGAGTGCGTATACTGTATATATAGCATGTATGTTTCTGGTGGAACAAGCATTTAAACCTTTTACATCAATTGCAAACCAGAGATTTCACAGTAGAGCAGAGGGAATTTTTTTAATGAGAAATTCTGGGGGGTTTGAAGATCTATAATATTTTTTTTTACTGTTTCCTGTGGGTATCTTTATGCTGTGCATGCTTAGAATTGCTTCTTTTTTTTCCCCAAGCTTTTGTGATCCTGTGGTGATTTTAATTCTCAAATCAGTATATTATTGAATGATTCATGAAACTCTTTCATCAGAAGCAAAATACTTCACTCAAGTGCAGGATGGAAATTTTTTTCTAACCCATTGCCCTCCTGCAAATATAGCTAAGAGGGAGATTAATTAACTGTATCATTATTGGTACAAATATTTAGAATAATAAGCTTAATAATAAATACTGTACATTTGTAAAGGAAAATGTGTTTTTCCTTGGTGTTGTTTTGTCTTTGAATTTTCCCTCCATCTAACCGACTTTCTTTTCTATTTTAATATTCAGCCAAAAGCTCTTAAACTACTAGGGATGGAGGTAAGTTGGATTTATTGTACAATACTGGTTTTTATCAGACCATTTCTTGGCACAGTTCTGCTTTTGCTCTTAGCGTTGTCATTATTACTGTGGCTTGAAGTAAATTTCAACTGGACAGGATTTTCCATTTTGCAAACAGTCTGTGAAGTACTCCTGACACTTTTTTATGGGTAGGTTCTTGAGAGCTGCTTAAAACTTTGCTCAACAGTCCCCAGGCAGATTTTAGCACTATTAGGCAACAACACATTCCATGTTTGAACGTATTGTAGATTTAATCATTCAGATGTGAACATCAGTGATATTGAAAAGAGAATGTGGTCCAGCAGTGAATCCCTTCAACCATGAAGTGACAATTTCTGTGCAAATGAGGTTTTATCACAGAGCAAACCCAAGGTGTCTCGGACATGTTAGATGCGGTCCTTCACTACAGAACATCCTTGTACTGTGATGGCACCATGCTTTGTAGGTGATGCTGATCTAGAATTTTGGGTCCAACCCCTGCCTACTTGTGTGCCTGCAGAAATCTTGAATTGATCAGAATCAAGTCTGGGGTGATGAGTAGGAGCTCACTGTTTTGCAGGTAGTTACATTTGTTTCTGAAAAAAAGTATGAATATAGACCAGAACAGCATTTACAAAGAGACTTGGTACTTTTTCCTAAGAGTATGCTTTTATTTATGCTGTGGTAGTATTGAACACAAGTCTATATACCTGCTGCTTGTGCTACATTTGATGTGCACGACACCCACTCACAAAAGCCTCTATTTCCCCAGCAGATAAGCAGCTTTCTTTTCTACAGAGAAAGTCTGGGTTTTATTTAATCTCTCTGATCACCTTCCTGTTTTCTAATGGCTCAAGGCCAAAAGCTCAGCCCCTCAGACGTGTGACCCTTTTTAATCAGTGTTGATCACACCTAAGTTGCTTAGTGTTTCTGCAAAAGCATGGTTTGATTTTCCTGTTTCTTTCAGCGAGACATGTTTTGTGGTACAAACTGAAAGTTCTCCCCACTTGACAGTGGGTCTAGCCCACTCCCTTCTTCCAAGAGAAAGAGAAGGTGAAAAGAAAAATTTTGCTGAAATGTTCAGTAAATTGATGCAATTCCAGGTGTTTGGTTAAGTTTGGTTTGGTTTTTTTTTTTTAATTTCTGGTGTTAGCAGCTCTAAAACAGGAAGTTTAGACTCTTTAGCACTTGATCTTTCTTATCCAGGGTTTTGTTTCAATTTGATTTTCCTAGTGTGGAGAGGATCTAACTTTTGATTCTTGATTTGAGATTTTATGTCCTGTGCTTCAGAGATGCTCAACACTTTCGTCATGTGCATACAATTAATGACCCCTGAATTTTCCATAGAAGACAGAGGTCACCACTTCCAGTTCTTAAAACTACTGGAAGAGAAATGCATACCTAATTGTTGACCTGAGGAGTCATCTATGGAAACCTGGGATGTGAGGCTGAACCCTGAATTTGGATTTAAGTTCATATTTTGTCAAAAAATAAATATCTGAGCTTGCTTGAACAGGAGCTACTTTTGTAGAATGGTTATTGCTTTTACTTGCAATCCACTTCTGAGATTGGAATCAATGATGAGCTCTGTCTACACCTATATATGCAATGTTCTTCCTACATTATTTAAACCCTAATTTTCCCAATCGTGGCTTTTCTCCCTTCAGGATCCTGCTTCATTGTCAGTACTTCCCTTCAGTTACTTCCATGTTGGTTCCTGTAGTAATGGCAAATCCTCCCTATCCCTTTAAGAAATGGGATACTTATACCTTCCGTTTGCAGTGCATACATAAGAGGAGATTGCTTATTCAAAGGTGAAGAAAGAATCCCTTCAGTATCTTGCTGTTCTTAAGGAGGTTATCTGCCTGTCTTTTCCATTTGCATGTTGCCACTCTATCCACCTGCATGTCGGTCTGAAAACTGCTTTGATACCTGTAAGATATGTGGCACTGTTCCTCAGGAATAGATGCAGACTTATCAAATCAGAAATTAACAGTGGAAACCCATTCACAGTGAATTCAGGTTTGTGAAAGCTCCATTGCCACCGCAGCAGAGTTCATTGCAAATCAGCTTGTCCCATTACACGTGGCAGAACTCTACCTACAATGCAGTGCAAAGTGATGCCCTCAGTGCAGTAGGGTTCTGCTGTACTTACCCAGGATGGGTGACTTGTAATTAAGTATGCAAGAAATGGTCCTCTGAGTAAAATACTAAGCTGTGTGTGCTAGCCCAGTGCATGCTCCGTTGCTCGTTCTGCATAGTTTTATGGCTGTTGGCATTCATTGTAGCAAACAGCAAAAGCAAATTAGGACTTTAAGTATTAATGTCTTCTCAGTACTTGTCCTGTGCATGGTGCCATTGTCAGCTAAGATGTTAAAGATTAATGGGAACATTTTTTCACTTCCCAGGATGATGAGCCTCCCACCAAAGGGAAGAAGAAGAAGAAGAAAAAGGAGGAAGAGATCGATATTGATGTGGATGACCCGGAAGTCAGCCGTTTTCAGTACCCCTTTCACGAACTGATGGTATGGGCCGTGCTGATGAAACGGCAGAAGATGGCACTCTTCCTGTGGCAGCGAGGGGAGGAAACCATGGCCAAGGCACTTGTGGCCTGTAAACTCTACAAGTCTATGGCCCATGAGTCTTCTGAGAGTGAGCTAGTTGATGACATCTCTCAGGATCTGGACAACAACTCAAAGTTAGTAGACACAGAGCACAGCGTATGTCTGCTTGATACAGGGGGTTGTCTGACTTGCTGAGAAGCTTTAAGTTTAGTAAAGCACAATTGATTCCTAGACTGTAGGTTCACAGAATGCCATTTGGAGCCTATTTATCAACAGTAAAAAAGCAGAAATGTGGTCTCAGAATCTGAAGGCAACACTAGCAAGGAGAAGACTTGCATTTTTTTCCGACAGGATACGATACTTCTTCAGCTTCTCTGTAAAACTCACTAGTTTTTTTCCACAAAGTTATTTCCATGATATACTCACAGAAATTAAGGGGTATCTAACAGTATATCTAAATTGGCCTTAAGATGTTACAGGTCTAAGCTAGTCCTCTGTATCAGTAAAAATTAGTTTGGAACTTGTAGACTGTCCCAAATCAAGCTTGAGACTCAGTTGTTAACGTACATGGGTGTGGGGGTGTGGAAAAACATGCACTGCAAACAGAATTAAAAACCCCAAATGCAAATGAACACCAATTTCTAAATGAAGCTTCACTGGGCTTACCTTGATTTTCCAGAGATTTTGGGCAGCTGGCTGTTGAACTCTTGGATCAGTCCTATAAACATGATGAGCAGGTTGCCATGAAACTACTGACCTACGAACTGAAAAACTGGAGTAATTCTACCTGCCTCAAATTGGCTGTGGCAGCTAAACACAGGGACTTCATTGCTCACACGTGCAGCCAGATGCTCTTAACAGACATGTGGATGGGACGACTCCGCATGCGGAAAAACCCAGGCCTTAAGGTATTTCCCCCTGTTGTTCTCAGGTCTAGGTTATTGCATGTAACACTATATTTATACATAGAATCATAGAAACACAAGGTTGGAAGGGTCCTCCAAGAAAGTATGCATAGAACAGGTTATCTTACTAGTAGAGATATTTTTAACAACATTACTGTTTTAAAGCTAATTTTTTAGGATTTCTAAGCAACATTACCCTGTGATAACGGGAGACGTAAATCCATAAAAGGCGTAGTGTGATTGAAATCTGAGAGCTAAATTGTGGCTTTTAATGAAAGGAGGCTGACACAAAAGAGAAGTGTGAGTGAGGCAGTGTTAAGGAAGCAGAGCAGTGCTTGCTTGTGTGCGTTTTCAAGTGACTCTAATCCTTCCTTTGTTTCAATGCCGTTGCTGCCACTTGCCTGGAGGCCCATCATACTGGTGCCACCTCAGTTTCACCTCCTTATTTCCTTAAATCCCCTGTTACTGACAAAGTGCCATCCCAATCTTCCCAGGTTGTACTCCCATGCTTGCTGACACACACCTTGCGCTCTCCCCGTCATTCTCAATTTATTTCCCCTTTCCCATATGTCCCTCTTAAACCTGTTTAAAACCTTCAGGCAAGTATCTGCCTTTCAGATTGCATAAAGGTGCTTTCTAAATCTGTTTATTGATTTCCTTTCTTTTCTCCAAAGCATTAATCAACGTGCTGATGTTCTAGTTTAACTGCCTGCATTCTCCTCTCCTCTCTCTTGCTTGTGTCTTTGTATTTCAGCAATCCTGTAGAGTAAAAGAACTCTCCCAGTCCTTTCTGCAAAGCTTCTTTTACCTATCACAAGTTTTTAAGATATGAAAACTATTTATAGTAGATGAGTGAAGTAACTATAAACTCCAGTAACAAACCTAAAGCCCTCTTCCAACCTCTCCTGTATCCATTCCATGGAATTTCTCTGTACAATTCTAATTCTGGAACGCAATTTCTTAATTGCAGTGTATTAGTGGAGGTGGGAAGCCTTCCAGAGTGCCACCTTTCCATACAAGATCTTGCCTCAGGAGTACTACTTCTTTGTTTTTGTACATTTGAGGATAGCAGAGTATCTTGAACACCACAGAAAAGAAAATATTGTTTGTGGTATTTGCCTTGTTATGGAATTTGTTAATGTAAACAACTATTGTCATCTGAGTTGAACTCTTTCTTGTTGTACAGGTTATAATGGGGATTCTTTTCCCTCCCACCATCCTTTTCCTGGAGTTTCGGAGTTATGATGATTATTCTTATCAGACATCAAGAGAAAATGAAGAAAGCAAAGAAAAGGAGGAGGAAAATGTGGTCAGTAATGGAAAATTATTAGGAAGTTCTAGTATTTCAAGAGTGCTCAGTTTCTGAGTGGATGCTGGTTATGCTATAGGTCACTCAGGTGGAAGTCTCAACTGCTTGTGTGGGATAAAAATTTTGGGGGTTTTGGGAGTGTATAGGTTGGATTCTCAGGGACTTTAAATTATCTGTGTAGTTGCATAGACTCATGGAATTTCTATTTTTGTATTTTGAAGAAGAGGTCTGTTGCTCAGAGCTTTCCTCATGCAGTTAACAGATGGCTGAGGCTGTAGTTGAGGAACAGTTACTATTTTTGCTATTGTGTATTGATGAAAACTGACAGCTTTGGTCTTCTAGGATGCAAATATGGATACAGGCTCTCGAAAAGGAGATGAAGAGAATGGAAATAAAAAACAAAAGAGCCTTCCAATTGGAACAAAGATCTACGAATTCTATAACGCTCCTATTGTCAAATTTTGGTTCTACACAGTAAGTCATGATTAAACTGATAGTGATTGTTTTTCTCACACCTGTGGAACTTAAAGGATTCAAATGTAAAAATAATAGTGATAGAATAGTACTGACTTCCATGGAATCTGATGGGTAAAGCACTCCCCTTACTCAGAGAAAACTGCATAGACAGTGAAACAGAATGAGTAACGGACGGTTTTGCTGTCATGCTCTAACGCTCTTGCATGCTTAAAAGGAGATCCCGTCTGGTTAATCATATACCAAAGTGAGTGCCAGCCCCACAGCCTGCTCACTCAGTCCGAGCTAGGCTGGAGTCTTGCTTTCCAAAAGCTCTGGCTCCTATTCTGCTTTGAAATACATTTTAGGGTCCAAGAAGTAGTGCCCCAGTATCCACGCTTGGCGTTTGCTCTGTTGACAGTTACGCTCAGATGAGTGCAGCCTAGATGGAAGCACAGATCCCAGTCTGATAAAACTGAATAGGTATTTTTCCCTTATTTAAATAATAAAAATCAATCTAAACTAACATTTATTTTTGACAAGCATCTGATTTTCACTTTAGTGCATCAAGAATTATCTGGTGCTAAACTTCATTTTAATAGAACAGGAAAAGTGTTCATGCTACTGCTTATAAATTTTGTAAGTGACACATAAAAAGGATGCTGCTTCCTTATTTATTTAAAGTTAGGTTTTCCAATACCAAGTATGTCATAATATTATGTAGGTTTTAGTTTAGCACATCATAATCACAAGACACGATAGTGATCCCTTTCTGCTGTCTGTATTAGTAATTTAAAAGCAAAAATCCTGTTTAATTTCAAAGAAAGGTATTCAACATGGCTTGACAGTGTAAGAAGAAATTACATTTAGTAGATTAAAGAAGCCCCAGGCACAAAGGGCCTGATGCAGAGTGCTTTGGAATTGCTGTTTTGCTGTTTTCAACAACTGAGATCATTCACCTGCCTGGATCATATGGTCCACAGCATCCAGGGACATCTCTGCTAATTTAGCCTGTGGCCTCTGCCAGCGTGCGTGGCAGCTGCAGGAAGGGCATTGTAGCAGCCCCGCTGGCTTCAGAGAAGAAAATCTTCTTTCCTGTGCGAAGGAAGGGTCTTCAGCACCTGAGTCTTTCACACATAGTCTCAATGTATGAGTTCATACCTATGGGTATGAATGTCACAATTTGGGCGGGCTTTGCTTTTATGCATTACGCAGCCCCTCAGCAAAGAGGATTTTACTGCTTTGTGTTTGATGTTTCCTCTCTGAGGTGGTGATGGTAATCCAACTGGATTAGGCTTCAGCAAGAAACTTGCTCCTGAGGCTCACGGCCAGTTACAGTAACCAAAATATCTGCAAACCTACTGTTCATGCAGATGGGTTCAAGTAACAAGTATAGGAAGAGGTGTTGTAGGGATGGATACAGGAAGTCTGCATGCCTCTGCTTTCACACAAAGAATATATTCTGCCTCAGTGATCTCAGACAACTTATTACAGGCTGGAGAAAAGCAAGTGGCCTGTGTGGCTCTTTAGTTCCCCTGCCCCTCCAGGCAGGCGCTGCTTGCAGCTCTGCCTCCCTGTTCTGCTTTACATCAGTTTTAATATGGTGGGTAAACATTTCACAGTGATTATCTCATTCCTTAGAAAACTCCGTTTTCTCTGTGGAAAATCTTTTGGTTTATTGCTGCTTTACTTCTTTTTCTTCCCTGCAAAGCCATTGAATCCATTTTGTTTTCTAAATGTTTGTTTTCTCTGGACTTCCAAGATCTCTGAAGTGTTTAGTTTGGCTGATCACCAAAGATGCTGTGTGTTATGGAGACACCAGCATCACCAATTTGACATTTACACTAGTACTTAGGGAAAACTAAGTGATGGCTGTATTGGCTTACACTAATTGTCCAGAACTTCCTAATGGAAATTAGTGGAGACTGGGTTTTTTTCTCCCTTTTTTCATGTGTGTAAGTCATCTCAGGCAATCAAACACTACCTGACTATGGTCTGATCTTGGCATCTGTCACCTAAAGTCCATAAAAGNTCTCATACCTTGGTTACTTGATGCTATTTAATTATATCATCTTGGTGCGGATGGAGCGGTGGCCATCAGTCCAGGAATGGATTGTCATCTCTTACATTGTGACATTGGCTTTGGAGAAAGTAAGAGAGGTAAGGTCTGACCATAACAACATCTCAATACTTAAAATAATGCTCACTCTTAGAGGTAATAATGGCGTGGACTTGTGTAGAAGGTTGAGAAGCCATACATGGGAGAGAAGATTTTCATATCCACAGAGTCCCAAAATGGCCATCACTGGAGAGAGTTTAATTTATAATCCATTCCCATACATTAAAACATCTTATTGGGCAAAAATACCCAGAGGTCAGTAGCCCAAATGAACACTGTAATTCTCCTGCAGAAGAATGTGCACAGCCATAACCCATGAAGGATATCTCAGTAGGTATCTGTTTATTACTGATGCAGTCCTTGATGAGAGCTGCAGGCAGAGAGTTGTGTTCATGCAGATGGAAGTGCAGGAGTGCTATCTGACTCATCCTTATTACTTTTGTATGAGGAAGGTAGCATAAAAACTTCTCCTGTATTCACATGAATGAAGGTGGTGAGACATTGGAACAGGCTGCCCAGAGAAGCTGTGGCTGCCCCATCCCTTGAAGGTGTTCAAGGCCAGGCTGGATGGGGCTTTGAGCAACCTGCTCTAGTGGGAGGTGTCCCTGCCCAGGGGAGGGGGGCTGGAATTAGATGATCTTTAGAGGTCCCTTCCAACCCAACCCATTCTAGAATTCTGTGAAAAGGAAATTTAGCTTACTAGTAACCAAAAATATTGCTGCTTGGGACAAATTTTGCTGCCAGTGAAGGAGGCTGCAGCCACCTGTTGAGTGGGACAAGATGGGTCTTTTATCATGACTTCAGAAATCTTACTTGGAGTTTTTTCTAATGATTTCTTTGTTTTATTTATTTCAGATTCTGATGTCAGAGCCTGGCAAGCTGAGCCAAAAAGTGAAAGTCTGGCTTCAGGAATACTGGAATATTACTGACCTGGTGGCTATTTCAGTGTTTATAATAGGAGCAATTCTTCGCCTACAGAACCAGCCTTATATGGGTTATGGAAGAGTTATTTACTGCGTAGATATAATTTTCTGGTACATTAGAGTACTAGATATCTTTGGTGTGAACAAATACCTGGGACCTTACGTCATGATGATTGGAAAGATGGTTAGTGCCTGAATTTCTGTAAATGGTGTGGGAAATTGAATTTAGTTCTGATTTTAAAGAGGTTTTCCATCTGACTAGGACTGTGAAAAAGTTGTGATACATGTTTCACATACATTCTTGCTAGTAATTGCTTGATTCTAGAGGGAATCTTTCTTTTTTCTTGCCTCTTTTTTCTGGTTTTTTGAATGAGCCTGTGGAAACTTAGTCACTGTGCCTGTCTTCTGCCTCCCAAAGCCATTGCCATAACAGATTGTTGATCGTCCACAAAACTACCAGTTGTGAACAGGAGATGACACAGCAGTGATTGTATCTGTCTGCAGTCAGAGAAGAGGTCTGAGCTGAAAGCAGAAAATAGCACGCTGATGCAAAAGAGAATAGGGATAACAACGACTTTCGCTTTTTAAGTCTCTTTAGATATGAATCTGGTATTTATTTAAATGGCTGCTTTTACTGCATTTTTACATATGCTTAATTCCTGAGCACTAGTTCAAGTCAAAGAATAATACCAAGAAAATCATCCTGGGGAATGTGTGTGTTCTTTTGATATGTTACTGTTCACTTTGATGCTTGCTGGCGAGCAGACCTGCTGGTGCTACTGTACTACCTGATGACAATAAGAGCCTCTGTATGCTCTCTCTCCATGCAGATGATTGACATGCTCTACTTTGTGGTCATCATGCTTGTGGTTCTGATGAGTTTTGGAGTAGCCCGCCAAGCTATTCTGCACCCCGATGAGGAGCCTTCCTGGAGACTAGCTCGCAACATCTTCTATATGCCCTACTGGATGATCTATGGAGAGGTGTTCGCAGACCAGATAGACCGTAAGAGTAGAATTCATAGTAAGAGTCTGTTTCCTGTTTCTGAGGCAGATGATCAGTTCCAAATTAATGGTTGTTTTTAATTTGGAAGTACTGGTTTGTCTTTACAATTATACTGTTATTGTTGTTTTCTTGTGACAGACTCCAGAGACTGAAGAACTTTTCCCCACCTGTACCTCCTGCATCTCAATTTATATTCAAATTCAGTTAACACTTCGTGTGACGTAGTCTGCAATACTCTCCTGTCCAAGAGTACAACAGTATTAAGTGTTCTGTTTACTTGCAGGGATCACCAGAGATGATTCTGAAATGCTCTTTTGTACCAATGTTTTACTAACAGTCAGTTCCAAAAGAAGCAGAAAAAAATAAATACCTTGCACAGGAGACACACATCCTTTCATCTCTGACTCACAGCACAGGCAATGAGCACATACCTTTTTACTCCCGTTGATATATCTGTCTACTTTCCAGAAATGTTTCCATTCCATGAATCACTCCTTCTTTTCTACACCTGTGGGGAAAAAACAAAAAGATTAAAAAAGGGAGACTCTGCTTGATTAGCTTTAGGTGTGGAAATAGCCTCTCTTAAATAAAAGCTGCAGAGTTTTAAAAAGTAACTGTATTTTAGAGGAGTGGAAACAATTTATGGGGAAAGCATTACATCAAATTTTCCATCTAAAAGAAGGTAGTTGGACTTTTGGCAATAGCTTCACTGAGCATGGGATGTCACCTAACCGTGAAGGTCATGCATCACAGGATTGCTGAAGCCAGAAGGCACCTTTGGAGATCCATCTAGCCAAGCTTCCCTGCTCAAAGCAGGGTAGGTTAGAGCAGGTTGCTCAGGGACTGTCCAGTCAGGTTTTTAATATCTTGAAGACTGTGCAGCCTCTCTGGGCAAACTGGTTTGAATGGAATTTGCCATATTTTTGTCTTTTCCCACTGCCTCTTGTCCTTTCACTGAATACCACTGAGGAGAGTCTGGTTGCTTCTTCACGCTTGCCACCATCACATATTTTTAACATTGGTAAGATCTCCCTTGACCCTTGTCATCTCCAGGCTAAATTATACCAGCTTTCTCAGCCTTGCCCTCATTTGTCAGGTGCTCTAATCATCTTAATAATATTTGTGACTCCATACTAGAACCCTTCCAGTATGTTCATGTCTGATTTCTGTGGGGGAGCCCAGATATAGACACACGAGTCCAGATATGATTTCACCAGAGCTGAATAGAGGTGAATGATTACCTCCCTTAGCTTTTCCTAACACAACCCAGGATGCTCTTGTCTGGTTTGCTCCATTTAGAAGATACCCATGAGCAAGAAGTGTCATCTAGTACTCAGCAGCAACAAATTCTTAAATGATAGAGAAGCCTGGCTGTATTTCTTTGATTTTTCTTACAGATGCCATTTAGGGGTTGGCAAGCAAGTATCCATACTGGTAGTCAAAATGGGCTTTAGGGATATTGTATGCTGTAGTAATCAGCATAATGACTATTAAGGGAAGCTGTTCAATAGAACTATACATAGCTGTTCAATAGAAGCAGCTAAACAGCTGGCAGACTCAAAGCCAGGGGGTTCTTAATAAATAAATAATGAAAAACTCCCAAACCCCATAAAAGTGTTTCCATAATAACTAAAAGAATTACTTTGTGTGATAACTTTGAGTTGTTTTGAGTTCATGGTGACCACCAGTTTTGTTTACTTGCCTTAAAATACCGTGTATATTTAAGTGATCATCTGCCAGAAGCATTTTGTGATTTATTATTAGCAACATGAATTAATTCTCTGCCACACGTCACATTTGGGGAAAACAACATGAAAAGGAAATTGCAGAATGCAAGAATTTTTAACAAAGACACTGTTTTTAAGCATATATCTCTACTGTTCTGACATATGAGTTGCTTATCTTTTCTTGCTGGTGAAACTCTATTTTCAATCATGTTTTTCTGGTTTGTTTTTTTTCCTGTATTATTCTATTGTTTTCTTTCTTTCTTTCTTTCCCTGCCTCCCTTTCCATTCCGTTCCTTTGGAATGCTCTTCAGTCTATGCCATGGAAATTAATCGTAAGTCTCTGTGGAGAGCTGATTATCTCATTTAGCTGAATATGTTCATTAATCTTTTTCTTCACTAGATACATTTTAATTATTAGGCTCATCCAATAGTCAGGTGTTACTCTTGTTTTTCTACTGTGATACTTCAATTTGTAATAAAGAAGCAGAGGACAAATGTTTGATTTTAATGCAGATTGCAGACCAGAAGTTTTAATTGAGCTTATGTGGTTGATAAGACTTTTTCCTAGTACCCTGACAGTAAAATAATCCATTTTAAAATTAGGGATGCATGAATGTCATTGTGTAACTAATTCCCTTTGGTTACATAGATAGCACGTTAGTGTTTCCTTGGCACTACTTTCTTTGCTTGACTTTTCTGTTACGCTTTTCTCGTCATAGAAAAAATGCAGGTCTTATGTTTGAAAAGCAAGTAAAATATATTTTAATAATCATAGGCTAAATATCTCTTTCATTCCACAGTAAGATTAGTCTGTTTTCAAATAATTTTAAATATTATTCAGGTGAGCTTGAAACATTGGATTTTTTGCAAAATGCTTAAAAAATTGGTTTGTCTATTCACATAAACTAAATGTTTAATGAACTCTTTGTCAGACTTAGTGTTTACTAAGATTTCAGCTTAAGAACTTGTGGCTGATAAACACTATACCAGCTACTGGAAGGTTCCAGAAGTTAGCCTTGTATCTGAAATCAGATAGCTGGCCCTGTGCATAAAGGCAGAACAAACTCCCTGCATTTACCCAGTTTGGAGACAGCTCGTGCCCTAAGACAACCCGTGGATTCCCAAGGGTTACTTCAAGCAATTAGTATACATCAGTTTGATCAATACTCTCAATTTTTGTCTCGTTCTCACCACTCTATTTTGCTGTTACCGTATCATTTTAATTTTAAAGTTTTATCTCTTTAGTTTAAAATTTTGTCTAACATTTAGAATTATTGTGAAAAATAAGGGAAAAAGAAATTGGCCACAAGCAGTGGCAGGGCTACCTGTGGGTAACATTAGCAGGCCCAGACAGGACAAATGATAGTCCAGGGTCCATCCAGGGAGTCCGGGCAGGGCAAAAGGGGACAGTGGACAGACACAGACAGAAGTAGAATCCATCCAGGGTTCAAACACAGGTCCAAGGTCCCTGTGGGAGGCAGGGCTGAGACCACACGTGGGGCATGGCTCAGGCAGGGACAGGTACACACTGGGGGTAGGCTCAAGGTGAAGCTGGTCAGGATCATTGAGGCCTCTTTAGTACACTCAGGGCCCCAGTAAAGCAGTCTGGGACCACTTTCTGTGTCTTTGGCAAGGTATGCACACAAGTTTGGTTGGAGAATTTTGTTTAGTTCCACTATTAATATGTACGTCTGCACATTAAGATCTTCTCCTGAAAAGAAAATCCATGTGAGTTTGAAGAGAAGGCCACAGTGCATAATAAATTCAGACCTGTCTCTTTATCCACTAGTATGGGAGATTGTTTATGTATGCTATAGGTAGAAGCAGATTTTGAAGTAGAAATTATACATGCTGGCCAGTGGAAACAAGCTGAAGTTTGTTTAGCTTAGCAAATTTTATGCATGCATCATCATTAAATAAATGGGAATAGTGTTTTTAAGTATCAAGCAATTTGCAAAAATACCTTTCCTATCTTTTCTTCAGCTCCTTGTGGGGACAATCTTTATGATGATGATGGTAAACGCCTCCCTCCATGTATACCGGGGGCCTGGCTCACTCCTGCTATTATGGCCTGTTACCTTTTGGTGGCAAATATCCTGTTGGTAAACCTGCTGATTGCTGTCTTCAAGTACGTAATGACCGTGCACAATCTTTACTTTCTTATTGCCAAGATAAAGTGCCTGAGAGAGCCCATCAACTGCTTTTGCAAGGGTTGCATTCACACTTGGAACCTGTGTACACGACTGGCACACACTTGAAACAGAGTATGCCCTGGGAAAGAGTGGAGGAAAGGTTGCTTTGAATTTGCCAGCAATTGCAGTGTTGCATACAAGGGAATCTGGGTACTTCCGATGACCATTTGGTGGGTAGCAACAGGCCTCAAGGTTGCTCTGGAAAGGTAAAAAACAGCCCACAAAGTCTGCTACATACCTGATGGGAGTCCAGGTAACCACCAGTGAACACGACTCTGCAGTAGAGCTGCAGAACAGCTATCTGAACATCAAAAGCAGGGGGCGTTTCCACTGCCGCTACATCATCTGGCTTCTTTTTTTCTTTTTCCTTCTTGTTTTGCTTTTCATTTAGGAAAAAAAACTAATAGAGCCTTGAGAAGCTCTTATGTGACCCAAAAAAGGAGTCCATATTGCCATGAACCAAAAGAAAGCTTGGCTACATGTTGCCAAGATGTGTGGCCAGTCCAGGCAACGCGCACTGCGCACATTCTTAGTGTTACTCCATGAATCAATTACATTTAGACTTCTCTGGAGTAAAACTAAATAACTATCTGCTGCTTGTTCTTTCTATTGCATGCTTTTCCTGGCATGACTTGGGGCATAAAAAAGACACGGAATTGAAATACCTACTTGCTAGTAAGACTTTCTGAATTTACCACCTGAGAAAAGCAGGTGCTCCGTTTTTGATGCCCATAAGCAAGTAGAGTTGGAGGGCTTGTTGGCTGCTGCTGGTGTCACAATCACAAAAACATCTCATCCTGTGCCCAGAAATCTTCAGCTCACAAAGCCTGTCTTTCATTTGATGTATGTAGCTTAAAAGGTCATGAATTTTAAAGTGCTCAAATGCCAGTCACAGCTCTGGGGAAGAGGAAGAATCTTACAATGGCAGCTATTATTGGCTGAAAGACCCAAGGCATCAGCAGTTAGGGAAGTAGGTCATGCTCTTAACCCCTGCCATCCCAGCCTGGTGGCGAGGGGGTGAGGTCTAGCTGGGGAATTCCTGCTATGCAGGAGAGACAGGATAAAGGCAGATTGTCATTTACCATTGGTAAATAATCTCATGTATATGCAACTGAAAGCTATGTGTTTCCAAGAATTCTGTGGTTTCAGAGATTTTCTTAACTGGTTTTGTGAATGTAGATGCTATAAAGCACAGGAAGTTAGAGAAGTGGACAGAAAATATAAAAAAAGGAAGTGCCAATATTATCATCATCGTCAAAGTGGATCGAGCAGTCAGAGCATACTTTAAAACAGCTTGAAAAGCTGTATCCAAGACAGCCCATCCAGTCTGCTTTCTCTTAGTTGGTATTTCATAACCTTGACTATTGTTATCTCTGGATTGAATACTCCTCACTGATTTACTAAATAAAATATCTTTATAAGACACCTTATTTTGGTGTAGAAATGATGAGGCCATGTTTTCCAAGAACAAATTCCTTTACAAGAATACGCACCGTGTTTTCAAGTCAGAAGTTTGAGTGAATAGTTTGGATTTAGGACATTTTGTGAAAAACTTGAGAAGTGTTCTATGTAGGTCAAGCTGATTAGCATATTAAAGGCAAACTATGTGAAGCTTCTGGGTTTAGCATACAAAATACCTTTCATGGATTTAATACTTTGTGTAATATCAAACACTGGCATGTGTTAAAAGAAATACTTTATAACCAAGCCTCAAAATACCAATTACGTGACTCATAAATTGTGCAAGTTTCTCTAACACATAAAGGACTTTATGCAGTAGGAGCAACTGGTGTAAGAGGAAGACTGTTCTGGGTGGTGCATAAGGGATGCAGAGCACCTTCTGCTTTGCTGCCCTCAAAAGGAGTAGTGAAATCACACGTTCAGGTTAATCATCAGTTCAGCAGCATCGAGAAAGCTGAACCAAGCAAGTCATGTGGCTGCATGTTGTGATTTAGCTGCCGCTTTTATCAACACAGTTCTTGCTCAATAAGTAAATTCAGGGGCCTAGTGGAAACTGTACCTGTGTTCCCTTTCAGCAATACCTTCTTTGAGGTAAAATCAATATCCAACCAAGTCTGGAAGTTCCAGCGGTACCAGCTGATCATGACGTTCCACGATAGACCTGTCCTCCCACCACCAATGATTATCTTCAGCCATATCTACATAATCATCAAGCGAATCTGCTGTCGCTGCAAGAAGGGTGAAGGAGACCAGGATGAGCGTGACAGAGGACTGAGTATGCAAGAAATCTCTCAGTTGACCCCTTTGCACCATGTTAGCAGAAAGCAGCAGCTTTTCCAATGCTGAACTACTTTGTTCATGTTGATGATCAAGTATATTTGCAGAAGACAGTATGGCACAAAATTTATATGGTTAACAGCTCTTGAGCTCCTTGCACTCCTGAGAAAATGCAGCACTGTGATGCTAATGAAGAGCTTCTTCAATGTACTTTCTTAAAACAGTGAGGGGAAATCTACTTAATCCAGTTTTACCAAGTTCTAGTGAAGTCCATATGTTGGCAATGGCAAATAAGCAATGGAGAAGAAGGGATCACAGTTTCAAATCTCATCTCTAGGGTTAGCTTGTGATTGTGAGCCATCTGTATCCCAGAGTATCCTCAGTTTCATTCCACCATGTTAGAGATTTAGCTTATTTCCCTGGGTAACTGTGAGGATTCTTCTCCTAACATACTCTGCCACTGTTGAGTATTATTTTCATTATGTTCCTTGTGAAATAATCAGATGCTCACAATTTTACCTGTATTTCTATATTTCACAGGAAACATATTTTGTAAGAAATTCTATCTCTGCACAATATGCTTCTGAGTTATAAAGGGAAAAAAAGGTAAAAAGTAAATGTAGCAGTCCCTCCAAATACAAAGAGACAAATTCAAATAAAGGATGGAATATTCCTAGGAGCTTATATTTCCCTTAGACTTTCCTTACATGATTATACATTTTTGAAGCCCTTATCCAAAGAATGTCTGGGAAACTGTTATATTAGAGTATGTCTTGCCCATAACTGGCATCCTCCTAAGAACAGAATGTAGGAACAGTCAGACTGGCAGAGATTGTCCGAATCTCTATCCTGTAAAATGTAGTCAGTTCAATTCAGTGCATAGAACTGCTGGTAAAATGCATGAGGGTCACTGAGGCCCCTAGTGGATGGTCATGAAAGCAGATGATGGTCATAATGCATTACGTTGCCTTCGGGGCTGGGGCCATCTTTGGCTAAGTGCTCATTCCCTATTTACAATATCAGTTGTTCTTTCAGTGATGGAGTACAATCTGCAGTATCTCTATGTCCAAAGTAATCTGCTAAATTGAGTTTGAATTGACTGCCAGAATTTCAGAAAAAGGAAATTCATCTTTTGTTCTTCTTTTTTGCTTAGAGTTATTTCTGAATGATGAAGAGCTAAAAAAACTGTATGAGTTTGAAGAACAGTGTGTAGAAGAATACTTCCAGGAAAAAGAGGATGAGCAGCAATCATCTAATGATGAGCGCATCAGAGTTACATCTGAAAGGTACCTATTACAAGAAAAAAACACCACATCTCTTACTGGGAACACTATTTGATTTTTTGTGTCTTCATTATAAACCAAGTTGAGTTAAAGTTCAAAAGATTTAGATCTTGAAGAAAACCACCACCAATTCAGAAGCTGATCTGAATCCTGAGTAAATATCTGTGCATGTGCACCTCTCAGCAAGGTTTTTGGTGTGTCAGTGACTGCTATGTCACTGAGGCTGCTACTTGGGGTAGCTTTGGTGCAAAAATATTCTTGCTCATGGTGAATCTTTTCCCTCTCACCCATATGAAGATCACAGATATGCTTTTTATCCATTTGAACAAATTACTACTTGTTGAGCTTCCAACAGCTCATCCAACCATAAGGATTATGTTGGAATTTAATGACAGAAGTACTGAGGGTTCTTCTCTTGGACCTGTGGTTTGCACCAAGGTCCAGCACTCACAGTGGCTGAATTTTAATTTCCCTTGGAAGTTTTAAACAAGGCATTGAGCTTTTCAGTATGAACTTCCCCATTTAACAGAGGGGGAATATTCACATGTAAATCATTAAGCTGTTCTGAGGACTGGGTAATGTTTGCATATTGCTGTGTAAGCACAGTGATAATGGCAGCAGCACTTTTGTACCAGGTCACTTGGCAGGACTGTTCCCAAAGGCTCTGCCCATCCTGTTAGTAGTTCTAAATAACTCAAAGGACCGTCACTTCCTTGAAATGATGGAAAAAGTCTCCCCGTAATGAAAATGATACACAGTATAAACACCCGTTCACCTTAACGCACCTCGTGGTATTTTCACGATGAACTACTCCAGACATACAAATATATACATATATATTCTTTTTAACTTCTCTGATGAAGCAGCCCTGTGAGCCATAAAATCGTTAACAGATAAAATATCTTTCTCTTGAAAGAAGGCCCTGAACATCTTGTGTTATTATATCTGAAGTCTGAGAACAGCAAAGTAATGAAATCTGCTACATGTATTCGAGTAGCTTCTGTCACATTATTTATCCATGGCAATTTGTCAAAATCCTAGGTATTGTGGCAGAGAATAAAGCAGGGCTGGTAAGCCTCACTGATTCACTATGGTCTACGGACACAAAGCAGATTTGCTTATTTCTCATGGCTTCTTGCTCCAGATTCTTTGTCATCTTTTGTGTGTGTGAGCAAAAGAATGTTAATTTAATTTCCACAGTTCATTTACTAGTGTATGATCTCTAAGTCACATTCTAATGCAGTACTTTTATATGCATTCTGCTGGTACCATCACTTCCCTTATGATATAAATGATAAAAGAAAATGAGAAAAAGTTATTTTAATTGAACTGGACAATAATTCCCCTTCCTTCAGCTGAGCATAGCTGAAAGGTATCTCGAGCTAAAGTAAGCCCATACACACCAGCACATGTTTGCTCTCATACAGCTACAAAACCTGTTTTATAACATACCTTGATGCTACTTTAGGTCATCCTGTGAGCATGTCATTAGAAAGTATTTTTCATGTAATTAATTGATGCTTCACAGTGAATGAGGACAACTGAATGTGAAGTGGGTGGCACACAGAAACATTAACAGCAGGCTGTCCCTAAGGGCTGCAACTCCTGTACTCTCCTGGCATGTAAATAAGGGCACAGTTCAAGTGGCCCTCTCATATGGTGTATGGAAAGCATAGATAACAAGAAAATGCACATGCTTGTGATGCAACACGTAGGAGAAAGAGAATGATGGGTGATACATAGCACAAACTTCTGCCTTATGAAGAGATTGGTAGCTGGGTGCCTGTACTGGGTTACTGCACAATTCCACAGCTTCTCTTCTGTGCTTCCTCTTTTATACCCAACAGAGTTGAAAATATGTCTATGAGGCTAGAAGAGGTGAACGAAAGAGAACATTTTATGAAAGCTTCTCTTCAAACAGTCGACCTGCGACTCTCTCAGTTGGAAGAACTATCTGGTCGGATGGTGAATGCTCTTGAGAAGCTGGCAGGTATTGACAAATCTGAGCTGACATATACACGTTCACGGGCTTCGTCTGAGTGTGATGCTGCGTATCTCCTACGGCAAAGCAGTGTTAACAGCTCTGATGGCTGCAGTATGTACAGATACCACGTCGGTGGCGATGAGTTAATGTATGATGACAGTGCAATTCCTATGTCACCAGCCATGGGATTGCGTAAAAAAGCTCATTCTGTTGGTACCAAAGAAGATGGAGCAGACCCAAGGATGCTGGTACCTGATCACCACACTGGTCTCCATTATACCTCTAGTGCTAATGTAGTCACCACGTCAGATTACAGTAAATCTACGTTAGAAATTGCACAGAATGCTTCCAGACCCCATGCTGGTGGTTCAGGTGGTTTGGAGGATGAAAAGCAGGGGATTTTCAAGAGTGATGGAATGGTTCCTCGAAGTATAAACCAGATGGATGCTGTTACAAACAGACAGTCAGATTTTCAGAACACTCAGTTTAAAGTAGAACGTACCAAGCTGGAAGCAACCATCTCTTATCCCTTGGACAAAGCTAAAGCAATGCGCTATTTTCCTCCTGAAACATTCGGTGCTTGTCAAACCACTATGACGAAGTCAAGGAGCTTTATATTTGCACAGGGTGGGAAGCTGGTTGGAGGAGTTAACAACTGGACCACAGAGTATAGCACCATCATGGATCAGGTGTGCCCTTCTACAATCGAACAATGGGCCACAGAGTGGAAATACGAAGTTGAGCAGCAACTTTCTCAAGAACGTCCTCCAGAATACCCCGGGTTTACCTCTGAGGCAGAAAGGCAAGCAGAGCAGAAACAGTTACAGATGGACACAGATGACAGTGATGTTGGTGAAGCAGGTATGAGTGCCTCTTACACCTCTATGCCTGCCACTGCCAAGGCTGAGAAAGAGAATTTACTATCAGTAAAGCCAGAAAGGACTTCTGGGTTCCCATCGATACGGTCAAAGAGTTTGCACAGCCATTCTCGGAAAGCCAAGTCTGTAAAGGACAGGTTAAATAGACCAGGACATGCCAGCAGTGTAACTAACCTGGTGGTAGCATTTGGCAGTGCAACAGAAGAACAGAAAGCTAGGCAAGAAAATGCTTCCACAGAAACTGAATGTTAAAGTGGCTTATGGCCCCGTTCTGTCGACAGTCAAGAAAGTAGCATGACTAATTGAACAAATTATGTATTTTAAAATGAATTTCTAAAGAAGAATTTTGCATATATTTGTTTCTTTTTTTTTTTTTAAACTTAATAGATATATATTCTGTTCTTAAATACGTGCTTGCTGGGTCGGGTGAAAGGCAGGTGCTCTGTCAGGGGCAGATAAAAAGTAGGCACAGTCCTCCGATGCCAACAGATCTTTCTTTGTTCCATTTCAGCCTCCTCATAAGCTCATTTACTGACAAGCTCTTCATAAAACCTCTTGAAAGAGGGATAATATTATCATGTAATAATTTAGGAAATGTTTTTTCTTTTGTTTTTTAATCAGAGGACTTCTTAAATGGAAAAAAAAATTAACCAGCCTTAGTTTTATTCCTTACTTATGAAGCTGGTTTCTCTGTGGCCATTGTGTTCTTCAGTTCAAAACAAAATTGTTGGAGGCAAAGAAAAATGCTGCAGTCCCCTCTTTCACCTCTGATTTCATGCATGGTTCTTGGCTCCTCCTTCGGACAGAAACAGCACAACACAGCACTCTTCACTAAAATAGGTCTGAGGATGAAAATACGGTGTTTGGAGACGTGTGACTCAGAAGGCCATGTTCTTGACCTGTCCTTGAACTGTAGCGATATAATCTTGCTTTCAAGATCACAGTTTCCCCACCCCAAAGCATGCTGGCAGCCTTAAACTGTTGAAAAACAGTGATTTTTGTTTCAAAGTGTTTCAGGAGATAGTAAGTCTATGAAGCATAGGGAAATTTTTAATAATATGAATCCAAGATCAGCATTAGTATTCTGTGTTGCAGTAGAAGGCCACAAAGAGTAAGAATCTGGCTTTTCTTAAATGCCTGCAAGGGAAAAAAAGGCAAAACAGGAATGGTGTTCTGATGGGGTGAGATCAAAATGTAGCCAACCTGTTTGAAGCAAATCCACTCTGACAAATTCATGCTTCATTTTGCAATTTCATTATGACAACACTTGAGGAACAAGGAACAGTTTCTAGGAGCCAGTCTAAACAAAAATAGATTTTCCAGGTGAGAACAGAAAATCCATGTTTTCTTGAGAAAATTTCAAAACCAAATGTCAAAGGAAAAAGAAAAGTCTCTACAGAGAAAGTGCTTTCTATCCCTCAACAGCTAAAACTGGAAATCCACATCTACAGTTACAGTTTTCCAGCACACTTGTCTCAGCAGTTGCATTCTGAGTACTAGGTTTGGATCGTTTTCTTCATAATACTATGATGTCATTTGCCTCATTCTTCTCTGTTAACATTTAGGATTTTTTTTTCCCCAGATATTCAGCATCAGCACCATTCCTTGCAGGAAAGGCATACCATAGAATCATGGAATCATTTTGGTTGGTAAAGACCTTTAAGGTAGACTCCAACCATTAACTTAGCACTGCCAAGTTCCCACTAAACCATGTTCCTCAGCACCACATCTACATGTCTTTTAAATACCTCCAGGGATGGTGATTCCACCACTTCCTTGGGCAGCCTGCTCCAGTGCTTGACAACCATTTTGGTGAAGAAATTTTTCCCAATACCAATTCTAAACCTTCCCTGGCACACAACTTGAGGTCATTTCCTCAGGTTAGTCAAGCAGGACCTGTCTTTGATGACGCTAAGCAGGTCCAATTGATTGCCCAATCCTGTGTGTGCTATGTGGTGGCACTCAAGATGGTCTGTTCTATAACCATCCCAGGCACCAAGGTCAGGCTGACAGGCCTGTGCTTCCTTGGGTCCTCCTTCTGGCCCTTCTTGTGGATGGGCGTCACATTTGCCAACATCTAGTCAACCGGCACCTCCCTGATTAGTCTGGACTGCTGATAAATGATGGAAAGTGGCTTGATGAGCACCTCCACCAGCTCCCTCATTACCCTCGCGTGGATCCCATCTGATCCCAGAGACTGGTGTGCATTGAAGTGGTGTAGCAGGATGCTTGCCAGTTCCCCTTGGATTATGAGGGCTCCGCTCTGCTCCCCATTGAACAGACAATAAAAGAATAAGAGTTAAAGGCATGTTACTTCTTCACATAATACTGGTCAAAAGTTTATACTTAACTCATTAGCCATCAGGACTTATTAATACACTGTTTTGAAAAGACAGAATTTGGGTTTTCCCCCTCAGTTAACTCCACAGCATGTAGGTCTCAGTATCCCTCTCGATCATGCTGCTTACTACAGTACTTTGAAATGCAGATATTGGTGGAAGACTCTCCAAATGCACCGATGGCATCAGCTTCTTACTGTTTGTATTATAGTATTGTACTCCGTCCATACTTACACCTTGAAGTGCTGTTACCAGACTGAATCATCATGGTCACCACAGGCATTTCCAGAAGTCCCAGCATTGCTCACTGGGGGTGTTTGCAGGCTGGGTCTTAGCAGCAGGTTTACAGCTTTCCCTGGTGGCAGAACAGTGTTGACATTTTGTTTTTCAGGTGGGCCTCTCTTTGATTCAACAATAGGGAACCTGACATTTTATAAAAACAGGATGACATTTGAAATTGTTTCACTTCCATGTTTACTACTGCGTTACCGCTGGATGAGATTGTATAGCCGTGTTGTACCTGTGGGTAAAATAGCCCCCGATCTGCCAATGCCTTTGGACTGTCTGCCTGCACGCTCGCCAGGAACGGATCCATTCCCACGCACGGGGGGGACACAGCTTTTAGGCACTTTGCTGCACAAGCAGTATGCATTGCAGGGGGAAATGCAGGGTGTTGCATACCTCTTTATAAAACCTGGGGGGGGATGCAGGGTGTTGCATACCTCTTTATAAAACCTGGGAGGGGGATGCAGGGTGTTGCATACCTCTTTATAAAACCTGGGGGGGGGATGCAGGGTGTTGCATACCTCTTTATAAAACCCGTGGTAAATCATGCTCTCTTTGACTGGTTACTTCTCTGGCAATTACATTACAAACAGCCAATAGCATGTAGATTTCAAACAAAAACATACTACCTTTGTGTTTACTTCCTTTGTGTAAAAATATTTATAAAGAAATATGAAAAAGATGAATTCAGTATAACCAATTTTTGATGGGAATGATATCAGGAACACTTCANAGGAGGAAAGGCTGAGGAGCTGGGTCTCTTTAGCTTGGAGAAGAGGAGACTGAGGGTTGACCTTATTAATGTTTATAAATCTGTAAAGGGTGAGTGTCAGGAGGATGGAGCCAGGCTCTTCTCAGTGACATCCAGTGATAGGACAAGGGGTAATGGGTGCAAGCTGGAACAGAGGAGATTCCAGTTTAATATGAGGAAAAATTTCTTCACAGTGAGAGTGACTGAACACTGGAAGGGGCTGCCCAGGGAGGTTGTGGAGTCTCCTTCCCTGGAGACATTCAAACCCTGCCTGGAGGCGTTCCTGAGTGATCTGCTCAAGGTGTTCCTGCTCCGGCAGGAGGACTGGACTGGATGAGCTTTCAAGGTCCCTTCCAATCCCTGATATTCTGTGATTCTATGAATCTTACACAGTGCATGGGCTGAACATTTTCTCAGCAAAGTTTCTTTTTTGACATTTGCCAGCAATTTTCCATAAAGTTCTCTATTCAGTGATGACTTCATAAGGCTTGGAGCTTTTCTGTGCTCTGGCGTAGCATGAACCGAAATTATAACCCCTCTGCTATTACATGTGAAGTAAATATACTAACTTTAGTGGGGTTATTTTAGTCATACAGCCATTTAAATAAGATTTAATATGGCTCTGTGTGTGCACAGAAGACCAACAGATTTGGCACACACTAACCAGAGCAACGATCGCCACGCTTGCATGTCTGCCTACACGCTTTCTTGAGCGCTGGCTGAAAGGATGCAAGCGCAGAGTTGGTGTTTCTGAAGCAGCATGTTTGACACGGCCTTTCAGGAAGATGCATCCTTCCTCCCGCTGAGTTTGTGCTGGCGCCACAGCGGTGTCACTCTGAATTCCTCTTCCCGGTTTTTATTATGTACTTGACATCTACTGAACCAGGGGGACCCTAAAGAGCGTGTATTCTAAGGCTATGTCTGCGCAGAGACGTTACGCTGAGGTAACTCACGTGTGCTCATCTTACGGTATCTTGCAATACAGACGTCCCCCTCTCCCTCAAGGCCAATGTTTTAAACACAGTGACTAATTGTAATGTTCACATAAGCGGATTCTTAACTGCACCAGCCGATTCCATGAATCACCCCTTTTAACATTGCATCATTCTCAGACTAGATTGACTTGGCTTTTGCAAGCCTCTTTCCATTTTAGATGCTGGATTTTGATATCCAAGAAAGTCCATTTTCTATATCATTCAGTAAAGAATTAAAGTAGCTATTGAAACCTTCCAGTTATGGTTTCTCCATACTGCTGCTTTGGATGCTTGACTATCACCTTCGACAAAATATCTATCTATCCTTCTAAATAAAAATGAAAAGAACACAAGTACCTTGTCAGAAAATGGCAACAGGAGGAGGGTGCATGACAGGATTATATCATCAGATCTGAGAGATCCACAGTATTGTGCCCTGGGTGTTGTGGGTAGTGGATCCACTGACACAAAGCCAGTTTGCTGCCGAGCACTAGCTATGGAGGAGGTGAGTTTTCGGAGTGACGCGTTGCTGGGTCCCACCGCAGAGTGCCATTGCCAGCATCCCCTTCTGCAGCGCTCTCCTGTCTGACCAAACTAGTGTTACACAAAAGCTTGTTTTGAGAAAAAAAAGAGACACACCTTGTATGTAAATTCAGGAATTTACTGTTAGTGTAACAAATTTTAACAGTCTAATATTTGAATTGCTATTAGTCCAGATCTATTTACAAGAGAGGAGAGACAAGAAGAGAGGTGATAAAGACGACTATGCTACTACAGGGGAAAAAAGCAATAAGGTAAAATTGATACAGGCACACCTCCTAATACCTACCCCTTTTTTGATGTTATGCTCACATTTGCACTGATCCTCTGGGTCTAAGGCTCAGTGGCTGCAGTGGGGTTACTGAGGAAATATGGCTATCTGTCGGCGCCACAGGTCCTTCAGAAGGATAAGCATGATGTTGATAGTGATGATTTCTTTTGCCTTTTTTTTTTGCTTGCTTATGGGCGGTTCTGTGTATGCTGCCAACTTTACATCTTGTTTTTCTTCATTTGTCTGCAAATCCTGCAATTGCACCTTCATTTTCTAGTCATTAGAAACGTTGCTTTCACAGCTATACAAACAAAGGCACAGTTTGAGGCAAGTTAAGGCAAGTTCAGACAGAGGAGTCCTGACAGCCTGAGGCCCTACAAAGTCAGCATAAAGCCTGTGGCCCGTTGCTAGCCATGGCAATACTCTCATTTACTGGGCTACATTAGCCCCAGAGGTGTTTTCCTCTCACTGCAGTCACTGCAGATAAATGCTCTACTTTGTACAGTGGTCACCTGAGCTGAATATTTCAGCCTGAGTCTGGATTTTGATTCCCTGTTAGGATTCACCAGCAGATAGAAGGGCAAAAGAGATGTAAGGACCTAGTTGATAGGGTCACTTAATGCCTATTTCAACTGATGCCAGGGTCCATGGGGGTTGGGGTAGTCAAAAAACAGTACAGAGCAGGTTGACAAACTATAAGCCTTGGGAGAAGTGAGACAAGAACTACAGATTTCCTTAAAACATCAGTATTCTTTTGCTTTTTTCGACTTCTAGCCTTATCTGCAGAAACCAAATTTGATACAGCAAAGTGGTGCCTTATGGTTGATGCCCAGTATCTTTACAATGAATGCCAGGTATGTCTTGATGATAGGCTTTAAATTATTCTTTGTGGTTGTTAAGCCAAAATATATCCACCTTTCACTTTTGGTCTTAAAGTCGGTCTCTACAGCATTAAAACCCCTATGAAACTGCAGCACTTCATCCTGAGGGATTCTAGATACAAGCATTTCATTTTTCTTGCACTAACAGGACTGCTATATTCATCAAGCTATTACCTGAGCAGACCAACAGCCTTCCAAAATGGCCATGGAAAAAGATTGGATTCGAGTTGAGGGGCATGGGTAACCTGATAGTCGCTGTCACAGCACCTATTTAACACAGCCCAGGCCAAGCTGGAACATTCTACCAGTGAATAGCTCCAGGCAAGTAATACCTGTGTAATGATTAACAAGAACAGCACCTTTATGTAACATAGCAAAGTTCAACACTGTTAAATCTCCACACTGAGAATACTACCTCCACTTGGCAGATGTGCCTTTAAAAGGGGGCTTTTTCTTGAGATACATCAAGAAACTAAAGCTTTTGCATAGCTTTTATATCTTGGTATAACTTTGATTAAAATTATCAAAGTTACTGGTTTATATAAATAATCATATTTTAAATACTCTTCTGCTGGCTCTTCCTTGAAGACATTCAGGCAAGAGATTTTTTCCAACTGCTTAATAAACTTAAGGGATGTTTTTCTTTTATAAGAGGTAGTACAGACGTGTAGGGCTGGCTTCATCACAAGTCCCCAGCAGAAGTCGCACACTCTGAGTGCAGGCTGTGGCACTTTGGGTGGGCAAACGTTTGAGTGCAAGAGCAGGGAGGTGTCCGGGTGAAGTAATAAACAGTAACACTTTTGGTGACAAATAGACCGACTTTGATCAGGGAATCCATGGTTTTGCAGACTTGCCACATACCTCTGGGCACACAGCTCTGCTCTGAAACAAGATGACATGTATGTCATTGCATCTTGGAGTTCAAACCAAGAGTTGAACAGTTTTTCAAAAAACTATGAGAACAGAAATTGCCATAGAAATACAGGCCTGGAAGAGGTCATCTACACTGAGGCAAATTCAGCAATGATAACGTCAGTGGCAGGTGGTGGTTTAACCTGTTTTTGAACATGCCTAATGAAAGCTATTCTCTAATCTGCTGGGAGATCAAAAGGGACCATTACAAAAATCTGTTGTGATTTACCCCAGCCTTGATGCATTGCACAATTGTGCTTCCCCAACCACAGAGCTGTCTAGTGAGGTTGTACCATAACTTTTAGGAAGATACTGAATTTGAAGTGCAGGAAATACAGCAGATTATGCACCATAAGCCATAGATAAGCAGATAGTTATCTTTGCTGTCACAAACAATTTGCAGGGTGTGTAATAAGAGGCCCCTGGAAACTGCCATACAGCATGTGGGGTGTGATAACACCAGGAGACAAGCCATGCTGGTTCTGGGAGGGCCATGACCATGGACAAGTGTGAGGCTGATCAGTTTAGCACACAAGAGATATCACTGAATAACCTAATGCTGAGGCAATGAAAGTAACTGCACTGAGTAAAAATGGCATCTTTGAAAGTCATGAGAATAAACCCAGCCATCTGCAGACTTTCCAGTTCAGCTGGCTTTGTTGTATAGCTGGCTTCCCACCATTCTTTCAAGACTGTTCTCACAGAACAAAGGCATTCTCTGAAATCTCCGGTTTAGCAGAGCTGCTTGAGAAAAGTGAGTGAGTGAGTGAGGCAAGCCGGGATGGACAGGCAGTTGGGTGCATTGCCAAATCAGACTTGGGATCCAGAGGATTTCCCTGCCTGCCCTACCCCAGACCACCTACCCTACCCTGCCTGACTTGCCTGTCCTGTTCTGCCTGCCTGCATCCTGCTGCAAGTTGTGGCAGAATTAACTTGCTCCTCCAAAATATTCCCTTCTGTGAAATCATCTTTCTCCTCCCACTGGTATAAAACTCTTCCAGTGGCAACTTGGGACCAGTTCCAACAACAGTCCTCACAAATCTTATGATGTTATGTTGATGGAAAGCTTAGTTTAGATTTTGTTTGTTCCCTTTCAAAACAGCACTGCAATTTCAATGAGTGGGTGCAATCCTTAATGGAAATTTGTGTTGTCCTATGCTCATTCCCTCAAGAGTAAGATTGCATCTGCAGCCACTCAGAAGGCCCTGTGCTGATGTAGAAATATTCTTATTATATGCAATTTTAAGCTTAGCTGATTTAGGCAGTTTCTGCCTTCCTCACCCCCTTGTTTTTTCTTCACCCTTTTCTGATTTTAATTTCCTTTCTGAACAAAAAACTTTAAAGCATAGAGATAAGGGTATGTATACAGGCAATATATTTCTTCTTTATCAAACATCCAAGGGATTTAGCTTGTGAAAGGCTGGGACTCAAGAGAGCTGGGACTCTAGCCCAGAGAGGAGAAGGCTGGGGGGAGACCTTATTAATGTTTACAAGTATCTAAAGGATGGGTTGAAGGAAGATGGAGCCAGACTCGGTAGTTCCCAGTGACAGGATAAGGGGCAATGAGCACAAGCTAGAACACGTGAAGTTCCATTCAAATATGAGAAAAAATAATTCTTTATGGTGAGGGTGACAGAGCACTGGAAGAGGCTGCCCAGGGAGGTTGTGGAGTCCCCTCCTCTGGAGATATTCAAGACCCACCTGGGTGCAGTCCTGAGTAATGTGCTCTGGGCAATCCTGCTTTAGCAGGGGAGTTGGACTAGACGATTTTTAGAGGTCCCTTCCAACTCTCACAATTCTGTGATTCCATGTAAGGGGTAAGTCAGCAGCAGGACAGGAGCTGTGGCTTGCTCTCACAGCAAGGTCAGGCACTCAGCATTACCCCACCAGCAGCTCCTGCAGCACAGTGCACTCTAAAGAGGACAGGCTGAATAATGCCACTTAGACGATGGTTGCAGCATAAAATAAAGATCTTCTATCTGAAAATACAAGATAAAGTGAAGGGAACCACCTGCCAACACCAAATAAGATGGGACCCTTGTGCAAGGAGGTGCACTTGTTTTATAAAAACCTACACAATGTCCTATCTTCTCCACCTGCAAGTCCAAGAGTAGTAGAAGGTTATGGAGATGCTTACTGGTGTTCCTCCCTGTGCTGCTGGAGAGCTTTAAAGGCATGCAGGCATACTTCTTTCTTTAGCCTGGGCAAGGTGCCAGCGGGTTGTTTTCCTCCTCACTCTTCTAACAAACCTCCCTGCTGGCATCAGCAGGGCTTCTCATCTAAGTTAAGTCAGGGGGTCCAGATTGTGCCCTAAAGTCTGTTCTTTCATTGAACATCCACCCTCTGACTTCACCAAAACCTCCCAGAGTCTACAATGCGATGTGATGTGCTTCCTGTTAATGGTAGTAAGGGAAGACCTGGACCTGGTGCTGGGTGTGTCAATTTATGTCTAAAAATGTGTCAGTGTTTCTGAAGCCTCCTGGTTCTTTACTCTGCTGTAGCAGGTATCTTGCATGTGAGCAGTTTCAGAAAAAGGACAGTATGCTAACCAAACCCATGCTTTATAAAAAGGTGAGGCTACAGAGCCCAAATACCAGGAGTTAGTTTGGCAGGCCCAGGCCTCCAACTCTTGTCCCAAAACCACGGTCCTTGCAGTGAATTAGGCTTGGTTGGACCCCCTGCTCTGGTGATCCAGCCATGGGGGGAGTACCAGCAGGAAACAACGGCCCTTCCTACCCTGCCCAGTGCATGAGACCTGGTGCCAAGCTCTGGAGAGGCCTGACCCAGCTCCTTTGTACTTGGGTCACCACCAGCAGAACCCAGGTTCTCTCCCAGCCTTCCGTCTCACAGCTGATGGACCCATGTGGTCCCACGCTGGGGCTCTCAATTAAACGCCATTTCCATCCAAACTGTCCTCTCGTGGGAGGTCTTTCCACCACAGAGAGCAAGGGCATTGCAGTCGGTGCCCACATGAACATCTGCAACATGGACCTTTAAGGGGGCTGGGGGGCTCTGAACAAATGTGAGTAGCTGCTCAGTTCCCTACTTATCAAAAGAGAGAGAGCAGTGCTGGATTTTGGCAGTTTAGGTAGGCAAGAGTAGTATTTCCATGTCCTAGAAAGCTCCAGTGAGGGATCTGAGAGCGCCTGTAAAGCTGAGGCAAAGGGAAGGGCGGGGAGGCCGGCTTTGCAGCAGGAGGGTGAGTATGAGCAGCTGCCTGGGGGCTGCACCCGTCCATCCCCTAGGTTGCAGTGCTGTCACCTCAAACACCCCCCAGCCACGGGGGACAGGGAGGACCGGGCCGCGGTGGCCGAATTGCGCCGGAACTGGATTTGTGTTGCTGGGGCCGCGGTAACTACCTCCCCCTGCGGAGGCTCCGCAGCGGCTCAGCGGCCGCTCTGGAGACCCTGGGCGTCAGCCCCCACCGCGGTGTGTGCCCCCGCGTCGCCGGCCCCTCTCTCTGGGGCTACTTTTCCCCCCTGTGCGGCCGCTCTCCCG
>VZTM01016538.1:151694-203565 GCA_013400555.1 Jacana jacana
TTCCGACGCCGCCCTGGCCCGGGCCTGGCCTTGGCCGAGGGGCCACACGCCCAGGGCGCTGCCCACAACTCCTACCCGCGCCCGGTGGGGGAGACAAGCCGCACCGGCGGGCCCCGGGGGTGGTGGCGGTGGTGGGGTGGTGTCTCCCGTGGGGCTTTCCCCTGGAAATGCTCCGCCGCGGCCGGGAACAAAAGCGGGGCGGCCGGTGCGAGGTACCTGGGAGCGGGCCTGTGCGGGGGCGGGCCGGGGACACAGCTCTTGTCACAAAAAAGTCTCCTATCGGTTCAAAGCGGCCGGTGTGAGGTTATTTTGGAAAGTTCAGGTGTTCGGGCCCTTTGCGCGGGGCGGGTCGGCGTTATCCGCGGGCGCACTTTGGGGAGAATCCAGCCGGCGCCCGGCTGCTGGGCGGGGAGCTAAGCTCACCCCAGCCTGCGTTCGGACTGGGCTGGCGGCACACCGAGGAAAATCAAGTATGTACATCAGGTGTCTATATGGTAGAATGCCACATGTAGTGCATGTTGTATGGAGTACGTATAGTAGACTGTACCAGGATTTTTTTGTGCGGTCTGGGCGTGCACTTGACAGAACGTGGTTCTTATTTATCTGCTTTAGACAAGGCAGGGCCTCTTCCAGCAACATGCTTGGTGTTGACTCATTTCTGCTTTTTCATCTTTTCTTGGTAAAAGCAACATGTTGATACAGCGTTGTCCTGGGTATTTCCTTCCTGGGATTTGCAATATTGCTGTCAGTGTAAGAATTAAGGTTATTTCACTGAGGGTTCCGTTCTTTTTATAAAAGTATTTTTCTTTTTAAGGGTTGGCATTAAAATGTGAATAGTCATGTATGTGTTGCAGGCTTTGACCTTTTTGGAAACATTTCTTACGTTGGAAGTGATGCGTGTTAAAAGATGTTCAAGAGTTCTGTGGAAACTTGAGTGTCCCTGGGTAAAGCTTGTTGTAGCACAAAAGACTTTATGGAATGTTAAACTAAATGGGTTTTTATTCATCCTGTCACTTGTTATAGCCTAGGTTATGCAATTAAACATTAGTACTTTAAATATTGTATTATTCTTCTAGTAAATGTACACAAAACTGAGTATCTTTGTAGAAAGCTGTTGCTGTGATTAGATCCTATCTCCTCGAGACCAGTTTTTTAAGTTAAAAGAAGAACTTTTTCTTTGCACAAACAGATCAGACTTGTATCTGACTGTAACATTCTGATTCTTAAGACAATTCTGTTTTATTTTTTTCTCCAGGCTGAAGACCACATAGTTTCAGAACCAAGGATTAAAAAACTGGAACCGGTACTTCTGCCAGGTAGGCATAAATCAGGAACTGGGCAGATACCTCAGTAAGGCTGTACCTAAGCCTTTTGCTTGTTGTGATAGAATTGGAAAAATGTAAATGGTTTTCCCTATTTTTCTCTGGTTGTTGGTTTTGGTATATTTTAATCTTGATGTGCTCTTTGAGGAAATATAAGTATGAAAATCTAGTGAGGTGCATCTGTAGAAAATTGTTCCAACCCGCCCGAAGCACTGAATAACTGCGTGGGTAATTTTGGCTGTGTGGTGCTTTAGTGTGTGTAGAATAACATCTTGGGTTTATTGTGAGTATTGGAAATGAAACTATTGTAAACTTTGTAACGTTTATGACCCCTTTTGGAAGGCTACTAATAGCTGTATTTTTGTCAGATAGTCAGGCCTTCATCTGTGTGCAGAACCCACTCACCATAGCACGTGTTGTAGTCCTCCTCTATGTTAAAGGGAAATATTCATGGCATTTCCAGTAGGTAGGTAGGGTTGACTTGTGTATTGGAAAACATCTAATGCCATCTTTATTCATTTACTCATATTGAATCTGCAGCTGTTGCATAACTGTCAAACCTGCAAGTCTCTTTAAACCTAAGCAGAATAACCTTTTGAGGATACAGATGAGAAAAGCAATGTTTTTATTATTGTTCATAATTACATCTTGATAAAAGTGTAGGATATTCCTGACTTGCATATTTTAAATAAGAAATCATCTTTGGTAAATGACCTCTTGATCAATAAGGATATCTAAAAGCCCTTTTCTGATACCAAAGGAACAATCTGCTTTCCTCAAGATTACTTTCATTGCAAACTGCCCATCACAGTAATATATTTGGCTTGCTGTTTTAAAGGGTAATGCTGAGTTTAAAACAGAATGCTATACTGCGTTATTTTCTTAGCATTCAGCTTACATGTTAACAAATTTGAAACTCTCTACACATACTCATGTAGGAAGCTATTGCTGTCATGTTGTGTAATCTGATAAAACATGTTAGCTTTCAAAGGGATCAGTGGAATAAACAGTTACTCTTAAAACTTATTTCTGTCACTGCTTCGTATGGGCCTGTTGTTAATTAAACAGTACTAATTGATGTGTGGTCATGTACCTTAGCTGAAATACCGTGGAAGAGGTTCAACTGAAAGACTAAATAACAACTGACTGAAACTCTTCATGAAACAAAATCATACAGATTTTGCTTGAGGCATAAATATCCTAAAATACATTGTTAAGATTGCTTGGTATTTGAAATGCAGTTATATTTTTGTGCTTGCAAAGCTTCTGCTTACCATTTAGGATCTCAGTGGTTATGTTGCAGTTGATATTCATCCAAGGTCTTTGACTCACAAGGAAGTGACTGCATGTTCTTTTCTGACACCTTCCACAGAAAATGCAAGGCAGTACAAGGTTGCTTTTCTCAAAATGTGACACGTCTTGCCTTTATTGTGGCACGTACACATGAGCAGTGAGAGGAAACAACTCCTGTGCAGTAACCTTCTGCAGTGTGGCTGATTGGTTTTTTGTGCTGACTGGGGTTGTTTTTCTCAACTAGCTTATATTTATCCCACGTTTGCATCGTTTATCTTGTCTGCACTATCTTTGAAATAAGCATTTTGGGACATTGGTAGTAAGTTGCCTCAGGTTATATTGAAACTGGCTGAAAGAGTATGACTTGCCAGGGAACTAAAATTTCCACCTCTGTCATTCTAAGGTGTTACTTTGAATTATTTCATAATAAAATTATCTTCTCTGTATGGTTGCAGATAGCTCTGACGACGTCCTTTCATTTTTCTGTGCTTTGGTCTGGGTGAGGGGTGTTTAGAAGTCACTTGTTTTAAATTACTTAAATGAAACTCTTCCTGTTTAAAGTTAAGTGCTGGCCTGTACACATTTCTTTTGTTTCTGTCATCAAATGGTGCAGTAGGAAAGTGTATAAACAAGTACACATTGTACTGTTGGATGGACTGGCTTTTGGATTTGTCATAACCCAAGTTTCTGGCCAAATGCCAACTCATTTAATTATATTAAGGCTGACTTGCATTCCCTTGCAAGTACGCTTTGAGTATGGTATTCCTAATACCCTGTCCTTAAAAGCTGTGCAAAACTGCTTCTTCTCTCAGGAAGAGAGTCAAACCTGTGTGGCTGCATGTTTATTATGCTTCTTTAATTGGTGGAATTTTTAAGGAGCTCTTTTGGAATTAAATCATATTAGCACAAGCAGTTACTGGCTTTAGTAGCCTTTGAAAACTGCAAATAGTTGTATTAAGCTTTTGATTCCCAAAACGTAAGGGAGCAGCTTACTAAAGCTTGTATTTCTGTGCAGTGGAGGTTAGGAGAGGGAGTTCCTGATGTGGAAATAATGAGTCAGGTTACGAAATTAGGAGGGTTTCATTAAAAAAAAAATAATAAATTGAATTTATATTGGAATCAACTTTTAACCTGTAGAGTTTGTTTTTAAAGTTTCCTCTGGTGCCCAGAGGAAAAGACTCATCTCTTCAGATTTTTGGAACAAATGCCTGTATTCTCATGGAACTGCGTGCCCTCAGGCGGGTGCTGTATAAGGAAAAGCAGCAGACATTGCTTAAAGCAAGTAAAAACCTTGGCTGTAAGTGGCAACACTGATGCTGCAGTAGAGAAAAGCAAATCATTATACAGGATCTGGTATAATTTCATTCCAAAACACGATAGATGTTTAAGATGGAGTAATAAAAGCATTTTCTTTCTGCAGTTCTGTAGCTCTCTGAGCAGTAGTTTTTGCAGAGTTAGGAGAGTTGGCCTGTGTAACAGTTTAACTTTGTTTTCCTATGTTTGTTTGCATAGCTTGTTTTATATTCATGCCAAAGAGGAAAACTAGAGGAACAGCAGGTAGTCTGCCAGTCACTCTGTTGAAGTGCCTTGCCCGATGAGTAGGAAATCAGCGTGTGTGCTTTAGGGGGGGGTTAAGTTAAAGGTGTTAAGCTGGAAGGTGTGCTTTGTTCTGCTAATCAGTTGTAGCCTGTTTTCCCCAGCTTCTGTAGCGTTTTTGAGACGTCAACCTAAGCGTTAAAACAAACTGTATGATGTAGCTGCAATACAACGCCCTGTGTGGTGTTTGTGATGTGAAGGCAAAGCAGCGTGCAGGGGGGAGCCCTGCGTGGGGGGGGACCGTGCTGTGGGTTAGGCAGGATCAGGCAAAAGGGCCCTCGCCGTTGCTCAGGCAGGATGTTCTGCAAGAGATTATCTAACTAATAGAACATCTGATTAAGCGTGAGGAACGGATTGTTCCTCCTTAATCTTAATACCCACTTGTAGTAATTGTTTTAAAGTGTTGCTGAGTATACTAATTTGATAGTAGATTAAGTTAGTAATTATTACCTGTAGGTTTTTACAAAACAGCTAGAAATGGTTTAATTAGTTTTGGTTTTAAAACTTTATACAATAAAATAATAGAAGGAAACTGAATTAGAATTTTATCTTTTTGTCTTGAAGACTTGCTCTCAACTTCAAGGCAGGTTAAGGGAATATTGGTGGTGAACTGCTTTGCAGAGCAGTTTGTAGTCACTTGTGTCTGCAGTGTGTTTCATGGTCAGATCACAGAAGATAACTTCATTGCCATCGTTGGTACATGATGACACCTGTGGTGGCCTTATAAACAGGTCCTAAGTATGGTGGGACTCGGCCAGATGTCTCCGCTTGCTGATACTGGCCACCAGCTGGTGTGTAGGAAGAGGAAAGAGCAGGACAAGCAGCACTCCTAGCTCTTGTTCTGCCCTCCCTGCTCCTCCAGCATGTGGCACGGGGGCTTTCCTCTCAGAGTAATGGGAAGATCCCACTGAGGAGACATAGAGACAGCACTCCTCAGTGGGATCTCCCCATTACTCTAAGAGGAAACTCCCCTTGCTGGATTTTACTTACATGAATTTATCCAATTGCTTTCTATAGCTGTGTAAACTTAAATCACCTTCAGCCTCATCTGGTGAGGGGTTCACCAGTTTAATTATAGGCTGTTACAAACTACCTTTATTTGCTTGTTCTGAACTTTCCACCATCTAGTTTCTTTGGATAGGTCCTAGTTCTTGTATGACGTGGCAAACATCAAGTTGTATTCCCCCATTCCATGTGATTGGTGATTGTGTCATATGTCCACCCTGATTTGCTTCCCTTTAGCTTAGTTGTCTTAGTTTGTCCTAAGAAGGAAGCTTTCTGTTTCCTTTTGATTACCTGAACGTTTTCCAGTAGTGCTGTGCTCTCGTTGAGTTGGAGTTACGTATTGTCTTCCAGATTTTTGCCACTGGATCTATTTGGCTTTTATCTAGTAAGGCCAGTCTAATTGGCTTTACCACCTGCTTTTGGGGTTTGGTGAGCATTTTTGTATACACGTGCCCTTAGATAGACAACTGGCTGTAGAGATTTAGTTGTGATTTTTAAGCCTGTACCATGGAAAGTTGTGGGTTGTTTTTTTTAAGTGTCTGATTCTCCTAGCTTGTTTTCTATTTTTTCCCTGCTTTCTGCAAATCCTTAGTACATTAAGTCATGTGTTCCAGAGCAGCTGCAGCACATCTTGTGATAGGAGAAGGAAAGAAAGTTTTTGGTGAGACACCCTTGTGCTCTGGTAACCCAGGTATGTTCACTGCTGACTGCTTTGAACCCCTGTGCCTCTTGCTTGGCTTTTCCTTTGGTTTAGGGTGTCCCAGAGCTGGAGGGCAGAGCCTGGGGTGTTGCTGGGTAAGTGCAGGGTGCCGGTGCTGCGGCTGAGGAGGCAGAGGGTGAGAAATAGGAACCTAGTTAGTGAGTGTCATCACAGAGATTTATTTGGTCTGCTTTTCTGGTGTATTAGCAATCATTTTGGTTAAACACCTCAAAGGGGAAACTGGGATTGTATAACTGCTTGATACAAGTAGTAGTGCTGTTACAGTCAGTGCCTTTTTCCATGTCTATTTCTGGAATGAGCTGTTGATACTCAAGTGGGTATGGATTAGTCTCTTAAGGATGTTCACCTGTTGATGGTGAGTTGCAATAACCCATCAATGCTGATAAGAACTGAATAGAACTTGTATGAAGTCAATTTCTGATTGTTTCCAATGCATATTCGGCTGCTGATTCCCATTTCCAGCGTTGTGGTGTGCTAGCCAAGGCTCTCTTACTCATTGTGCAGCTGATCAGGATGACATATTGCAGAGTTAGGGGTTTTTCCCTGCATCAGGTTTCTTATTTGAAATTGAAATGTTACTGTAAAAGTTTGTTTTTAAAGTTAATGTGTGTTATTAGAGGAGTAAGTGAAATGGCTTTGCAATTTCAACTCACTTTCAGGAATGGGTGTCATAAAAGAGCATGAAATTATTTTCAACACTTCAGAATGGTCAGATTAGAAAATCAGAATGGCAATTTGGAAAGTCATACAATCCCCTAAGGCTTTTCTAAAGGAGATTTTTTTTCCCCTTTTTCTTTCCTTTTGGTCTATGCCAAGAAGGTTACCAGAAGTTTTATTTAAATAAATTATAAGTTTCAAATTCTAGATTTGAAATTTGAAACAGCAGCTTTCTGCAAACTGATCTTTCATACTGCAAGAAGTTTAAAAATGAACCAAGCTTTTGACCTATATTTAGAATAAATGAGGTATCACTTACAGTAAATATATAGTAAATACTCTTTTCTACTACAGCTTTTTTTGTTTCCTTGATTCAAAGTAAATTTTCAGGCACACTTTGTGTTCAGAAAGCTGCTTGTTTTGGTTTTTCTTTTTTTAAAGATTGGCATGATAAAAGTACTATCAAGGCAGTCTGTATTTAGAACCTGAAGTTCCAGAGACAGTCTTACAAGTGGATTTTACTGGATGGAGTCAGTTTTGTTCTGCTGCCGTTGTTGTGAATACACAGAGTGCATTTCTTAGCTTCTCACTAGTAACGTATTTCAAGTATTTGTAAATATCTACAAAAATACACCCCTATTTGCAACAGATTAGCTGTAAGGCAATGTGGAAATCATTCTCTAAAGGTAAAAGGAGGAACAGGCTTTAATTTATTTTAATGTTTTAATTTTAATTTTAATTTATTTTAATGTATTTTAATGTTTCTGCCTGTGCATTCTGTGAAACAGTTCCAAAGTACATGGCTTGTGCCCACTCTGTCCGGTACATATTTATGTCCCACATATTATATACTGCCATAAGTCATTAAAGTCCAGAGAAGGGATAAAATCTTAGTGTAGATTCTGAATTTGGTTAGACCAAACTACCTTTTGTCTCAGAGCAATTATATTTGCTTCCAATGAAGTAAGCCTTCAGCAAACTAACTTCTAAGCAAGGTGTGTTTCTGTCATGATTTATTTATTAAGTCAAATCTGAATAGTTTATGCTGGACCCAATAATACATAACAAGTTCAGAACAGCATCTATAACTTGTATTGGTGACATAGTTATAAAATAACAGGTTAAAACCCACCATCCTCTCAAACTGTTACTGATTATATTATTCAATATTGTTTAGGCAAAGTCAGGCTTTGGGAATCTGTAGTTTATGGAGCCAGACTGAAAATACGCAACCCCCAAAACGCTCTCCCTCCTCACTGGCTTGTCTGTTGCTCACTGTAGAGAACTCTGAACAAATTGTACCTAAAACATTATTGGGGGGGTTGGGGAGGAGGAGGGAGCAGGAGGTGGGGGAATAATTAGGTTGTTGTAATTTAGCCTAAAAATGCATACTGCTGCCAAAAGAAGCTGTTTAGTATCCCATTTTTCCCCTTACAGGTGTGTGTTCTGTTAGCTGCTTGGTGCTTGACACTTGTTTGTGCAGTCAAAGAGCAAGGCAGAGCAGGGAGCTAATTCACATGAAATCAGTACTGACACAAAAGGTAGAAAAATATGGTTAGCATTGTTTTCAACTGGATCCTCTGATGGAACTAACAAAGTATTTCACAAATGGCAGTGCCGCCACAAGGTGGGAATGAGTGTTGAATAGGGAACTGTTTGCATTTTAGGGGTAGCACAAGTTGTTGGATTAAAGCAACTGTAAGCATGAGCAGCTTTTTCATCTGCTGCAATACTTTGTTTTGGATCTATTTGCTAGTACTGGCCTTGTGGGAGATGTTCCCATCTTGCTGTGGGAACTCCTGTTGGTTGCCTGCTCTGTGGTTTTGTGCCCTTCTTTGCATTTTTGGGGGCCTGGGGGAAGTTTTTGTGGAACATCCCATCCTAGTTCAGAAAAGCAGTATCTATTCATCTGAACCCTCCTGTGGTCAATTCCTTTTGCAGAGGTTGCAAAGATTAGCCATTATTGGACAAATACTGGGTTTAATCTTGTTATTGTGCATGGGGAAAGAATAGTTGTTCTTTGAAGACTTTTACCAAAAAATCTTTACTTTGTTTTTGCTATTTTTTCCCTTATTGAGCCTTTCTAAAATTTAGCAGAGCCCTTGTCATGCTCTTTCTCTTTTTCTGTTTGGTAGCACACTAGAGAAACTGAACAATATTCATACGAAAATGACAATTTTTCTAATCAGATTGGCAAAGCAAGCTCTTTGGGTACTGTGCATTTAAAACACACTACTCCCCAGGCAATGGTTAGGGTTGTGTTTTGAAAGAAATGCCAGGTTCTTCTATTAAAAAATAATGCAAATAGCAGATATCCAAATGGGTTTTCATTCCAAATAGTCACAGTATTGAACTGTCTATTTGGAACAGCATTTTTACTTTGTTGGGTTGGTTTTTTTTGTTTTGGTGGGTTTTTTTGTTGTTTTTTTTTCCTTTTCCTTTCTTTCTGCAGATGTACAGAAAATTAAATATAATCTATTTTTTAACTAAGTGTGAAAGTACTGGAAAATGGTTGGGGGAAGTAAAAAGATGGGTGAGATCTACAATAGTCTGCAGCTTTTTTTTTGTCTGCACATGCTTTAAATCCTTACATACATTGTAAAAAGCTCAAGAAAATCAGAAAAGAGATTAAAAAAATGATTTCATGAGTTTACAAATACTTTTTTCTTAGTTTGGAAGTGGCTGAGCACACTGAACAGAAGATTCATTTAGAAGGGGATTAGAGACATTTACATCTAAATGCTTGGTGCATACTAATAAACCCATACAATTTTGGTATTCTCTGTACAAGAGAACAGCTAAGAAAAGGCAGCCAAATGGGTAAGATGTTCTAGATTTCAGTTACTTATTAATGAAGTTTTTACTGGAAATTCTTACTCAGAAATTTACAGGAGCTGATTATTTGCCAATCAGTTTGGAGCAGATTTAGACTTATATTTTTCCAAATACAAGTGAATTCATTAATGTGCATTTTTACTGGTGAAATGGCTACTTGAAATAACTTTAGCTTTTCTATTGTGAACTTCTTTTTTTGTTTCACAAACAAGCTGATTTTCTGCTGTCTTAATTGGGTATAAGCACTATCAGCGTTATAAATAAGGTGCAAGGCCTCAGTTTCCAACATGTATTTAAGTGATAGATTTTCCTGAATTCAGGTAGGAATTCTGTTGTCCTTGAACATACACTAAACATACCCAGATTTTGATTTAGAACTTCAGTGCTCAATAAGGATAGCTTATATTAATACATCTGTTCTCATTCTTCTAGTATAGCTTTGAAAAAGTTCTCGTAGTGTTGTGTTAGGGTACCTGCAAACTTCTTGAGCCTGTGGGATTTGCTTTATTCACTGGTGGAGTCTGATTTCAGCCGTTCGTTGCCTCTGGCAAGTATCAGGTTCTTCACGTGCTAGAAACACTGTATGTTAGTGTTTGAACATGTGTATGTGTGTGTACATGCATGTATTGGTGTGTGTGTGTGTGTATAATATAGTATGAATATATAATCTTCTGAACTGCTCGGTTACTTTATTTCATTGTGCAATATTGTTGTATTTGGTCAGTATTGTTTGATTTGTTGAATAATGTTGTCTGCCTCAGTACAGTACCCCAGACCTGGTACAGGAGCAAGGCTGTGGTCCCAGATGCTATTCCTTCAGCCTTTGTCCCTGAAAGCTAAGATTTTAAGATGCACTGTCCTGCTATATTCCTTCTGTTTTCATAGGTAACAAAACTGCCAGGAACCCTTTTGGATGGAAGGGCTTGGCAGCTTTATCAGTGAGCAGCTGAAACCCTGGAAGTTACTCGAGGGCTCTCATTCTGTTGGCATGTTTCTTGAATTGTAAGCTGAGATAATACAGAATTGTAAAATAGCAAACTTGAGAATGGGTGTATAGGTGAAAGAAGATTATTTATGCATCTTCTACTGCTTTAAAAAAGCGGACCCTTGTCCCTAGAGAAAATACAGAAATTTCCAATTACAAGTTCTAATGCAGAGGTAGTTCTAGCAGCTCTTTCTATTTTTTTCACAGCTATTGCGTTTCCTTATTGCCCTGTTACTGATAATAAATAATGATGAAACTGACAAAAAGTACACCAAAAAAGTGAAGAAAATGTTTCAGATATTTTGTGTGATCTGCATTTATGTGGGTTGTTGGATCCAGAGTCCCTGACAGTAAGTTACACATCACTACCTGCCTTCCTAAGATCATAGAGTAAACCATCAAGCAGTTGAAATGCAATCCTGTGGGGCATGGCACCGAAAATGACAACAACGTTTTCAGTACTGGGTGAAATGGTGCACAACATCCTTTATTTTAGGATGTTTTTGATTAGGGCCTGTGTTTTCACATTCTGCAGAAAGGAATTGCCCCGAAGCTTAGACCAGAGTCCCTGAGTGTGAGTCGGGCTGGGAACAGAACAGGAGCTCGTGCCCAGCAGCTGGGAGACCTGTTGGTCCCTCCTTCGGCTCCGCACGGAATTCAGCGTTTTCAGTTGTGCCTCTGTGGTCTCCGGTTCCCCTGTGTGCTCTGCTTTCTGGGTGCTATTTGGATTGCAGTGGGTTATGCATTATGATGGAGTAGGTATATACCGTCAGTTCTCTTAACACCCAAAATATGAAACCATCAAATTGCCTGTGCTTTTGGGAGGTTTAGCACCTTCTTTTTCTGAAGGTTAGAAGTTTCTGAGGCTGTGTGTAAAGTGGAAGGTGTGTTAGCTAGAGACATCCTTCAGTTTCTTGTGTTACTTTTGTGATTCACATACTCCATGTGGCAATATTTTTATTAAACATGATTAGGCTTTATATAGAAGGGTGGCAACCTGTAATTTTTCTTCAGGTTTCCTGTCAGAGTTTAAACAAACTGCTCTTGTCTCCTGAGATCATACTTTGACTGCTGGAGTCACATGGAAGTGTTGACTGCTGTTCCGTGTCTGGAACAGCTTGTGACTGTTTACTGGAAAAAGCAGCAGCTACATTGTGAAAATGTGCAGTGTAATATCTGTGAATAGCTCTGTTGTTGACACTTGTGTAGAGAAATCACCTACTCACTATAATTACAAGAAGGGTTCATTGTGCAAGGCCTACATACGCTCCTTATGCTGTTTCTCTACTTTCCTAAATTTGAGTGAAGTTTGGAAGGTTTGCACCTTGTTTTGTTGCTCATTGTAGATGTCCAAACAAGGAGAAGAGCTGGATCAACGCAGCATTCCAAACCTGCATTTCAAAAGCAAGTTCTGTTTCTAGGAGCTTTTGAAAATGGCATCTATTAAATTTTCATTGCAAACTTTCTCACGCTTCATTGTAAATGTTTAAGCCCTTTGGTTGAAATCGGGGTGTGTGTGCGTGTGTGCTCTTGCCATGCTGTAATACTCGGGTTCAAAGCTGACAGTTCAGTGTTAGGGCTGTAAACTTGAGTCCAAAAGAGAAACCAGGCCAAAAAATCCAGAAAGTATTTGTGTTGGATGAAATGAGAATAAATGAAGCTGCACTAAAAGAGGATTGGTATTAAATTAAATTACTTGGTATTAAAGGGAAGGAGGAGGGAAGTAAAAAGCGCTGGCTTTGGTAAGGAGACTGACGTAACAGGCAGGTCTTAAAGTGTAGCAGCTTCAAATTGAAGTTTGCATGAGAGCAGTGATGGATCTCCTATTTCTCTACTCTTTTGTAGCATCAGACATGAAGTACTGAAGTATTATGGTAATAGTAACTTGTGCTTTTAGGAAGAGTGTCTCCTGTGTGATACTAAAAAATATTACACTGGATAACAGATAAGAACATGTTGGGGGGGGGAAGAGTACCTACAGAAGTTGCACTTCATTCTGCTGTGTATTTGGCTCCATATCTTTATTAGATCCAGATTAATTATTAGACGTACTGAGAGAGGGAAGAATAAAAACCTATTTGAGTTTAGAACACCTGACTTTGTGGAGAGGGGAAGCTTTACTGGCAGAATGTGGCTGAGAACTTGACATTGACTGGTTGAAGATTAACTCCAACTGTGAGAAGGAGGTGTTTTAATATAGACTGGGGCATTTGTGGTTAACAAAATAGCTTATTAGGAAAAATGCTGGGCATTAAGGAGTTTCAGGCCAGGCTCTGCTAAAAGTATTGAAACATTTTCATTATGATGTTTAACAGAAGCAGGGCTTGTCATTCTCATGTACCCCATTATAAGACATTGTTTTCAGTTGCTGTGGACTTGGCTGAACTTTAACTATTTCTATTGAAGCTATCAGAATCAGATATTTTTATTATTTTTTTCCCCAGAGTGTTTGAGAAAAGACATTAAAGCTCCAGCATATGTGTCTACAGAGTGTTTGTGCAACTCTTGCCACTTGTGGCGTGGATTATGCACATAAGTGATAATCATGGGTCCATGAAACTTGTCCCCTTACATCTTCAAACAGTCCCAGAATACTCAACATAATTCCTCCAGCTCAAGGCTACAGAATTAGTCCAAGGAATTTTTGTAGCTCTTTATCACAACTGAACTAAAAGCAGGGGCTCTGCTGCTGCTCTAAGTGACTTCCAGGGTAATGCCTCATTGGGATCAGGGCAGGGGAGCTGGCAGGGCAGCTTTGCTGGGTGGCTTGGGATGAGGAGCATGAGCAGAGGCTGGGTCTCAGGCCTAGCACAAGGTGCATTTCCACTCAGGTGTTTGGAATGCTAAAGATGGTTCGTTGAATGTGTGGTTACTTGGGTGCAGTGACCACTACCTGAAGAAAACACCTCTAGATCAGGAGACAGGAGGTTCATTCAAAGCTGCATCCATACTCACTGGGCACGGAGATAACTGATTACTGTCTACTGAAGGACTACCCAAAGGTTCTACCCAAAGAACTGACTAACTTCTTGCAAAGCCTAGGGCAACTGGGGACTATATATGTCCAAGCTGTTATGAGTAAATTAGGCTTTAGCAATCTTTAGTCCTTAGGCTTTTTTTTTTTAAACAAAAACCTACAGCTATTATAAAATTACACTTTTCTTGAACACACTTCGACTCCCACACTATTTGTGGTAGACAGCAGCAAAAGGAAGTGGTTGATCTGATGACAGAAGTGAAAGCCCTATACAGGAGTGAAATAAATTGCCAAGTTCATTTCCTGCACTAAAAATGGAATTACTATTTAGCTTTCAGAAGCCTTTGTGTCTCTGTTGTGGAACTAAAAAGTAACATTATGTGAAGCAATTTACTTTTTCTTTTTAAATGCTCCTCAGTCTCTGAGTTCATGAACTTTCTAAAGTACTTAACAATAGCCAGCTAGTTTTAGTTTTTAAAATAAGTGCTGCTAGGTGAAGTACATGATCAGATCCCTGTGTTTAAAGGACACTGTTGTCCAAAGCAATGAATAGTGAAGGATTGCAGATTTTGATCTCTGGGTATAAGGAAAGTGGTGTGGGTTTTGTTGGGGTGGTCGTGGTGGTGGTTTTGATGAGGGTTTTGGTTTTTTTTTGCTTTTTAACTGCTGCAGAATATTGTCTGTTTTGGGATGATAGTTTTCATAGTTTTCTTTTTTTTTTTTCCCCTGGAGTGGTGTTAATTAAACTCCAGGTTTACCCAGAAGAGGTGTATAACTTGGAACAGGTAAAGAGCCAGGTGTTTCTTGGTACGACAGACTTCAAATTGTTGTGCTGACAAAACTTATATATCTTTTCCCCTCCCCTTTTTCTGTTTTAGGTGAAATTGTGGTAAATGAAGTAAATTTTGTAAGAAAATGCATTGCAACAGACACAAGTCAGTATGACCTGTGGGGCAAATTGGTTTGCACTAACTTCAAGATTTCCTTTATTACGGATGACCCGATGCCACTACAGGTTTGTTGCTACTCCCATCACTACGCCACGACAATAATGCGATAGGTAAAATAGGTGTAATTAGAATACAGTAAATCTGTCCCAGATCTGGTGTCAATATGATGCCTGCTAAAACCAAGCAGGCCAAATGATGAGGCTCTGCTCTCCTGTTCTGAATGTGTTGCTATTCTATCCCTTCCCTGAGAATATCAGAGCTGAGCAAGTTTGGTGTGGAAGTCAGCCCAGCTCTACCTCTGTTTATAGAGGCTTCTCTGGGAAATGATTTTGCAAATGGCAAAGCAGGAATTATATAAAAAACATGTTCCTCCTTGAAGAAGATAATTGCAAATGTTGCTTTGACTAGACAAGTATCAGATCAGCAAAGCTTTTAATGCATCCAAGTTTTATTGGCGTTACTGATGGAGGACAACTTCAAAAAATTAATTTTTGACATGAAGTAGCTCTCAAAACTGATTTCTGAAAGCTGAGTTAGTATTTTTTTCTTTCTGTGGTTACAGTAATAGCTGGAGATTTTTTGTATAGTGTGTGTATATATATATTACGCTCCAGATTGTATTGAATTTCTAGCAGCAATTTTTGAGGCTAGTAAATTCAGTGCAAGTACTGGGGTTATTTTGCATACCCCACTGGGGTTTCCAAAACTTTTCCTGTGCATTCTTCAGCACAAGGGAGCTGTTTCTACAGCCTCTAATTGCCTGCAAATAGGCAAAGGTGGTACATGTCAGAAAAGTCTAGGCATGCCTGATATTTATCATAGTTTCTTCAGAGCTGAGCTGTATATCTGTTTGTGAACTGCAGAACTGCAATTAATGGCTGTGAGTTCATGTGTTTCAGAAATTCCATTATAAAAACCTCCTCCTTGGTGAACACGACGTCCCGCTGACGTGCATCGAGCAGATTGTCACAGGTTTGTCAAAAATAGTTACTTAGGGTGACAGGCTTTACACTTAGTTCTAAGCTGGTTAACTGCTGGTTAGGTTATGCAGAATTGTTGATGCTTAAGGGTTTATGTCATTAATCTTCGCTGATTTGAAAGTGTGATTTACTTAAAATTAGGATAAAAGCCTTAAAAGCTGAATAAAACCTGAGGTGCACAGCAAAACTTGTGGAGGTGTCCTAAAATGCTTGTCTTGAGGTCCCTGGAAGTACTTAAGTTTAACCAAGAGGATACCTGCAGCTAGGCAGCTATGTCAGTTAATCACTCAAAAGCTATCTGCTCCAGTTTTCCCAGTTACCACAAATAAAATCCTTGTGGCTTCTGATTCTCCCTTTTTACAACTTAACATTCCCTGTTTGAAAAGGCAAAGAGACACAGCCCATCTATGCAGGTCTAGACCAGCTGGCAGTTCACAATACTTACATTCCTGAGTTTCATGTAAGAAATAAAGAGTTAATCTTAGTCTTAACTCCAGCATTTTTTTAATACAACCAAGTACCAAAAAAGTAATTTTAGAAAACCAGCATATGTGCAAGTTACTGTGCATGAGAAGGGTGTTGCAGCCCTTCCAATTAACTGGGAGCCAAAATTGCTCTTTGGAATACTATGTGTTAATTCCTTGTTTGTGAAGTTGATGGACAGAAATAATCTGGACATACAGGAAGCAGAAATTAATCCGCTTGCTTGAAGGGTGATCAGTCAGGAGGACCTATAGGCCTTGTACAGAATGGAGCAGTTGAAATGCATTATTAAATGGAAAAAGTGCTGGTAGCAGCATTACTGTATCTGTTTGGGCCAGTCTTGTGTTGTGTGTTTTCAAAACACAGCCCGATAACTTTGTCTTTTCTTTACAGTGAATGACACCAAGAGGAAGCAGAAGGTCCTTGGTCCCAACCAAAAACTTAAATTTAATCCAACTGAATTAATAATTTATTGCAAAGATTTCCGTATTGTCAGATTTCGGTTTGACGAAGCTGGTCCCGAAAGTGCAAAAAAGGTATTGTACCTTCTTACAGAATCTTGCCTTGTAGCCATTACACACAGCAACAGCTGTGCTGATGAGAACACTTTGGCTTATGTTCTGACAGACAAGTAGGGTGGAAGAATTGCAGGAGAGTATCTAGAACATTCTGTTACAGGAGAATATCTAGACTTTTAGAGTCTAAATTGTTAGGTACAAAATTTTTCATGATGTATTAAAATGTTTCTTTTCATATCAAAGAAACCTGCATTTCTTGCCGTGTCTGTCGTACTTCTAAAAATATATGAAACACAAATTTGTAAAGACTGGAACCAGAATACTGCATTGCAGCTGTATGGCAGATGTTGACATTGCTATGGAAAATCTTTGAAACTTTGGTACATTTTCTGAAAGTCCTAAGATTAACTTACCCCTAAGGTACAGCTGTACTCTCTTATATATACATTTCTTATTGTTGCTTCACACAGCAAGTCGTCCAGAGAGGTCTTGGAATGATCAGTTTCTCTAATCTACAGAAAACTATCTGCTCTTTCACAACATTTTCTTGGAAGAGACTTGCTTGCCTCATAACGAGAGGAATTACTTCTGTCTGTACATTCCTAGAAATTTCATTCCTTCCGCAGCTTTCACACTTGTCGTGAGCCCCAAGGAAATCATACAGTGTTGTTTAACATGGTGAAGTCCAAATGAGTTCCTCCTGATCAGAGGTGGTTAGTCTGTGACAGCGTGACCTCACCAGCTTCTTCCTCCTGCATCCAGCAGTGGGGTGGGTTGTTTGTGTCACCCGGACACCCCTTCCTGGACAGATAGGGCACAGCAGCCCCTTGGGAAGGAATGACCCAATATGCTCACAGAGCTTAAGAAGTCCCCTTCTCAGTAGGATAAAGTTTGAGCTTAACCCTCTAAGTCCTCAGAACCATCTGTCCAGACGTATGTCTATTTGCAGTTATCAACTGAGGAACTGATGAACCAGTTCATCACTTCCTCACCTTTTACCCTCTCGGGTGGAACCATGGGCAGAAGCCCAGTAATGAAACCAACTCTTTTTTCCTTGCTGGGCCTCCCAGTGCCTCCCTGCCTGCTGCCTTTGCTGTTTGTGACCTTTCACGCTTGGCAATCTTTCAGCACTCAATTCCCCTTTCCCGGCTTCTCTGAAATCTCCCTGGAGCAGCCTGACTACCGCAATATCTTTATAGCAACTGTTTGTAATTGGCTGTCACACTAAGAAGAGCGATTAGCCTGGAGGAGAGAGGAGGGGAGCATAAACCCAGCCTCTCATGAACGGTTTTGTGCTGCGTTTCCTTACGCAGGAGGGAAAGTGAAACCTTGTTATGAAGGCGCTTGCTTTATACCTTTGTAATTACATGGTCTGATGGGATTTCTTTTGATAGGAAGAACAGCTAGAGATCCATAAGGATCTGAATCTGTGTGGTTATAAAGATTTGCCATTTTCACATACCAGAATGGGGGGAAGAAAACTTGTGTGGGTACTATTGGAGTTTTGATGCATCAAGTAGGTTATTGCAGCTTTGGGTAGGTGTTTCACAGGAGCATGCTTTTACTGAAGGGAAATAAGGTTCTGTAACCTAGTCTAATGTTTCCATAATAACATTATTTTATTAGCATTAAAATGCAATGTCTAAAAGCATGCAGTCCTTAGATCGGGTTTCTTCTAGCAGGGTTTTGCTTTAATTATTTTAGGGTGCCTGGTGAACACAACTAGAATGGTCTTACACAGCAGATTGCATGTTTTGGTCTTTCTGGCATTGAAACAGCATCCTAGCACCGCACTCTTTTTTTTGTCTGGTTTCTGTTCCTGCCCTTTAAGCAGTACATATTAGCAAGGCTGTCCTGATGTTTAGACACAAAGAAAGGTGGTCAGGCCTCCTTACTGTTCTCAAGAGCCGCTTCAATATATGTATGTATTTCCATCCAACTCTTTGCACTTGGAAACAGTTGTGTGAGCATGGCTTTTGTAGGGAGGACCAAGACTTAAAGTATAACTGAGCTATGAAGAGAGGGAACTCCTGCTCTCCTCTTGGGCTGAGCATGCTGGCATTGCCCACTGACCAAGAGCAGGTTGTAGTAGAGAACCGACCAGGGGGGGCCTGTGGGCGTCACCTAGTCCACCTTCCTCTTCTGAGGTGCCAGGATTAGGTCAGATTAGCTGTGGATTTGTTCAACTGTATCTTGAAAACCACTGAGGCTGGAGAGCCTTCTCCCTCTATGGGTAACATGTTCATTCCAGCACTGCATGGTTTTCCTGATGTGCAGCTGGAATGTCCCAGGATGAGTTTCTGCCTGCTTTCCATTGTGTCACCTGGCAAGATTGAGTCTGTAACTACCTTCCTGGTAGTGCTTTCCTGCAGCCTCATTGCTGCAAAGCTAAATGAGCCCAGTTTCTTCAGAAGATGTACTTCAGGATCGCAATCATCTTGGGTAGCCCATCACTGGACTCTCCCCAGCTTCTCTGCTTTCTTTTTTACCTGGGGACTTAATCTCCAGTCACCTCTTCGAGTTAAAAAAACAAACAAACAAACAAACAACAACCCAGAATAATTGTCAGCTACATTTTTTTCTTCACAAGTTTGCTTATGCTCATTCTGGAGCTAGATATGAGGATGTCCTGAGTGAAAAATGAACTGGGTACATTGTGCTTATGTGTTCTGTGAAGGTTTTCTAGGGTGATCATTTGGAAAACTGCAGAACTCAGAATTCCTGAATGGAATCAGTGAATTGTGCAGGCTATAGTTAAAATCGTGTCCAAAGTCTCCATGACTGGAGGTTTTTTGAATACTGTTTTTTTCACTTGTTTTTAAAATAAGCAGAGGGGAAGGAGACATTATGGTTAGCGTTGCAGCCTTGGCTCTGTAAACCGAGAGACCTGCCTGTTAGTGCTGTATAAATCCTTTAGCAAACTTCACCCAGCTCCAGTCAGGTACACAAACCAGAGCAGGGAGATTTCTAACTGAATGTCATCCTGGTGATACAGAGTAGTGTCACCCTATGAACAAAGCACTGGTAGGTCAAAATGAAGTACTTGCCTATTAAAATATACATTTTTGGGGGAGTATAAATGTCTCTAACTTGCTGCCAGATTTTCTGTTCAGAGCAATAGTTAAAGGAATAAACACACTTAATAATTACTAGTTTAACATGAGCTTGAAATACATGGAATAGTTAGAAGGAGAGCAGGTTCTGACTTTCCCCAGTGAAGTCATTTGCTTCATGCAGGTTCCCTGAATGCAATGGGAGTGCTCAGCAGCGTTCAGTTACATAAACCGGTGTTGGCAAAGAGAATGTAATCTGTTCCTAAGGAAGTGTCTGCGCTTGGTGAGCAGGGCATTAGGGAGACCAGCCCTTGCTAATGGTGCTAGAGGGTTAGCACAGAGGATGTCCTGAGGGAATCCCTTCTGAAAAGGAGGGAAAGAAGGCTCGGTGTTGGAGAGCAGTCAGGCTGCAGACGTGGGACAATCTGATGCGATTACATAGCGACAAGGTGCACGGGTGACTGTAGAACTTTCAGAGGTCACTTTCTCTGGCTTTAAGCAGAAATAAGTTGAAAGAACACATTGACTTTTGAGGGGAATTAGTTTATTTTGGGGTAAATTATTATGAAGAAGCTTAAAAATCAGTTCAACTGGAAAAATACCTTCACCATTAGTTGCAGTGAATACATGCTGGTAAAATACTGTCTCAACATTAATCAGTCAACTAAATATTTCCTTCTTCATTTTTATTAATGCATATTTGAGAGACAACAGTTAAGGAATAGTGGAGAGAGAATGGAAACTGGCACTCACTGCTACTTAGCAGTTTAATTCTGTTTTGTCTCTAAAATAAAGCTATAGAGCCTGCAAAGGAAGGGAAGCCAGATGGGTGTGGGAGGAAGCGGAGGATGGGGAAGCGAGGGTAAGCAAGCTGGGGAAGTCTTGAGTTAGGCAGCCTGAAAGAAGAAGCATTTCACATTCCTTAAAGGAGAAGGCATCATTTTGTTCCAAAAATCCCAACAAACAGTCAAACTGAAAGCTCCTGCTAACTTGTAGCCACTGCAATACTTGGCATTAAACTGAGACATTAAAATGTATGCAAAGGTGAGGCTTTAGATCTCGCGACTGTTAGTGTGGCAGAGGATGGCATCTTGCCTCGCCACACACATGGGTCTTGGCAGTGCCCCAAAATGGCACACACCCTATAATCTCTTTCCTAAATATATCTCCATTTTCTCAGTCCCTTTCTCTTCTGGAACGCCCTCAGTTCTTTTCCTTCAGGAAGGTTTTTTAAATGAGTGTGAGAGTAGTTTCAGAAACACACGCTTGATCAAAACATAAGGGAAATGATTTATCTCAAATCGTGTTTCCTTTGCAGTCAAAACTAGCCTTCTCACACATCTTAACACTTGGGATAGAGCAGAACAAGTTTACCCTAATTGTTATGAAGAATAATATGAAACTCAGAGTTTTGGACAAACGATGCTGACTCTGTAATGTCTCCCCCCTCCGCCCCAACCTCTGTATTGCCCTGTTCTAGTTGGTTATCAGCTCACAAAATCAGCACTATCTCAAGCCTCTGGGAATGCAGGAGAAGACAGTGCTACAGCATTATCTTTATGGTCTTTGGAATGGGATTGGAGGGGGTGAAGAAAACTTTGTTCAGATGTAAACTTAGCTAAAGGTGTTCTAAAAAGCAGCAATTTATTGTAATACTTCTCTTAAGGCTAAGGAGACCTCTAGTTAGAATTCAGACATGTTCTTGTAAAAGGATTCTGTTACTTCAGCTTCTGAAATTGTTGTGGTGCTGTTTTCCTCTTGTGTAGGTTACTTGTACTCAAACCAAATTAGCTCTTATGCATAGCTGGAATTGGAGTTTTTATCAGAGGGGAGGGGGAAAAGCAGTTCTCAGTGAGACAGTTCATTGCTGAGTGGCGAGGAGAGCGTGTATGATGGCTAGGGCTGACAGCCTGGTGACCCGAGAGCTTCTTTTCCCTAGAAGATTTCTTGCCTGGGGAGATAAATATATTCAGTCCATGGGACTTGACCGGGTCCTGGCTGCCTGGCTTTCTGCTGCAGGGTCTGCTCGGAGCAGGAATCACAGCGGCAAGGGGAACGGTGTCCTTCAGTGGGTTCATAGGGCAGGTAGCCTGGCCTAGGGGGGCAGGTGGAGCACAGGGCTGCACTAACTTGGCACATCTTAAACATGACTGATCAAAACATTCCTTTCCAAGAACATTAGCACTGTTTGGAAGGTCTTGTCCTTTGGTAAAATTCCTGTTGAAGAAGAGGAGGGCTTGCCCTGAAAGTAGCATTTGTTTTTCTCTGACAGGGGTTGAACAGGGGACACCAACACAGGGAAGTGGCCTTTGTGCTCTGAAATAATTACAGCCATTGTGTTTACTGCTTTTAATAAATGAACTTTCCAACAAGCAGCCTGTTCTCTTGTCATTTGACTGAGCCGAAATATCTTCAGCTTTACACAAAATTGGCAAAAACACCAAACCTTTTTCAGTTTGATATGAGAACACTTCTTGTAAAACATGTTTGTCTTCCAATCTAAGACCTTTCTACTCCTGATGATTATCTGCCAAGATCTGTGGAATGTGCTTGTCTTCTGAAACTTTCAGATAATAAAACTACACTATGCATTTAGTGTGGAATTAACTGAAAATTAGTATGGCTTTAATACCTTTTGAGTGTGTCTGTGACTGGAATTTGTCTAAAATGCCAAAATGAAGACAGTAGCAGGATAAATGTATTATTTTTTTTCTCTTTAATAACAGAAGTCAAGGTCTGGAACCAGTATTCTAACCCACAGGTGGCTGTTTTCCCCAGGCAGTACCTGGTGCTGTGGGTTGTGTCTATTCCGTGGAACACCCGGGAGCATTTTTCAGCTGCTGGGTTTAAAAACAGTTATGGTCTTACTCTTGGGAACCAGATGTGAACGCTCACCATCTCCCACACACAATTTTACCCCTCAACACAGCACACACATACTTTCTGTCTCAAATGTGGCAAGTAAATGACAGAGATTTCAGCTGCTGCTTTTAAAAATAGGTTTTACTGTATTTCTATTGTGTTACTTGGCAGCACAATGGAATTTTTTAATGTCTTGCAGCTCATCCTCAAGCCTTGAGAGATCAGCATTGGCTTTGCATCCTTCACTCTGTAAATGAAGATGAGGAATAGCTCTGTTGGTATCAGTCTCTGTAGTGAAAAGTTACCTAGAGAAATGGAAGTCAAAATGTGTATGTACACAGATTTCCATGTTGTTTCTTTGTGAATGAGAGGCAGAAGCGGTCTGTCAGAAGCAGCCAAGTATTATGGAGTAGCTGGCTGCTTCAGCTTTGATTGGTACCTTAAACCACAAGATTTAATAAGACATGCATGGCTCCCAGTTACTTCACGGTAGTTATTAAAAGTTGTACTAAATCCTGGAAATCAGCTTAAATGTTCACTTGAAAAGTCATGCTGGGCTGCTTCCCAGTGACGCGTTCATTCTTCCAGTTGGGTCATGCAAATATGCAAACCTTGCTTTTGCTTCTGGGACAATAAGAAAAGTTTCCTTCACTAACAGAAAACAATTTTGTGGATGCACAGAATTTTTTCAAGAATAATATCCAAAACTGCTAAAGAGTGAATAAATTGTGTCACTATATTGCTAAATGTAAAACCTCATGGAGAGCTGGAAGGGAAGAGGAAAAGGGAAAGGAAAATTCCTGGGTGGTGATAATGGGAAGTTTTCCTGTGTCCCTAATTAAAAACTGTGACACATGGAATTTCTGTAGCTGAACACGTAGAATAGAGGTTTGTGTTTTATAACCTCCTTTTCATTAAATATTTTCCTCAGAGATAAGGCAGATATATCTTAGGAAAATGGAGAAGCAAGTACTGAGGGAAGAAGGCAAAGCTAAAGACTCCAAGTCCTGAAATATGGAGAATAGTCTTAATCTCTACTTGAAAGGGTTTTTTTTCTTCCTGAGTTTGAGTCTTCTGGATATTAGGGGTTTTGTCAAATCTTTTGTACTCAGTAGTGAATATCCACGTTTTAAAAGGCATCTCTCTCTCTCTCAATTTAAATCTGTCTGAATTTCCCTTACCAGGGCAGAGCTTGTGACTCAGACTGGTTAAACCTGATTAACACATCAAATTGTTGGAGGCAGTGTTGGAACTTGCCATAAACCTGCAGGCACCTGGGACTGGGTGGGTGTTTCTGTGAGTGAAATCCAGTCACCCAGGACAGAACCTGCAGGGGCTGGACCAACATTTAATGTGGCTGACACTTTGTTACCCTCAGAAAGTTGGGTTGATGTTTCAGGTCTCAGGTCAGCTGAGACTGGGAAGGAGGTGATCACTGGCATGTTTAATTAGCTGTAGATCCTCCACACTTGGCAAAAGGCCTGACCCTGAGAACTCCCTTCCTGTTGAAACTGGAGATTGATGGAGAATTTTTGGCCTGGTATTCAGCTGACAAACAAACTGCAAGAGACTAACATGAAGAAAACATCTCCCACCATAAATTACTTGCAACAAGTAACTTGGGGGGGAAAAGCTGTTCTTTATTATCAAACAATATGCTTTTTATTTATGTTCATCAATGCCCTTCCTAATTTTGGAATACAGCTTAATGAGATGCAGGATTGACGTACATCCTGGAAGTCTTGCAAGCAACTGCTTGGTTTCTCTTCCAAGGGCAGAAATTTTTGAAGGTTTGAGTTTTGGGTGGCACAGACTGGTAAGCCTGATGCCTATATGGGCTGAAATAGTGGAAAAGATAATACAGATTTAATCAGATACAAGGTTTTTGTTAAATGTGCTACTTTAGGGAAGAATCAATAGGGCTTTTGGAAAGGGCAGTCACACTTCAAAAACTGCTTGGCCCAAGTGACAACTTTGTAGAAGAAATATCTGTCAAATTCTGTTGAATACTGATACCAGATTTGAGTTCAGGAAGTGCCTGCGCTGCAAACCATTGAAAAATACCATCATAAAATTTCATTATACACTTGCTCTGGTTTTCTTCTCTTCCCTAAGCACAGATTGCTGGCTGCTGGCAGGAGCAGCGTGCTGGGCTGGACCTTTTGAACTGACTCAGTATGGCCACGCTTATATTCTTATACTGTGTTGATAAACAACAAAGACAAAAGACCAGTCACAAATGAGGTTTTGCTGCACTGGGGTCACCTGTGTCTTGTTCTCTTTCTGTTCCCCTGTATGCAGGGGGGTGGGCACAACTCAGCAGCTCCAAGCCCTTGCCTGTCCCTGTTGATGCAGAGGACCACGTTTAGGGGCACCTGACGTTTCATGTGAAACCTTTGTCTGCCCTTAATCAGTTCATTACTCTTGAGAGACGGTCGTGAACTCGCCTACTGTGATTACAGTGGTGGTGTCTCAGCAAATATGTTTAACTGGAGAATTCACTCCTCTCAAATCACAGAAATAAAGCATTAGAAGACTGATTTTTAACTTTTGCTCTGTATGTTCCGTGCTGCCATGATTAAGAGCAATACATTTTCTGTCTCTAAGTTAACAGTAACAAATGTTCCTTTCCTAGGTGTGCCTTGCAATAGCTCATTATTCTCAGCCAACAGATCTTCAGCTTCTCTTTGCATTTGAGTATGTTGGGGAAATGTATCATAATCCAGGTAAGAATGAAAGTAGTTTGATTTTTTTTTTTGTATTCCATAATATGTAATTTTAGTATGACTCCTGTCTAGAAGCAATGGAAAAAAAGCATTTGAGGCTTTCTCAGGGGTAATACAATTGGCTCATCCTGCACCCAGTCTCTTACTTTCGGCTATAAGTCACTCATTGTAATAGACATTAACAACCAAATTCAAAAGAAATGTCTTTCCTGTCTGAAACAACCCAAAACTACCTATGTCAGCACTTATGTCAGCATGAATACTCGTATTTCTCAATTCACGCTTCAATCCTCCTATTGTATGTCTCTACTGGTACTGTAGGTACCGAGCTAATCTCCCATCAGGCAGGCTTGTTCACCTGCCCTTCTTTTGGGAATAAGTTTCTCTTCTGGTGGTATTGCAGGAGGATTTGTGCAGCTTGGGACTCCAAACTTCTTTCCTAGAGGCTTACTAGGCAGTTCTTACCACTCAAAACCTCCACCACCCCTGCTGAGTTGGAGCACACCCTCTCTGCTCAAGGCCAATCTCCAACTGAACCTTGTCAGTTAGGTAAGCCTGAAAAAGATGCCTTTGGAACTTGATTTCTAGTGTAACGCTGTGCGGTCACTGCTTAGTGTTCCCCAGCCAATACACAGCTGAAAGCCCTCAGTTCTGGCGTAACAAGCCTCCAGACAGAGAAAGTGCCATTGATGTAGTTATGTGGTACTGAAATATTTACTCAGCAGCTGGCATTAAAAACCACTGATCTGCCTGTTGCAAAATTTGGATGTTGTGGAATCGTGAGCTCAGGCCTTCGAATTTACACAAAAAAGCCTGGTTTTCATGCAGGTGCCTACAGGACTGCCCTGTGCATGCACAAGAGCAAGTGTGCATGCGGTGCCGTTGCACACATAATTGCATATATCATTTCTTACCTGATAAAAGTTGGGTGAATATTAAGGTCCGTGTTCCTTAGCTTTATGAAGGACGAGGGAGGAAGCCAGTTTGCAGATAAAATGTTAAAGTGGAGCACAAACAAAATGTTAGCCTGTCACAAACTTGCCTTTACTCTGTCCTTAAACTACCATTTGCTGTATGGAAACATACCTAGTGGAAGGATGACATCAGGTGGGTAAAAGGTGGTGTTTCTGTGGAGCAGCAGCAGACCAGAGTGGCGAAAGGCAGTTGTTCTGCTGGGCTGCAGGTGCTGGAGGAAAGTTGGAAATGCTGCTGGGTTGGTTGGGGTTTATTGTAAACCCTGGTGTCTGTAGCATAGATCTCTGGCTTTGCTCTTACAATTCCAGTGTTGTGATTTATGACTCTGTCCCTGCTCGTCCCAGCAGGGTACAAGGTGAAGTACAAGTTGAAGTACCGTCTTTGTGCTTCCTGGGGCACATAAAGAGCCTGTGTTGCTCTGGTGTACAGGGACATCGGTTTTGCCCAGGCTGCATTTGATAATTATATGTCCTTCTTTTGAACAGTAAAACTATAACCTTTTTGGGGTAATTATATTTCTCTGTATACTATCTTTGAATACTTCATTCTGGTGTTAGTCCAGTTTTCTTCTGAAAAACCTGAGAAGCCCAGGTAGTAGTGCAAGAATGAAGTGGAGAGAGAAGCTGCGCGGTCACGGAGGTGACAGCAGAGCCATAGCGCTGTGCTGTGCTTTGTTTGGGCAGGCCCTTACGGCTTGATGAGCTCCTAAAGTGAGGAGCTGTTATGAGAGAGGCAGTTGAGTCTTGATTTATTTCACTTTCATCTGAAAATGTACTCCTAAGTGTCACGAAACAGACTGTGGTCTCCTCTGGCACAGCTGACTGCCCTTGGCACCTAAAGAATGACCAGCAAAGGGGACCCTTCCCTGGTACTGATAGACTGTCATCTTCTTGGTCCCTGGCCACAGAGTGGTAGGCCATCTTCTCCTGTGGATATAAATAAATATATATAAATATAAATAGATATATATACCTTTCAACCTGGCTTTAAATTGATTTTATTTGCTGTTAATACAGCAGTACTTTTTAAGGAAAAGCTGTTGAAATGGTATTATTTTTCATTTGCTTTCCCAATCAAGGGTAGCCTGTAAAGGGTTCATGTTTATAAAACATGGCTAATGTTCTCATATTGGAGAGAGAAACCCTGAGACCAAGGCCAACATTCATTCCCAAGTGTTAGTATGTCTTGCTTTCTATCAGGCAGTACGACACACCAACATTATGTTGCTTCTAAGTTGAAATCACAGGAAAAAGTACATTTCTATCTTGGTGTGTGGCCAAGCTGTCCTTAAATCCCTGAGCTGTTGAATCCAAGCCCAGGTGAGGGTGGTGCTGCTGCTGGCTCCTTCTCCTAAGTAGGAAGGTGAAGCTTGGTATTTTTTTTCTCTTTTGCTTTTTAAATGCGCATTGATGAATTTTCTTTTCCCAGCAAAGAAGGTGAATGGAATAGACCCAGGAGGAGGTGGTGGTGGCATCGGCAGTGCCAGTGGCCAGCAGACACCTTTGTTTGAAACTTACTCTGATTGGGATAGAGAAATCAAAAGGACAGGTGCTTCAGAGTGGCGAGTTTGTTCAGTCAATGAAGGTTATATGATATCCACTTGGTAAGTCTCTCTTACAACACCAGTAGAAGAAAACAAGGCGGTTACTCTGTCTTTTCCTGTCTCCTCTACCAAAGCCTCCCTCCTGCCTAACCCTGCCTTTCACCTCTCACACACCCGCTCTCCGGAGAGGCCCTCGGCTGAAAGCCCCTGCAAGTGTTGTCACTAAAGCAAGTGTCACATTTTGGGCATCTGTCGCTTTCATGCTTTTGTACTTCCCTCTGAAACGTGCAGTTTCTAAGCAGCTAGATCTGAGCTGCACCAGCTGTACCTACCTCAGAGGGTGCAGGTGTAGAGGGCAGCCCACAGGCAGTGTTAGCAGCTGGGGCCTTAGAGTTTCACAGGGTGGAACAACCAGCGCTGCAACAATGGAAGAGCTGCTAAAATAAGTAGGGAGAAGTAACCATTTGTATCATTCTCTCCCCAAGCCTTCCAGAGTATTTTGTGGTCCCATCTTCCTTAGCAGACCAAGACCTCAAGCTGTACTCCTACTCTTTCATTGGGAGACGAATGCCAGTAAGTGTGGTCTTTATTCTGCTGCTGTTCTTGATCTCTGTGCAGTAGTTACCTTAAAGCTGTGTAAGATATCCCGGTTAACGTAGCTTCGTGTGTAGCATTCAGAAAAGAAACGCTATGGAATGACATTAAGAGGCATTATTTTGTTGTTTCTTCTGTGGCTTTTTCCCCCATATTAGTTATGGTCCTGGAATCACCCTAATGGAAGTGCCCTTGTAAGAATGGCCAACATCAAAGATGTATTGCAGCAAAGAAGAATTGATCAAAGGTAAAGGATGGGTTACGCTGGCCTGTAACCAGACGCATACGGTAACACCAGTGGTGACTGGCACAGAGCAGCAGCTGGTAACTGAGAGGGCACTGGCTCTGCAACGACGTGCAGTAGCTTTGGAGGAGCTGCTCTCTGAGGAGAGCTGGGGCACACTTGCTGTTCAAGGCCCACTTGAACAAAGGGTATTTATTTTTTAGGCAGCCAGTCATTCACATGGCAGAATTTATTGATAAAAGGATCAGACTTTTGCCTGAAGAATAGATCTGTTCTGCTGATGTTACTGTCATACAAGTTACCTTGGTGGAGGTTTTCTTACCTCCTTAATTTATTTCTGGGCTTGGGCATTGCAGTTCTCTAGATTTAGTGCCACAATGCACAGGGTATTTCTGTGGAATATTTGTCACTCATTGTCCCTGATGAATGATGAAGGCATTTTGAGCCTGGGTTAAGCTCCTTACTAGCTTGGGGTGTTTTTTTTTGTTCTTTGATGTAATTAGTAGGGTGGTTTTTGTAGGGGTACAAATGCTTGCATTGTGTGTTTGGGGCTGGAGCTCTGAGTTTTGTTTGAAAGCCTGTCAGGTTTTCTGGCTTTATAAACTTTATATGTGATCTGTTTATTTAGCACAGACAAGTCTTGCTAAAAACTGGGGAAAATTAACTAGAGCTGTTTAACTGTAAGTCAGCCTCAGGTTTTAGTTTTCCAAATGTGTTGTTTTAATCACCCAGTGTTTCCATGTTTTTAGTTTGTAACTAGTAATGCCAGACACGTTTGAGTCAGTACCTCTGTGGCAGGAGCAATTTATTTTTTTTTAATAAATAAAGTGTATGTTTTCTGTAGTTTTAGTTGTTTGCAGTTATGGGCTGTGGCAGGTTTCTCTCCTCTGCAACAATGGAATGGCTGATTCTTTTTTTACGTAGGATTTGTAACGCAATAACTCGGAGCCACCCCCTGAGAAGCGACGTTCACAAATCTGATCTGGACAAGTGTCTCCCCAGCATCCAGGAAGTCCAGGCTGCACATATCAAACTCAAGCAGCTGTGTGTTAACGGTATGCTGGATGGGCCCTCCTTCATGGTGGTTCTTTTCCTGAGCTACAACAAGTTCTAGTAGATGTGGCCAACAGGGAGACCTATTTGACGTTGTTCTGCAGTGTAATTACTTTCCTTGTTGCAGAGCCTTTTGAAGAAACTGAAGAGAAGTGGCTGTCCTCACTGGAAAACACTCGCTGGTTGGAGTATATTAGGTTTGTATTGTTGATGAAATTATAGTTCATGAGATGTGAAAAACTCTCAGCAGTGTAAATATGAAAATAACCAGTGACTCAGTTGTTGGATTCTCTAATATCCGAGTGTAGGTACATATAGATAGCACAAAGTTTTGTTTCTTTTCGAGTGTGAACCTGTTACAGTAAGTGTTGTGTCACTTTCTTTCCCTGTCTAGATCATTCCTCAAGCATTCTGCTGAGCTGGTGTACATGATGGAGTGTAAGCATGTTTCTGTAGTTCTGCAAGGTAACTCAACCTGTCAGTCTTGGCATTAGTACGATCACGTAGAACGCGTTTAGTTAAAATCAACTGTAATCTTTATAGGTCAGCCCCATCGCTTCTAAATATCCTAGGCTTTTGAGGAACTAGAAAGGGTAGTAATTGGTTATATATCAGAACTGCAGGACAGTCTGTAGCATCAAAGGAATATTTCACTTTGAGTCTTTGTGGCTTTTATTCTGTTAATGGTGCTCCAGGACCAACACTTGAGGGAGAAGTTTTGTACGGGGTTACTTGGGCTCATACTCCTTGCATAAGCAGTATCAGGTCCTGTATAGAAAATATTACCCTGACACTGGCTGCTGTTGTGGAAGTGCAAAAAGATATTCCTGGAAAAAAAGACACTGAAAAATTTGCTGGTATTGAGATGAGAAATGTTGTGATTTCTGTCATTTTGACAAGCCCCGTTCAGCTTGTATGTCCCGCTCACATAAGGGCCTTCCAAATACTGCTTCAGGGTGGAAAATAGGTTGAAAATTTCCAGCAACTTGAACACCCTCCTTCTTGTCATCTCCTGGCTTAAACACCAGGCCTTTGGGCGGGATGTTGTTCCTGGTGAGTGCACTGCTGTGCTGGAACTGTAGCAACGCTTCTGTAGGATGAGTCGTGGTTTAAAGAAAAAGAGGTGTTTTATTTCCACTAGTTTTGTTTGAAACTATAAAAACGAATACAGCAGCAAGAAGCGTGTTTGAAAGGGTTTTAAAAGAAAACCAATAAACCTAGTTACTGCTTTTTGAGACCTAATTCTGTATATGTGCATATACACCTCATCTATTTCATACATTCTGTGTTTTGACAGAGGAAGAGGGCCGGGACCTGAGCTGTCTTGCTGCTTCTCTCATTCAAGTCATGCTGGATCCCTACTTCCGAACAATCGTTGGATTCCAAAGCTTGATACAGAAGGAGTGGGTGATGGCAGGATACCAGTTTTTAGATAGGTGTAACCACTTGAAGAGATCTGACAAAGAGGTAAAAGTGAATTGTATTTGTGTGTGAGGGGTTAATAGCAGCCTGAAGGGTTACTCACACCGAAATCTACAAAGTATTTCTTTAGACTTTCCAATCTCCTGAACCCAATGGCAGCGAAATGAGTCATCCTCCAGGGTAGAGAGATACTGCCTTCATCCTCTGTAGCCACTGAGTCATCCTCCAGGGTAGAGAGATACTGCCTTCATCCTCTGTAGCCACTGAGTCATCCTCCAGGGTAGAGAGATACTGCCTTCATCCTCTGTAGCCACGTGAGAACAAGTGAAACGCCAGGGGAGTCAGATGTTGCTGGGTTTTTATGTTGCCTCAGTGTTACACAGGAGAAGGGCCCACCGTTTCAGATGCCAGCACAGCCCACATTTTAAATTGAAATAAAAGGGGGCTTGGAGGTGGTTGGTCGTTTTGTTTGTTTCATCAGGGGTACCTGTGTTTCGGGATGCAAAGGCACATCAATACGCAGTACTCTTGAAAGGGTTGAGCTGGTGGAGAAGTGCTGCAGCTTTATGAACTGATTCCCAGCTGCCAAACAGATTAATAAAGGGCAGCACAGCCCTTTATAACATAAAGGGCTTTATAACATAAAGCCCTTTATAGCATAAACAGATTAATAAAGGGCAGCACAGCATTTGATTTTCAGTATTTCCAGCTCATCTTATTTGGGCTCTTCANATCAAGTCCAACCATCAGCCCTACTCTACAAGTTCTCCCCTACACTAGATCCCTCAACACCACATCTAATCTGCTCTTAAACACAGTCAGGGATGGGGACTCCACCACCTCCCTGGGCAGCTGATTCCACTGACTGACCACTCTCTCCGTGAAAAATTTTTTCCTAATGTCCAGCCTAACCCTACCCTGCTGCAGCTTGCAGCCATTCCCTCTTGTCCTGTCGCCCATTGCCCGTGAGAAGAGACCAGCACCAATATCTCTACAGTGCCCTTTCAAGCAGTTGTAGAGAGTGATGAGGTCTCCCCTCAGCCTCCTCTTCCTCAGACTAAACAACCCCAACTCCCTCAATCGATCCTCATAAGCCTTGAGGCTTATAAGGATAAAAAACAGATTAATAAAGGGCAGCACAGCCCTTTATAACATAAAGGGCTTTATAACATAAAGCCCTTTATAGCATAAACAGATTAATAAAGGGCAGCACAGCATTTGATTTTCAGTATTTCCAGCTCATCTTATTTGGGCTCTTCACCACAAAGGACCACTTGTCATTGCAGTTGGAAAGATAGAGAACCCCCAGGTCAGCAGCCTGGTTCAGGGACAGCGCCTGAGAGTCACAGAGAAGCAATATCCCCAGAGAGCGGAGCCCACACATCAACAGAGGAGACGGAGCAGAGACAATGCATGAAGGGATAAAACAACTGAAATACCAAGGGGGAAATAATGAGAAAGCAGATATTTTGACTCTAGGAAAGGAAATTGAGAAGAGTGAAACTGGGAAGAGTGAAATGTTTCCAAAGCTTTATATAAGTGATAGTTTATGGGCCGCTGTGGAAAGAGCTAGAAAGTGTAGTGAGAAGCTAAGGTGGCTGCATCGTAGGCTCTTCAGTCATTTCAGACAAGAAGGAAGTATATACATTGTGAAAATAAGGCCAAGTCCCAAGGAAGGCTCAGACAAGCACTGATTTGGAAAGGAGGAACGTACCAGAGGTGTGGCTACGTACTCTAATGGGGCACTAACTGCAAAGAAACCAGTAGGACCTGGGGAAGGCTTCTGTTAAACCTAACAATTCTCTGTTTCTTTTCCCAGTCTCCTTTGTTCTTGATGTTTCTCGACTGTGTCTGGCAGCTGCTGGAGCAATACCCAGCAGCCTTCGAGTTTTCTGAAACCTACTTGACCGTATTGTACGACAGCGCACGCATCTCACTGTTTGGCACTTTCCTTTTCAATTGTCCTCACCAGCGTGTCAAGGAGAGCACTGTGAGTACGAGGGGTTCCACCTGCTTTCCAAATTAGAGGCTTCAGCTTGGCCCTCTGGGAATGGCAGCCTCCTAGCTCAGTGACATTCCTGTGTCTTTTTCAAGATGTCACATTTGTTTGGGGCAAAGTATTGGGCTCCGCAGACAGACAGGGTCAGAGCGTCCTTTCAGGTGATCCCTGCACAGACAGCAACTATTCAACAAGTCTCTTGAATTTCTTTTCTATTTTTTCCTCTCAAAAAGCATAGTTATTGTACATTATTATTTGTGCTCCTCTGGGAAACAGATTTGTATCTGGAACTGGTGAGGTAGAATGACAGGCAATAAAGAGAATTTCACACTTGAGGCAAACTTTGAAATCTCTTGACATAATTGTTTAAATAGTTGGAAAAGCCTGGATGAACTTCAGATAGTAATGGACAATGAAGTTTTCCAGGAAACTCAACACTTAAATGTGATTTAGCAAGCTTATCAGAACTGTGTGGAGAAAACATTTGATGGCAGATAAAAGTAAAACTTACTTATTTTGTTAAATACTTTCCCTTTAAAGTTGTCAGTAGCTACCTCACACAGTACAGCATAGACCACTAACGGTCCGGGTGACTGATGAGTAAAAAACCAATTTAATATTATTAAACAGTAATTTTTGCTAAGTATGCATTAGCCCCGAGTCCACTGAGGGGGCTGGAGCCCCTCTGCTGTGGGGACAGGCTGAGAGTCGGGCTTGTTCAGCCTAAAAAAGAGAAGGCTTCAGGGAGACTTTATGGCTCCTTCCAATATGTAAAGGGGCTACAGGAGAGATGGGGAGGGATTCTTGGTAAGGAATTGGGGCCATAGGACAAGGAGGAACAATTTTTAACTGGAAGAGGGGTGATTTAGATCAGATACTAGAAAGAAATTCTTTACTGTGAGGGTGGTGAGACACTGGAACAGGTTGACCCAGAGAATCTGTGGCTTCCCCATCCCTGGAGGGGCTCAAGGCCAGGCTGGACGGGGCTTTGAGCAACCTGGTCTGGTGGGAGGTGTCCCTGCCCAGGGCAGGGGGTTGGAACTAGATGATCTTTAAAGGTCCCTTCCAACCCAAACCTTCTGTGAGTCTATGAAATGAAAGCCAGGGTGCAGCTCTTCCCTGCAGCAGCAGAGTCTCTTGCTACTCCATTGCTTTCATCTGCAGCCACTTCTAAATTATATCCCTGCTCTTCTCTGCCCAGTCATCACACACGGCCTTATAATTAAGATTTGTGAATAAGCTTCTTTGATTTTTAATACACCTGACTGTTAACTTCTTGCAGGAATTTGCCATAAGCAAAAATATTCAGCTGGGAGATGAGAAAGGCCTCAGATTTCCTTGTGTTTGGGACTGGTCTCTTCAGTTCACGAGCCGGGACCGCCTGCTCTTCCACAACCCTTTCTACGTGGGAAAGAGCGCGCCGTGTGTGCAAAATGGAGCTGTCAAGACTTTTAAGCGCTCAAAGGTAACCCCAGAGATGTCTGCCTGGGATTGGACTGGTTCTGTGCTGATGCTTAAGGGTTTGGTTATAGAGTGTTTTACACCCTCAGCTGAGCAGTAGGAGTGGTAACTCTCTCAGTTTCCCTGCCTAGAGAAGTAATTTTCTCTTGAAGTAAAGATGTCAATTGTTGAGCTTTGTGTTCAGAACATCTTCGGATGTGGCTGAGCTTTTTCAGTGAATACTGATTAATCCCACCACTCATTGTCCTAGAAAGCCTAGAAAACATAGGATTCCTTTTTAAAGGCTGCAGGTGGCTGCACTGTTTGCCCCGTGAGCCCTGCAGCACTGACTCACAAGCTCAGAGCCATTTAAAGGTCACACCATTTCTCTGGCTGATGCATCCCAGCGGCTCAGGGAAATCTGCTCTTCCAACGGGGGTAAAACAGCTAAATTACCAGTGGTTCTTTTCTGCAGAAAAACTACAGCTCCACGTTGCGAGGTGTCCCCCCAGCATTAAAAAATGGAATCATCAGTGAGCAAGAGTTCCTTCCAAGAAGAAACTCCCTGATACTGAAACTGAAACCGGACTTCTTACAGCAGATGGAGAGTCAGAGTAACAGTATGGAACAGTACTTCAGGGACTGGTTTGCAAAGCCTGTTGACTTGCATGGCCTAATCCTACCCCGTGTCTCCGGAACACAAATAAAACTGTGGAAACTCTGCTACTTCCGCTGGGTTCCCGAGGCCCAGATTAACCACGGTGGCTTCATCACTGCTTTCCACAGAGTCTCCTTGCTGGCGGATGAAGTAGACGTGTTAAACCGGAACCTTCGGCAGTGCAAGAGCAACTCCTCTTTGCAAGGCAGCTGCTCGGAACTGGATCACAGCAGGATGTACTTCAGAGCAAACGCTTTCAGTGACAGCTCTGGGCCCCCAGACTTTCTCTCCTCCTCATTCCCCTTTTCTCCCGTAGGGAACCTGTGCAGGAGGAGCATTCTGGGAACACCCTTAAGCAAATTTCTAAGTGGTGCCAAAATCTGGCTGTCCACTGAGACGCTTGCAAACGAAGACTAAGATGATGTGACGGCTTAAAGGTGTGGGGAGAACGCAGCCCATGGTTTTGTCTTTTCTAAGTTAACACTGCTAAAGGCGGCATTGAAAGCTGTAATTTTTATATACAAACATTACGTAAGTTTTGCACAAATATTTCAAAGCAAAGCAAGTCATGCTTCAGGTCTCACACAGTTTTGTCTTCAGTAGTTTTCATCTGCGAGGGTTTCTGGTCCCCGACTCCTGCGTTTTGCGGTTTGGCTCATTAGCTGTGATGGAGCATTTCAGTAGCTAATTGAAAGGCTTGGTGTGGTCATTAATCAAACGAGGGTTCTGCTTGAAATATCTTTTCCCAGCCAGTGACTGAAGTGACTCCAGTGTCAGAGCAGTTTGGCAAATGGAAGTGGTTTGGTGCAGCGGGCACAGCCCGACAGCTGGGTCTGGGAACAAACTGATCAGAGTGCCTCTTCAGGAAGAACAAACAGAGAAACACATACATACATACCCACATACATACCTGCCACCTGATGGCCCTACACGTGTTTGTGCAGTGGGTAGTCGGGAAGATGGGGGCTGTTCCCTTTTCTTTCTCTCCCCAAAATGTATTCATTACCAGTTAGATGTGTGTTCTTTGTCATGGGCTTAACTTCAGGCTATGGGAATGACTTCAGGACAATGCACTGTTAACCTTAAACATTTACTGTAAGGTGGTGGTGTAGTAGCTTTAGAAGTGCCTTTACTTGGGAGGAAACAGTCACAAGCTCACTCTAACGCAGCTGCCCCCCAGCTTTCTACCAAGTGATTGCTACGGTAATACCAGGCAGCCAGCTCTGGAGACAGCAGGGTTTTCCTGGGGTGGGAAGAAGAGGGCTTAGAGTTGCCGCCCTTTTACATCCATGGACAGCACAATGGACAAGCACCTCCTGGAGGGAGTTAAATCCAGCAGCCTCCTCTGCTCTAAAACCTTATCAAACGATGCCTCTCTGGTGTGCCAGAACAAGCCTCAGGTTTCACAGGGAGAAAAGCAAGAGAGTAAAGTGTCCTGGGAGGCTGCTGTCGACTGCCCTCCCGTACCAGCGCGGCTGTAGTGTGTGTCAGATGAGTCCTGTGTAAAACACCAACGCTGATGAACTGACACCGGCCTCTGTTCAGGTGCTGACTCACAAGCTGAGGCCTTACCTGGTGGCCTAGGGGCTATTCTCAGTTATCAGGAGAAAAAAGAAAGCTGTGTGATGATAACACACAGCTTATAGGAGGGGGTTGGAGTTCATGGGTTTGTAAATCCAAGCTGGGTCTCAGGACAGCCTGAATCACAGTGTGGGGGTTGGATGTCTGAGCTTCTCCAGGTGTTGGCCAAGTTTTGGAGCATACACATCTGGAGTGGCCTTTGGGTACGGCTCCGCTGCACTGGGACGGTTCACTGGGAAGGTAAGCAACGGGAGGGGCGGGTTTTATGCAAAGCAGCTGACAGGGCCCCGCAGAGGCGGGTGGGACCCAGGGACAGACCGGGGCTGGTCAGCTCAGTGTGAGGAAGAACACCCTGTATTCACCTCAGTTGCCTAATTATGCTGCAAGCGGGTCTGAGCGTGCAGGATGGTCCCCAAAGGCGATGTGTTTTGTCAAGGAGCAGCCAGCTGCCTCCTTCAGGTCAGAACTCAAATGTTGTTAGTCCTTTGCTTTTGTGATTGATTTTTTGTTTTAATTAATTTTTAATTAGCTCACTGCTTTCCCTGGCCTGATACTTGACATAAAAGACCTCAACCTGTGTGCTTTGTGTCTTTTGGTACCACTTGTTTTTCTTTTTAAAACTGCAGTTAAAACTCTGGTGTCTCTCTCTCTCTCTTTTCTTTTTTTTTTCTTTGAAAAGTGTAACTTTTTCGGTTTAAAGGTACCAAAAAAACGTGTAAATAAATTACTCCACACAGGCAGCTGGTGGAATAAAAAAGAATAAAATTAATGTTTAGGCCGGTACCCTTTTGGGGAAAAACTGGGTACTATATTTAAACAGGATTGTCTTTATAAGGAGATCTCAGACACTTTTACATTTCAGCTCCAAGTCGTGTACAGATGCTGCAGATGGTCTTTGTATTTTATATATATATATAGCACGGGAGAGCGTTGAAAATAATAATGCCTTTCTAATAAACAAAACCTGTCTCAGTAGCTCTGGCCAAACAGACTTTAAAAGAACTTCCACACAGATGGCACGGGGAGCTGGGCAGCGAGGCTGAGCGGGCACAAAGCACGGGGAGGAGACAGGGAGGGTCCCAGTCCCACACCTCGCCCTGGGAATGCCAAGAAGGTTCTGCTCCCCAGGGGCCTGTCCTGCCCAGGGGCTGGCACAACCACCGGGTCTCTGTGCGAGTGCACACCTGCCTGTGGATGGGGTTTCTTCCTCTTAAAACACCCTCATCTTTTCTAATTTACTTTTTTAAAGACAGGTACTAAATGTTAATTTTCAGATAGCCTCCACTCCGCACAGTTGCCTTATTAATAGTCGATAGGGACTGCTCTGAACATCTTTAATAACTTTCAGAAGCAATTTTGGGGTGCAAGTATGTATCTAACTTCTCTGTACAGAATACTGACATACGAGTGTGTGTGTATATATGTCTCTGTGTGTGTGTATATATATATATATATATGTACACATATCTAAATTTTAAGCTCTGTTCACAATTTAAAACAAGATACTGTTAATGCCATTTTGGTGTTGTAGAAAAACTACCAAGAATCTTATCTCTTTTTTTAATTTTTTTTTGTCTGTTTCTAGAGCATGTGCACTATTTTGGCTGTTACTGGCTGTTCTGTCATGACTTTGTACTACACTGTAAACCATGGGGCGGGGGGGAGAGACCGCTGGCTGATAGGGCTGAAGTGTCCTTCCAGCGTCCGTCCTTACTGCGAGGCAGGGGCTGTTAGAGACTGGGTGATCACGGCAGGACAGCTCTGTTCACCAGTCACTGCCGTCTGTCACAGTCATTTCATTCCAGCAATGCATTGAGAAGTGTGTGGTTGTGTGTCTGTCTGTAGCCAGGCCTGCAGGCCTCTGGACCGTGCACCTGCCTGCAACACCACCTGGGTATTAACTGCCTTGTGATTTTAAAGAAAATGTAGCAAGTGGGGGCAAAGGTTTGGGCTTACTCTCAGACAGAAAGACATTAAAACCAAAAATAATTCTAACCTGTATTTAAGCAAAGGATGAAATGTTAAGTTTGCCTCTAACCTAAGAGTCAGAAATCTGTACCTCAAATTGCTGTAGGCAGTAGGTTTCTAATGCTGTTGCTGTGATGGTTTAGCGTTCGCTATTTCAACTGAAACTAAAACCTTTGTGCCTGATAATGATTTACCGAGTAAAGTAGCAGTGCCAGGAAGATTATAAAATCCTGATGCTGAGTTGTGAATGTGAAGTAAATTAGACTAAATAAAAGTTCATACCTTTCCACAGCAAACTTCAGGCGGTTTTCTGTTCTTTCCTCTAACCAAAAAACCAGGGGGAGGAGTTTTGTCCAAGAAAAGCAGGGAAACTGCTGCAGAAAGAGTAATGCAAAGGATGTGCAGATCATCCCACTGCAGCAGCTGCTGCCTCTATGGTAAGCACAACTCGTGGCGTCAGGAAAACTCAGTATGAGAATGAAGGCTCCAAAGAAAAGATGTTGGCTGTGTTAAAATGGAGACAAACCCACAGGATTTTGGTGTCTTAAAAGAGACCCCATCCTTTTGGTTCCGTTTCAATCAACTGAGTTAGTTCTGAAGGAGAAAGCACATCAATGTCTGCGGGGCAAAACTGACATCACCCTGCGCATGCAGTGACCCTGGCACAGAGCAGCGCCACCAGAAACAGCTCCCCTTTATACAGACCATACGGGTATTCACAAGAGAAGGAGCTGTTAAATAAAGTATCCTTTCACACACAGCAGCACATTAAAACACCATTTTGAAAAAGTTCTATGCCTTACTGTATGCCATCATTGCCCAGCTGTATATTTTTTATAGTACAGAGACCCAGCCTGGTCCTGGCAATCCTGCAGAGCTGCTAAACCTGCACCTTGCGAGGAACCTCCTGCAACTCATCTCGTGCTACACAAGCAACAGGGAAACTGTTGGGACTTGATGCACGGTGGGTTTTTATTGTAGAGGATGGTCTCAGCCCGTACCACCCTCTCCTGGCAACTGCAGCTGTTTCTCCTCACTAGGGTCACTGAGATTCTACTGAAGCCCTAGCTCACCTTTCATTGAGGTATGAGTGGTGTATGGGAGGGAAAGGCTTTGTTCAGAACAGAATGTGAAATGCAGTCCTGACAGTCACACCAAGTCTTCTGACGCTATTCTTTAGTCTGTGCTAAAAATAACTCCAGTAATGTGCCATAAAATGTGAATTCTAGAAAGAACTACTTTTAATAAGCAGCAGCCAGTAGTGTGTGTCATGCCAGTTCCTTTGAAAACACCCACGTTACCCACACGATCAGGACTTCTAGTGTCAACTGAGGCGTTGACTCTTGCCTCCAACAGCTTGGACGTGACAAACTTCCACTGCAGCGCCCAGCTTCTTCAGCTCACTCAGCCAGAGCATCTGCTTGTGGGACAGGCGATCGTTGGGACCTTTCACTTCCACCAGCTGCAAAGAAATGGGAGTGATCACTTGTGGACCTGTGGAGGAACTGGAAGGTATTTAGCTCCCACAGACTAATGCAAGGATTCTTTCATCGCTGCTATTAGCAACAAAAATAATACAGATTCCACACGATGAAAGGCCCAGTGAGTGCTAAATTATTATCCCACACTCCAAAGTTTAACTGAAAGAGACTTTATGCAGTAAATACCCACCAAAACCATAGAGGCACTGGTGAATGAAGCTCCTACGTCCTCAGAAATCCATCAGCTGCAACCTCTCCTGTTCCAGCTCCTACTCAGATGTTCGAGAGAACTAATTTCTGTTACTCAGCTTTGTTTTATAAACACATAACAAGCTGCTCCAGCAGCTGAGATGGCAGTGGTGTTCTCGTGCCTATGTACTAGTACCAGTGTGCAAGACACAAACCAGGACTGTTTCCTCTGGTTTTGTACAGATAATTGGTGTAGTCTCATCTATTTAAGATTTTGTGTCAGCAGTGATGTCAGCTATCAAGTCAGGATGTGTACAACTGCCGGGTAGCAGGTGCTTTAGTCATTTTAACCAAAGACCTACTCCTCAACCATACCTGGCCTTGCTCACTCATATTATGCCCATTAAAGCTACAGCAAAACATGATGAAATAACGGCAGGTAAACCACCACCTGCTGGTTGTCATAGCCGCTGAGCAGAGGAGCAGCAGGTGTAACCATCACAACAGGAAAATAGTGTGTACATGCTGACAGCAGGAAGGGTTTATACCTAGGGGTAAGAGCAGCTGAGCAGTGAGAAGGTCAGATCTCACAAAATACCTTGAAGTCGTTGGTGTGAGTACGCCACACAACCAGGTCAGGAAGTCCCCCTCTGCAATGGCGTAGGTCTTTGGAAAGTCGCCTAAAAACACCGCTCAGAAACATTCCTCCAAGGCAAGCGACAAGGCTCTGGAAGAGAAGTTTTTACAGTTTGTTTGGATTTTTTATTTTTTTTAAAAATTTCCTGTACAGTCATTCCCCAGCTCTCACAAGAATATTCTGTGGCCCATCTCGGCTTTTTCTTTAGTCTCATGTAACAATAAACTTAGGGAGATGTTACCTACAGCAACTACTCTGCCATGTATCCAACCACTGCTGCAGTAAAAGTGACCTACAGCAACTACTCTGCCGTGTGTCCAACCACTGCTGCAGGATAAGTGACCGTATCAGCAAAGAGTGACAGTACTTGGGATTAGGGAGAGCAGTGCTGAAATCCCAGCTTGATTCCTGATTCCCACCACCCACCATCAGTCTCGGCTCGGGGCCTCAGTACAGCCTGAGCCCCTGACTGCAGTGATTTAACAGCAAGTCTAATCAAACAGAGTGCCCCTTCTGGACAAGAGTTACTTACCTGAACTTGCTGGAGGGAAATGAACCGCCCCCAGGTAACTAGTGATGCTGCTTTTCCCTCCTGAGCAGTCCAGACGTCAGCAATCAACTTTGCCAGTGTCTCTGAGGAAGCTGTATGAAGCTGCTGGAGTCTGGCCTCAATGACATCCCTCCTGTTCTCATAAAAGCTGTCAGTGTATAAATCCAGGGGGAATGTCTGCATAAAAAGGTAAATACAGCGCTGAGGAGCTGCCAGCAAAGCAGGGATTCCAAGAATGACAATGCCTTTCTTCACATTGTTCTTCTCTCAACTACAAATTCACTCAGTAGATTTACCATGAACGTGTCCATCACAAAAACCTCTATTAAAGGTGAAAAGATTTGCACAAATTTTTAACACCCAATGCCAGTGCAACAAATACTGGCCACAAACTGGCTTTTGTGCTATTGATTTTTGACCTCCAAACAGAAGCTTCCTTTAACAGACACCAAAGAGCTACCTGCTCTCCTGTCTCCCTGAGCAGTAATATCCTAGTCGGGCTCTGGAATGAGTGAGCTCTGTGAGCAGTGTGAGTTGGGCAGAACAGGGCAGTGAGGAGCCTGGGGAGGATCACACAGGCTGCCCGAGAGCAGAGCCTTAAGCACAGCTGAACACACCTGTGTGTAAAGCCTCCCCAGCGATTGCCCAATTTTGAATGCTGCTGCAAAAGGCTATCCAGTAGCTGAGTGCCATTTGAGGTTTTCAAAAATCAAATGCAAAGCACCTAGAAAACAGCAAATTTCAGCCTAACACAAATCACTGCCACAGCTAATCCCACAGAAGTACAGCCTAGGAATGACTGCGAGACACAGGTGTGAGCATTCAGCTCCTCGTCGCTCATGATATCTTTGATCTGCATTAATAAGAAAAAACTAGTTTTTTAAAAAAATTAACTTGCAATGAGCCATAAATACTTGGCTTGTTATAAACATACAAGAACCTACAAAGTTTTTCTGTTTTTCAAATTGGTGCCATCTGCACAGAAGATTTTATATTTAGAAAGAAAAGATCTACAGTAAATGGTAGTTTGCACTGACAAAGGATACACATGACATTCATACAAGTAAGGCCTCGTACAAGAATAGCAGATGCCCCACAAGAAGAGTTACTTGTACAACTTCCATCTATCAGTACTTGTACTGCGGTCCCCTTCCTGTGTCTTCATGTCCCACCTCAAAATGTCAAAGCAAGAAGTACAACCCCTATCTCAGTTCTTTGTGCAAACAGCAGTCAGACCTAAATGTACTCGGTCAGATGAATACAAGAATCAAGTAGTAAAAGGCATTTCAAAGAATGGCCATTACTCTGTGGTGAGCTGCCTCTTTTCATCGCTGATGTGGATGAGTAGCTCCCCAAGGAGATGACCAAGAACACACTTACACACAAGTGCTTATGGCTTAAGAAATTATTTCAAGCCATGACTGTATACAGTCATATAATCCATGTCAACAGAAATAGGTTACACTTCAGGTTAGTGAGACAGAGAGCAACGCATCTATTTGCAGTTTTGAGCTTAGTCCTATTGGCCTAATCAAATCATTGTACCGTTTCATTTTCCAGATTTTCACATTCTCTGTAAGGATAGCCTCTCTTGCCACCAGTTAAAAAGAGCTATTTGCAGTGCTCACTAATTAGGGACACAACCATTGCCAAAATCACCAGGTGGTTTTTGGCTCAGTCACAAGGATTCCTACTTCATACTGGTGAAGAAAAATAAAGAAAAGGTGGTGGGGTGGGGAGAGAGAAGAAAAACCTGCCTGTTTCACCTCTAAAATAAGAAGAAATTTCTACCTAAGGTATCTGATACTGCTATAACCCTATACATTCCCTACAGTACAAATAGATCCAGTTAAGGAAGAGGATGCTATTGGCTGGTTTACCTCTTGGTCAGGGTTTCAATTAGAAGCAGTGGGTTAAGGTGGAAGAAAGATGACAATTTTCTGGCCTTATTTAGTTCTACAACATTTGAGATGGATTTTTAAGGCTTTCTTAGCAAATGCCACTAAGTGATCAAGTTTTACAACACCAATTATTAAAACTGTTTCTAGCTGTAGTTTGTAGAATGTAAAGTATTTAGCTAAAAGCCACAAGTTCATCTGGACTCATTAATCTCAGGGTGTGGCAGGGAGGTGGAGGGGAGTGTAGTGTTGTTTGTTGCTTTGACAAAAAGGAAGGATGATCCCAAAAGCATAGGCCTGTCAAGGTGGAGTGGGGAGATGGGAGGGGTGAGGTGCTGGGAGGGGGTTAACAAACCCAAGTTTAAAAATGTGAAATGGGACTTCCCTTCAAAGGTTAGTGAAAACAGACTCTCCCTTTTCTTTTTTTTTTTTTTTAATTCAATGCCTCATCATCAAATAAGTTGAGCAGTGCTCTGCTGTAGCTGCATTCTTCCACTGACTCTAAGGACACCCTCTATTCTGCCAGATGAATCCCACCCTATCTGACAGTCAGGCCAGGCTTACATAGCAATTAGCTACCCAGGAGCCTTTTAGTAACAAGCCCAATATAAGAAATGATAAAACCACACAAACACCAAGATCTGTCTGGAAAATCCCTCAGAATGAAATGTTAAACTAATCCCAAATAAGGTGACAGAGTGCACAGCAATGGGTAGAGAAATGAACAAAAGGAAGACTTTCAAAACTACCTGATAGGAATTCCTGAAAACATCAGGTGAACATCCATGAAAATGATATCCCACATTAGAATGCCATACAGCGTCATAAATGTTGAGCCTTCCCCATGGATACCTAAAGGACAACATTTAATAAAACCAGAAACATCAATTTCTATTAATCCTGTACGAAGAAGTATTAAATCACCATGATCCAAGCCAAAACCACGCTGTGTTCAGATTGATACACAGCTGGTTTATACACAGTTGGAATATACTAAGCCTAGAGCATCAAGCTGTAAATGCAGTTTATTACTTCCACAATTTGCTACTGCTTTCTATTTCCAGGCTGGTGGCCTTCTTTTACAGCATAGGATTAAATTACCCTGCTCTGTCACAAATAAGGGTTACTGTTCTAACTTTAATAATTATTAATATACTTCTTAAATTTTTACACTAAAGGGTAATACATTAATAACAAAATGTTTGTATATATAGAAAGGTTTTCTATTACATTTACATATACAATTATACATGCAGGTATATGTATAAGTTTATGTATACATACGTATATACAGATACATGTATGTATATATACATATACATGTGATATAAACCACTTTTTCTATATAAAAAACATTTTATTATTAAGATACTACATTTTTAAGCAATACTGGCTGAGCATTCATCTGCTGGTGGCGGGTATGCTTTTGCATTTTCTTTTTTATCTCTTTCACTTGTTAAATTGTGGGTTGGGTTTGAGTTTTTTTAATATTGATGTATAATATGTATACATACACATGTATATGTACACACACACCCCATACACATGTACAATATATATATGCATATACATGTATGTACACATATGTATACACATAAATATATATGTTTATATCCATAGAAGTATATGTCACGATATGTGCATATAACTGTATACACACATACGCACAGGCATATTTTTATGTACCAAAAAACTATGGTAGCTGGACCCTGAATGGCAGATAAGCCATCCAGTTGTTTGCTGACCCCTCCCATCACAGTGGGCCAGGGGAGACAACTGGAAGGGCAAACGTAAGGAAGAAACAAAATCCCAGGTGTTGAGATAAATCATAGAATCATAGAATCATAGAATCATTTAGGTTGGAAGAGACCCCTGGGATCATCAAGTCCAACCATCAGCCCTGCTCTACAAGTTCTCCCCTGCACCAGATCCCTCAACACCACATCTAATCTGCTCTTAAACACAGTCAGGGAGGGTGACTCCACCACCTCCCTGGGCAGCCCATTCCACTGACTGACCACTCTCTCCGTGAAAAATATTTTCCTAATGTCTAGCCTAACCCTACCCTGCTGCAGCTTGCAGCCATTCCCTCTTGTCCTGTCGCTCATTGCCCGTGAGAAGAGACCAGCACCAATATCTCTACAGTGCCCTTTCAAGCAGTTGTAGAGAGTGATGAGGTCTCCCCTCAGCCTCCTCTTCCCCAGACTAAACAACACCAACTCCCTCAANCCATCTATCCAGTCTGTCCAAGTCCCTCTGTAGAGCTTCCCTGTCCTCAAGCAGATCGACACTCCCACCCAACTTAGTGTCATCTGCGAACTTACTAAAAAAGCCAATTAAATAAATAAGTATAAAAAAAAGCCAATTAATAAATAAATAATAAAGCCAATTTAAAAAGTGAGGGGGGCAGAAAAATGGGAAGGTGATGCAAAAGCAATCACTCAGCCAGTCTCTGAGCAGCAGCTACTTTGGAAAAACTCTTCCCACCAGTTTTATTGCTGAGCATGGTATCTTACAGGAGGGAAGACGCCTGCCATGGAAGTCGGCTGGGTCACTGCTTCAGCTGTCCAGATTGTGTCCCCCCCTCCAGCTTCCAGCCTCCTGCCTGCCTTCCACCTGCTTGCTCAGGGGGGAATGGAGCCAGCCTCAATGCTGTGGGAGTGCTGGTAAGCAATAGCTAAAACATCCCTGGGTACCAGCCCTCTTCTGGGCAGCAGCGTTACACATTCACAATACACCGTAGGTATTCCAAGGTGCGAGAGAGTGTGTGTCAGTGTGTGTACACAGTGCTGGTCCCTTGGGCCAACCATGAAATCACACATGGCCATTTTGTGCCCAGAATCTGCTGAGCCACGGAGCCAAGACAACTGATGGTGAGCGGGTGGGAGTGAGGAATCAAGCAGGGCCTTCAGCACAATTCTCCCAAATTCAAAATGTTGCCCCCATCCTATTTACCCTTTTCTGATATGACCACTTTTCCTGCAACAGGATTTGGAAACATGTAAGTAATATATAATTATATTCAAATATAACATTTATATGAAAATATAAATTTTATCTTAAAAAATAACCTGCCTACCTTTTGATATTTTGCATTTTTTCCTGTAGAACAGACCTATATATCCTTATTTGTCCATGGCTTTTCACAGCTCTTAAATTGTAATAATATATGAACAACTAGTACTATATGTATGTATAGTACTATATGTAAAAATATATGAACAACTAGTACAAAATCAAGCCTTTTCAAAAGACGTTGCTATATGTCTTGCTATGGTATAGACTGTTTTCATGTTCATCTAGTACCAAAAATCAGTGGAATTTACCTTTCCCTAATGACGCTTCTAGCATTTTACCCAAGCTGTTCACCGATAAGAAAGGCAAAGTAAGTGATTTTCTATGGAGCTAAAGAAGAAACATTGGGTTCTTTCCTAACACATGTCAAGACCACCTCAGGTATATGAAGACAGGAAATAATTTAAGGCCTGGAAGCAGGTCAGGTGGAAAATACATATTTGAGCATTTGGTAAGGAAATTACATAGTAGAGCTGTTTGGGAAGGAAACAGAACCAGACTAAAAACAGGTCTAATGGTTAATCAGCTAAAATTGGTCTAGCAACTAAACTGCTTAGTAAATTGGTTTTTTACTTCCACGGTTATTTTATTGTATAAAATAAAAAAGTTAGTTACCCTGATCAAAACCATTCTGCCTGTAATGACTTAACGCCAGCTCCTCAACTGAGCACATGACTGTAGATACACTGAAGTCTTCGCCTCCTCCATCACCAATATCCTCCATTAGAAATACAGATTTTCCCATTCCCATCTGAGGACACATCTTTCCTTTGATTGTAACCTGAACATATTAAAAGAACTAGTTACTTTCCAGCATCACATTTAACAAGCTTTAGCCAAGGCATTTGAATCTCTCCTAAAACACACATTCTTCCTTTTCAGTTTTCTTAAAATCAGAACTAGACTTGTTTCCAAAAATCAACTGAATAAAACTTAACCTGCCATTCCCTTGAAATCATTCTGCTTAGCTTTTATAAACTGGCAATTTTTTCAGGAAAAAAAAAGTCTATCAAATGCCAGGCAGGTGAGAATGTGGTCTTTCTAATATATGCAGGACCAGGAATAAAGAACACAGATTCTGAGGACACCAATTCTGGACGGTGAGAAAGCAAGGCTGTAGGGAGATACACGGTGAGGAGGCTGAAAGAGAAAGTGTGGCTCTGCTCTGACCTGGCCCAGATACAATTATCTTTGCAACAGTAGGGAAAACAATGAGCTAAAAAAGTCTATTCCAGTGTGACGCAACTGCACCACACTGCATATTTCCATAGCCCATATTTAGAGTGCAGAACTCCCAGTAGCTACTAAAAAACCCCTTGTATTTCTTGAGCCATTAATCTAATGCTGACAACATGCTAAGGTTACTATTACTTCTTCTTACACACCGAGCACTTGGCCCGAAGGTACCAGAGACAATGAACTGATTTGTTCTGACTTCAGACCGAAAGGTTCTGAGAGTGATGCTGGTAAATTAGTGGAATTTATAGCTGGTCAGATTTATAACATGTATTCAGTAAAGCAATGCAAATTAAATCACTGTACTGCTGACTAACTTCACCTAAGCAGCTGACCATTTATTAAGTATGTAGAAATATTTGTTTACAGGAAGCTTTTGTTTTAGAAACACATTTGTGTTCTTTTTCCTGCAGCACAAATAAGCCAGAGGCTGGTGCACAGCACACAGCAGTCTCCCAGATCATTTTTCCTTGTCAGAATTAAAAAGACCTCATGAGTTGTTAGTTCTCAGAAACCCCCAGCACCTTTACTTACGTGTGTCACATCCTCCACAGTTATGACTGGCAGATCCTGAAAGAGGGACCGGAGCTGCCTGCAGCTCGGTGAGTCTCTGATGCGCAGGGCCCGCTGGTAGAGAGCGAGCCGATGCCCGGTACGCACAAAGGGGTCCGCCAGCCCCTTCCTGATGCAGTCAATGGCCTGGCAATGAGCAAGGGAACAAGCAATCATTTACAAAAAACTATGCACATCTGTCTGATCTTACTGAGCCCAAAAGGTCACTTGATTTAAGGAGCACCAAAATGTGAATGTGGAAAAGAGCATATAAGACAGGGCCACCTTTCGTACGTATGTACTGAAGTCCAACTATAGTAAGGACTATTTTGCACTCGTAGGCCTTTGGATTCAAATCTGCAGTAGTACAGGAAAAACCAATTACTCTCCATTTGTACTGGTCAATATAAGATTAAGGAAGTGTAAATTCTACATAAATGACCAGAATAAAAAAAAGTTGGTTCTAAGGTAAAACAGTTTAATATTTTTAAGCCAGCTTCTTAACTGCATGTAATACAGAAACAGAAGGTCCAGGTGAGCGGTGCAAGAATGTAGTGCACCAATGCACTACTGCAATGAAGATCATCCAGGCTTAAACAGGGACTCCAAAAATTAGTTCAAATCATGGTTCTGACATATTCAATGAGTGCAGCATGAGGAAGGCACTTTGTCCTAATTTGTAAATGAGAACGGAGACTAACTCTTCCTTTGTACAACTTCTAATTTCAAATCTGGAAAAAAAACTTGAGATAGAGATATAAGATGCAGAAGAGACACCTGCAGATGCTGGACAGCTTGTGATATTGTGCTCTTATAACAGACTGAATTAAGGAATTAAAATGCAACACAAAGTAAGAGGATTTAAATCCCAGTTCTCAATAGCCCTAGTGAGGGAATAAAGTAACATCAAGGGAATAAAAGTCATTGTCTTCTTATTTTAACTATAACTGCTACTGTTCCTGGACTTAAACATTTTTTTACTTCTTTTTTTTCATTGCCAAATTAGTCAGGTACCTTAGGTGGGTTTAATTAGACCAGCCTTCCTTATCTTCTAGTTAAAATTTGATTTTAGGTCTGCCCATATTTCTCTGTGACCTATACAGTCCTACAGTTGTATTTTCAGTCATCATCCTCCCTTGTATATAACAGACAGGAAAAATGGACATAATCTCCTATATTTATAACTCCTCAGACCCAGCAGAACTACAACCTGCTGTTTCATGCATAGAATATTCCTGGAACTGCAACTGAGCCCTAAAATGCGTGAAAGTGGCTGCTACACCTTGTGGCTCTTTAAAATAAAGTCTGTGAGAGGCTGGTGCTGGCTCACAAGGAATTCAAAGACGCAGCCTATACCGCAGCTTGCAGCTTTTCTGGTTCCTTTATATTCTGCTACAGAAATCTATCCGGAGGTGCCAGAAATTTCTACAGAGATTTACAATAACCCTTGCACACACTCTCTGCCATTCCCTTATTCAGCTGCATGCCAGCTAATCACTTAGGAAACTCAAAGACTGCTCACCATGTACACAATGTGAACTGCATCACTCAGACTCGAGACTGGCAAGTTTATCCACCATACAAATAATGTGCTTTGCTTATACAAACACCCTACTGGTTTTCATGTCCTACTGGAAGAGGGCAAAGGTGCAGCAAAAGCTAAGATTACCTCAAAACCTCTGCTTCCTTCCTCTGCCTTCCTAAGAGGGGAGGCCATTCAACAGACCAAGATGAATGTAGTCTGTAATGTATGATATCCAAAACCATTAATGTTCTTTACCAGTCTAAGGGTGGTCAGTTATAGTTTCTCCAGCTGGGCAGTGGAAATAGTTTAAATTTGCTGTTCAAGACTGATAACCCTGCCAGAACTGTGTACAAGTAACAGACTAGAAATGGGTTTGTCTCTTGCTTGATCCCTTACAGCAGAATCCCCACACCAAAACTGGTCAAGATATAGAAGACAACCTTCTCCCCACTGGTTAGCCAAGGACTTAATTCCCTTGACTTTTTTGTTTGAAAACATTAAAAAACTCCTTCTGATCGTTCTGATCTGATTTTTTCACTCCAGATATAAACCCATCACAACTCATATTCAGAAGCAAAGTGTTTACTGCAATAAATTTCTCTGCTTCTCACACATTAGGCCAATTTATAAGGCAGAACAGCAAGGAAGGTGCTGCTTGGTAACTCCATAGTTCATGCCAAACAGTGCTTTTTGATGCAACAGAAAAAAACAGGTCAACCAAGGATGAAGGTACGCTCAATATTTGGATTTTTAGAATATTTAGAAGATTTTAGTTGCCTGACCTCAGGATACCTGCATTTTTAGGAGAGCCTAACCCACTGTTCTTCTCGTATTAAATATCTTTTTAAATTGTTTTCAGACAATGAGTGCAGTGTTTCCAGCTTCACAGCACCCAGTTGTGAAGATACCTTCTTAGTGTTTTTCAAGTGCTGATGTAAATTCAGTGCCAGTCGATCCCACCATCGCCCTCTGCTGTCAGTACAATACACATCCTGAGACAGAAGAGTCTGCAGCTCCTGCACCGCTTCCTGTAGCAACAGGATTATATCTTTATTAGTTGAGTTAGAAAACCAAGTTGGAGTTTCATTCTATAATTAGCTTGTAATTTTCCCCTGGAACTACTGAGTGCTATACAACTTTGTCTCTGCACAATTCAAACCCCATTTTTACTCCAAACCCCAATGCATTCAGGTGCAGGGGTATATCTTAAAATCTCTAGAATAAAGATATTTTTATGTAAACTTAAAGATTAGCTGCCAAAAATACAATATTTTTGTCCTTTATGTATTCCTTATTGTATATGAAAAAGACTTGAATATTACTTGTTGCCTTTCTGCAGGGGCAGTCTTTTTCAGAATAATCTGGTTTACTTCAGGGTGTAAGTCAGAGGCCTTTGCAGACGTTAGCTCCTGAATTGAAGAGGCAGGGATTTCATAAAAGATTTTCTTTTCTTCCAAGTTTTTCTTACTTAAATGCAATAACCAAATCTAGTGAAACACTCTTTTCTTTAAATATCAAAACAATAACATCTCAGCAACATTCTTATGGTATATTACATACAGTAAATCTCCAAAGCATAGCAAAAATCAAACAACCTAAAACTTTCTAAAGCACCAAGAAAAAAAGGCTCATTTTCCATAAAGTAACTTGGTAAGAGAACTGTAGCAAGACCCAGCAAACTTTATCACTATTTTCCAGCCACATCAGAAATGTAAATTGATGTACAATGCTACCTTAAACACGTACTCCTATTCATCACTTTACCTTATACATGTGAAGTCTCTGCAAAACTTCAACACCTTGAGAAAGGATTCTTGTATACACCCAGCCAACCGTGAAATGCCGCAGATACTCAGGTAAAGCTCTGTGATAGCTGAAAGAGAAGAGCAGCTCAGATCAACTGAATGATGGCAACTTAAATTCTAAAAAATTCCCTTACTAAGACTACTTATACCTAAAGCACTGGAAAAGATTAAATGACTTACACATCAAAACTGAACTGAAATGAGTATTTCAGTCAAGAACCCAAAAGTAAGAGTTTGGCTGAGGTAGAAGGTGCAAGCTGCACTTGCAAAGCATATTTTGGTTCAAAGCTAGTGGAATTACTAGTTAATAAGTTTTATATCAGATGCAAACCTGTAATTTATTACATCACATTTCATTACTGCCAACCTGTTCTTCTAAGTCAGAAGGTCAACTTTAGAAACACAGATGAACAAAAGAAAAAGGCTAGAACAAGCATTTCCTACCATAAAAGAAGACTAAAATCTTTTGGGTAGCCAACTCTG
>VZTM01016543.1:0-20778 GCA_013400555.1 Jacana jacana
TATTCTGTGATTCTGTGTGATCCCTACTTTTTATAAAATGTGAGTACATCTTTCTTTGTGTTTCCAAATGACTAGTTAATCCTAGCAATCAGAAAATTCAGTGCTCTGGCCTGAACCCCTGAGAGGAAACAAATGTATATAAAGAAGTAAAATATTTAATTTTCCTGGTTATAGCAAAGTCAGCCTGTCATTTTTCAAGAAAAGTCATCCCATAGTTGCATAGGCTAAAAATTGTAAAATTCATATAAAAACAGGAATTATCTGTTTTCTAAGACTTTCCACATTGATGTTAACTTCCTGTAAGGTAAACTCAAAAATGCAAAATTCATTATGCTGCAGAGCCATGAAAGAATAAAGTGTATCTTTATGAGTAACAGAATCACTTCAACATTATTCTTGTGATTACTGCTGGAAATATTGATTCACTCTCTATTGTTAAAATAATATTGAAAAGACTTTCATGTTCAGAGGAGAAAAAAAAACTTCCTGCCAATCTTTCTCAGCAATGAATTAAAGAAAATTATAATAAATAATACAACTCCCAATTAAACATGCTGCACAACAAAGCTTGGGCTTTGGGTTTAGCCCCCGTGTCAATACACTGGAAGTTCTGCTCCGTGCCATGGATAATTCAGGAACTAGCAAATACACAGATCAGAGGGACATGAAACAAATAGGCATTAGCACGGATAGAGATAGAGAAATTAGCACTGGTCTGTTTTGGAGATTTTTGTTGCACTTGAGGAATAAGAAATAAGTGATAAAAATTTCAAATTAAGTGAGGCAAATTTGTGAGTCCTCAAACTCAAGAAAGGTTTTACAGGGAATAATACACATCACCTTTCAGTTCCTCAGCACTGAGGACATGCGGAGTGCTACATGGTCCAAAAGCCACTGGGAGTTGGTAGATACCTGCCTCACTTTGGTGCTACGTGTGTTGCTGTTTTAGTCACAGGGATGTGCAGGCAGCTAAGGCAGAACTTAATTCAAAGAGGCAAAGATGTTCATGGTAATTCTCCATGAGCTGCTGGCCTTCTTAATGAAGTAAGAGCTCAGTATCTCATTTTTTCTTTCTCAGTCTGATTGGTAAACACACAGGTAAAAGCACTAAAATGGAGACCGGCTGGACGAGGATCAACCAACATGTTTGAAAGGTATGGAGAAGTTTGCAGAGTTTTATCTATTCTGTGCTCACATCCTTATCTGTTCCTAATCTCTGACTTAACCACCCCCGCAAGCTTTAGACTTTGCACTCAGATCTTCCCACCACTCCTTCCAGGGCTTTCTCCTTCCTCATCCCTTGCTCCCCCAAAACAGAAATGCTGTCGTTCTCTCCAGCATCCCCTCGCCTGGAGCAAGATGGAAGCAAATCAGAGCTCGAGAGCCTGGAAAAAACAGCCAACCCTGTCCAGGAAGAATTCATTTCAGTAGGGTTCATGTCCACAAAGGCCTCTAAAAAAGTCCCAGTGCTGACCAAATTACGCATGTTTTGTTTGGATTTCTTCAATAGGTTTAACTGTCTTTTAAACTTTCTTACTTCAGCTAGGTTTGAATATATTCCCAAGACTGACTCTCTCTTCTTAGCAATGTTATAACTTGAGAAAGAAAATCAGGAAGGAAAAGCAGCTGTTGTGCCAGATAGATTATATGTGAAATTTTACATGGAAGGAGGTGAAAATTGTTGCTTTTGAAACAAGAAATACCCACTACTTTTCCAGGTAAGACTGTTACACTTACTGAGTTACCATGTCCACATTTACAGTTATTCACCAGCAAATCAGCCTGACATAAGCCTGAAATTACACACCTGAAAGTACATCCCCTCTTCACTGTAACCACTATTAGACTGTAGCCAACAAAAAGGCACTCAAACACTACAGGTAGCTGTCAGTTACCTTTCCCTGAAACATCAGTTCAAACAACAAAACACAGTGAGAAATTGTCTTGGCTTCTGGATGCTAATCCCAGTGTTTTGGAATCTCAGCTTTCACCTTATTATTTTGGAAAAGAGATTTGCTCTCACACTCTCTTGCTGAAACTGGATACTGACCACTTTGTGGTGAGTGTAGTCTCTGCTAAATGTAAGCCTGTGAAGACTAACTGATTTTTTTAACAGTTAAATGCACACAACAGACTTCAGAAAAGCTTTTACTGTGACTGGCATATGTTGCCACTCCACTGTTTTTGCTTTAAAGTCAGTAAAATATGTTCCATAGTTTCAGTGGCAGATGACAGTGCTATCTTTAATTTCTAAACTATTAAGAAAAACCATTTCATCATCATTAAAGACGGGTTTCCTACAGTCCAATATTGCAAACAGCTTAGCCACAGAAACCAAATGATTCCTAGTGGTATTTTACATCATTTAAGCAGGATCTTTTCTCTCCTGGAAGAGGGGAGGTTCTATTAGCTATGCTGTTTATTACCTTATATTCTTTCCTTTAGAAAAATGTGTAACTCAGTTTATGGAAAAGATGTTCAGTGAAACTCAGTGGCTCCTACAGTTGCAGAAGCATTCTTGTTTGAAACAAGACATATCTGAGTGATAATATATTCATACCAGAAATTAAGGATCCTAAAGCTGATGTAACAAGGACTTTAAAAAGCAGTCTTGCTAGTAATATGGCATAACATACTCTCATGCTTTGAGCCTATTAATTTACACTGTTCCTATTAGCTTAAACTGTTTCATTATTTGGAGAAGGTAAATTAGTGTCTATGAAGACAAAAGCAAACAAATGCTCACATGGTACCTCACCAATAACTCTTTTCACTAGATTTTGTATTTCTGCAAGTAGCTTATTTGGAAAGCCTAGCATAGTCACAATACATCTGACTCAGAATATTGAATCATATATCTTGATTAGTTTCAAAACCAAACTAATTCTTTCAGTGATGTTTTCCCCCACTCAGTCCCATGACCTCATCCTGATATTCAAAATAATATTTTCCCACAGGTCAGGGGATATAAAAATAAATATATGTTTCCACAGACGCAAGTTGAAACCATTTCAATGATTATACCTCACTTTGGAGACGTGCTCCAACAGAAGTATGCACTGACCACTAAAACAAAGCAAAGACATTCTGGTTATTTACAGCTGTTGGAGAACAAATGCATAAGTCATACCTTAGGTTAACTGTAGTGGCAGATATAGCCATAGAGAAATACCTAGTGACATGATGGGTTCAAAACAGATTTTGATTCTTCAGGTGACCTCCTTATGTTCCCAGAATTATTTCTGGCAACTAACCCTCTGATATCTTATTCAAGTTTAGGTAAAGAAAAGGCTAAGATTACTCGTTATTTCCTTGCAATGATCAGAAGTGTTTCAAATACAGCTTTAGGTTTTAAAAGGAAGCATTTTACTCTTTTGCATATTTGTTGCAAATAGGACACAACATACTTTGCACATGGCAAAATGGCAAAGTTTCTCTCTTAGCAGCATTTGCACTGAATCTGGTTGCTTTACCAAGTTAATAGACAATTTTCCTGTTCAGCTCTGTTAAAAGTACAATGATGTGAAAAACAAAACAAAATTATGTTCTTTATCATAATCAGTGAGCCCTCTCTCTGCCAAAGGGTGAAGGTTTGCAAGCAGCAGTCCATAGAAACACATCATCAGCAAAGCTGCCGTAGGTCCCTTGATGCCACTAGGTCCAAGGAATAGCATTTAGGCAATGAACTTCCACAAAGGTCATGAGATATCTGTGGGTTTACAGGCCAAAGCAGGCTTTTCTTCTTATTCAAAAAGGGTCAAGCAGATCCCAAAGGAAATGATGGACATGTGTTGCCTGGAGCTATTTTCTTGTACTATTAATTCACCTCTATTTGTAGCCTTTCTCCCACATAGCCTCCAAATTTTATATAGATTTTTTTTATAGTATTTCAATCTCTAAGGATTTCATTCATTCATTCAAACAAAGCCAGCCTGAGGGAAGACAGCTCTGCTGGATAAGGAAGAAACATCCAATAACTCTTAGCCATAAGCAGGAACAGTTAGGAGTTTTATTTTGTTCCACTGGGATTTCTTTTAAAAATCTCTAGGCACTGCTGAGATTTTGTCCGTTTAGACATACATTTTGAGAGTCATGGCAAACACACAGAGGAAAGGCAGACACGACACAAAAGAGTAGCAGAGTAACAACAAATGAGTCAACCCCTCCCAAAAAAACCCCTGGCTGTACTCCTTGATAACTTTGAAATCATATTCCTTGATAGCTTTGAAAACTAGCCAGCTTCCTACAGCTAACCTGGCCTATCCACGTGAGCTCAAGTCCACCAAAACAAGTAAGCCTCTTTGCTGCCTGCAATAAACATTACAGTGTCTCCTAATCATCATCTCCAGCATCCAATATCCCAGGGAAGTCTTTACAAACACAACACCTGCACCCAAGTAAGATCATCTTTGTAACATCTATGTCCATAACACGTAAAATACTTTAAATACATACAGTGTTTTCAAATGAGAATATCAAAAGAAGACAAGACTTATCCTACCAGAGTGCACATCCACCCAGCTCTAAATCCAGCCTAACAACAGCTACCACCACCTCAGGTGCCAGTGTTAATTGACTCAGGTGGATTGAATTTGAAGAAAATCTTTCCTAATCCCTGATTGTTGGGCTGAGGTGTAAGACAGGCCTTCCATATCTCTTCTTTTTACTTCCATTGTTGACTATGACTTCCTATTTAATTTTCAATTTACAAACATTGGCTAACATCTCATCTGTACTGCTCTTATGCATTTAAAGATGCAAAAGCTGCAGTGGGAACAACAGTATGTGTGTGCACCTGCTTTCAGCCCTCAATTCAGTTTCTTGTTACATGTAGAAGAGAATCCTATTTCTTGCTGTCACTCTCAGCCCCTTATTTTGGTTGCCGGCAGTGTCAGCACAAAACACAAAGATGTTCTCACACCCTGAGAGCTTCACTTCACATCCTTTGACACAGATTCTATTATACTACTATGAAAAGCTTAACATCTGCTAAAGTGAAGTGCAGAGAAATGGGGTGACTTTCCTCAGAGCTGTAAACAGCTCCATAGTTTAGGTTATATGTTTGATCCCACACCTGACTCCAAGTCCTTCATGATAATTAGCAGTCTACTTTTCCTCACCTTATCCTATATATACTGAAAATAAAATTAAAATAATTCAATTGCAAAATCAAACTTCTAAAGGATAGAAACACCATATGTATTGAAGCTGGAGCTAACTTTCTCTATCTTGTTTCATTCATTCTGAAACTTGAAGGAGACATGGGTGTTTACACTGAAAGTAAATGTAATTGCTGCCACATGGTTATGGTAGGCTGGTAAGTCCTCTATGACTGCTGGAATTGCATATGTGATACAGATACATTAAAGAGAAAAATCATCCCACCTCACCCTCATTAATTCGTTCTCCCTGGGAACCCCTACATCAGGTGTTGTGCCAAAGTGGAAAAAATGGGAGGCTGGGAATATAGTGGGTATACACTGCTGGTTAAGATTGTCTAGATGAGGTCTGGGATTTTTTTGTCCTTATACCCCTCACTGCTACTTGTACTGCTGCTCACCTCAGGAGAGGCACCCAAGACAGTGTCTAGCTTCAGTGTTCATAGTTACCAGCCAGCCAATATTGTCCTGGAAATCTTAAGTGAGAGAAGGGAAATTGTGGCGGTTTTATTGTTAGAAACACAGCCAAACCAGAATTTCCTAGAGGGTGGAAAGATGCAAGGGCTTTTCACCCTGCTGAATGTCGAGCCCCACCTGCAAACAAAGGAGATGTTAGAAAACATTTTAAATATAAATTGATTTGCAAGGATACTTCCATAATCAAGACTGTCAGACACTTAGATGCTGAGGGCATACTGTAGCACTGCCTTGGGAAGATGGCTGGAGAGCACTGTTAAGGATCAGTCACCCCAGCCATCCTAAAGGTACCCGGGGATGCATATGAACACACACAACACTCCATCGACAAGTACAGACCTAGTTACATGCTAGAGGCAGCAACTTGGGCCCTCAGCAAAGAAAACAGCACTGAAAAACTTGCAGGACACCAACAGAGTTTCAGTGGGTTATTCTTTCCCATGCTCCCATCGCAGGCCTGCTCTGGAGAGTCCTCAAGATGAAGGGCAGCCAGCAGCATAGCTGTCACTTGGCTAACTTGCTTTAGGAGATCCAGTCCAGCTCAGGCACTGGACAGAGTCTGAGTATAACTCTGGCATCTCCATTTAGAGAGAGAAAAATATCCCCTCTCCCCCGAACTGTAGTCCTGCATCAACATATATTATCTGCCTGTAATACTGACTCTTATATCATTTTCTGAGAGTCCCAAAGTCTCGGAATCATTTTCACTTTTCCCAGATACTGTCTTGGCATCAGCACAAGCTTTCAGTGTGCTGAAATTTCATTTGTTATTCTCAACCGATCAACAGTAGATACCAAATGTTATTCCTCACAATTGGCTAAAATGCTGCACTATGTTCTCACTTGTAAAATAAGCATTTAACTGCATTTGCATCCTTCTTGCCTTGTGTCAGGGTGCTGAGAAAGAAGGTCCTGTTCTAGGAAGAGGAAATTTGCAATGAACTTTAAGCTATCCTCACCACAAATTTGAAGACAGTTACTGCTCTATGCAACCACAAAACATTAACTAAGTCTATTTTAATAAAATGTTCATTAAATTGCTATTAGATATAGCCCAGAACTTCCACACTTCTATCAAAATATTTGCCATAGGTCTGCTGAAAACTCATCTAAGTAAAAACCCATCATACTCATTACTCAATACATAAATGTCTGAATAAAAAGTGGAGAAGAATGATGAATCAGAAACAGAAGTCTGCAGAAATAGCTGTGCTCAAGCTGTGAGATGTACCAGCAGTCTCCTCATCAAATGTAAATCACTGCTGTTTTAAACCAGCTTGATGTAGGCACAACTTGACTGAAGTAATAGGAAAGAAAACTGTAGTCATTACAGCACAGAATGGGTAAAACACACAAATGAAACAATGTCTGGAGACGTTCAACCTCATGGGGGTAATAAACTTGAACTAATTTCATTAAATAGTGTTTGAAGCTTTAGGAAAGGAAGTGACAGACAGCTTACAAGTTACAAGAACACGGAATTGAAATGACAGTCAGTTTTTTTCCTGGCACCTTAAATAACCTCAGTTTCTGCCAGCCTTTCCCCATGAGCTCAGAAAGCTGTCATGGCCTCACGACTCCATACTCTTAATAACGGTACTTCTAGCTCTCCTAGTTCTAGGATATGTTAAGCCTCTGATGATTTCATTCAAAGTGCATCTGATTTTGTTGGCTGCTGCAACACCAGTGTGCTCACAGACTCAGACTGTGAAGCCCAGGACTCATTTTTTTCCCTCAGTAGCTGCAGCATTTGGCACACCCTGATCTGGCCTAGATGTATACAGTCAGGAAGGGGTACTACACAGGATGAGACATAGGAGACATTTTCAGAAGATCATGTCCTTCAGGACACTGGACTATGCCCAGCCCTTCTCCATCCAGATGTTCTGTATCAGAAGGCTATGTTTATATCTTACCAGACTGTGGATCAGAAATCTGAATGCCTTTGCAGGGCATCTCTCCTAGCAGCATTGGCAAAGCTCTTGAAAATACTTCTCATTTTCAGCTGGCCTTTCTCTGCAGCTCTACGGGTCAATCAGCTGAAATCCCCAGATACTTTGCTAAGTAGCATACTTAGCAAAACCCTCTGAAACATGGGACGGCTCATAAACAAAACAAGCAAAAAGCCATCTGGATCATATCCTTTGGATGAACAGAAATGAGACACCATTTTAGAGATATCCAGTCCAGCATAATTTCTGTTTCTGTCAAACCAAGTAGGTCAACAGCATGTCTACAGATGTCACAGTGTGTTATCATTGCCTAAACCTCCATAAAACATGGGACAGCTGGCATAATGCTTAACAAAAATAAATATGTCATTAAATGCTAACGTTGCCCCCTATCTAAGAACATTAATAATACTTTGCATATATTCACCCAAGTTTAGGAGTCAGGAAATATATATATATAATATGTCTGTTAGAAGATGAAAGGATACACTCAGTAACAAAAACTTAGCAGGGATGATGGGACAGAGTGACAGGATATGGAATAGGCTTTCAGAGTTCATTAAATGCTGCACTACAAAATTAACCTGAAAGCATTTTGTGATACAGAAAAGAAGCTACCATATATATGGTGTGGTATAATGTTATATCTGAATGTTGCTTGCAATTCTTTACACTTACCATATCTACTTTCAAATAAAGTAATCCCTTGACTTCCTTGATAGATTCTTTTTTGCTTGTAACCTATCTATATGATATTTAGAAGCAATAATGAAAACATCATATGCAAACAAAACACTGCATCTGCTTATTGATAGGTACAGAGGTGAACAACCCAGGTTCTAAAACCCTTCTCTGATTAACGAAGCTTCCTATTTAGGAAACTGGAGAGACGATGACTATAGTCAGAGTATTAGGTTTGCATCTAATAAAAATAATACCATCATGTTCTTTATTTTGTCTAATGCAGGTTTGTTAAAAAAAATATTGGTAGGATTTGTACCTGCTATATTTAATAATATATATATATATTTATATTTCATACTATTCCAGATAGCCAATTACACTCGCATGGCTGGCAAAAAAGAATAAAGGAATAAATTAGACTTTGGTATGACATGAATGATAGTCATAAGAAAATAGCTTTATTATTTACTACCAGTTGTTAAAAGACTCTGTCATTTATGATTATTAATGTTGTGGAGCTTACCCTCATTCTACTAATTCAACTTGTTTTTTCTAGATAAGGCAAGAATAAAAGCAGTTAACAAGTAACAATCACACCTTTCTCTTTAAGATGCCTTTTACAAGTACCAGTTATACTAAAGTATTTTTAGTGTATAGAGAAATAACGTTTATAAGTAGAACAGTAACAGATGCAGGCCAATTCTTTAGTTGAAGACAGTGTTAGTGTTAGAGAAGATTAGTTAACTAATTTCAGGCCTAAAACCATTACTCTCAATAAATAGGCAAAATCCATTTACTATAGAAAACTATGGAAGTACACTAATCAGCTCCATTTCCTGATTAAAGTGTTTTCAGCTAAGATAGAAAAGATCAAAGATGCATAAGAAAGCTTTGTGTTGCCTGAAATGAGGCTGACTGGTTTATGCAAAGTGTGGCTACATATAAAAGGAAGAAAAACACTGAAATGCGTGCAATGACAGCATCATAGCAAAAATGAAAGTTCTGCAGTGAAACACTTTATTTCTGACCCCTTCAGTTCTTCTTGTTCAATGAATTAAAACATTCATTTAATTAAATTTCTATTTACTTACAGGGCCAACATTTTACCTGGAAAACTGGAGTTAGATTATGCAGATAGGAAAGTCCTAAGAAAGACAAAGAATATATCTTACTATCAGTGTCCATAAACCCAAGATTAATGAATACACAGGCTCTGACATGAATTCTCTAAATACAACTCTACATCTCAAAGCAAAATTAACACTATGGAATTGTACTGCTATTTGTGAGAATGCCAGGAACTGAAGCCACATCTTGTCGTTTTCAGAGGATCATTTTGGGTCAGACCACTCTAAATCATCACTGCCACAGCTCTGGATCTCCACACCCAGACAGGCAGCCAAGTAGCAAACAGCTACAGCCTTTCAGCTAAACCTTCACTCGCTCACCAAACAGGGAAGAGACGTGAATTGTCACTAGACTGAGAACTCCAGCACCCATCTTAGCAGTTTAATCAGTCCAACTGTGAATGAATGCCAACAAGGAGAATTTTACCAAAGTATTGTTACTTTTCACCTGGCTAGAATAAATAACAAGCCAATCAAAACAAGTCCATAATGCTCTCCTATGAGCCTCTCGTCCTGTCTGTATCCCTGTACACTATTTCCTTTCTAAATCTGTAATAACTTCAGGCGATTGCAGTCCTGTGTATTCAGAATGTGTTTAATTTTGCTTTTTTCACTTACCTGAATAAAAAAAAAAAATCACTCTCAAAGATATTTATTAAAGATGTATGTTTTCTGAACATATTCTTATTAATGTCTGCCAAACATTTTCAGACTCTTGACTAATAATGGTGAATAAGAACTTGGGAGATGCATAGCTTCAGAAAATTGGAATATGCCTTAAGTCCTGAAAACTTAAAGAGGTTCCTTATTACCACTTACCAAAAATCTGAAAAGCCATCAGATCCATTGTACAATATTTATCTTTGATGTTACTGGCTTTTACTGTAAATTCAGACACAGATCTGCAAATTATGTAGGGTTTCTTCTTTTTACTTTCCCCTTTCTAGTAAGAAACTTTTTAGGTAAATATCCCACTGCTCTCAGGGACACATGATCTGGGGTTTCCCTTAGTTCAGGAATGGTGTCACACTGGAGATACTAGAGTTGCAGTTGTTTGACTTTAAGGAACAGTAAAACATATTAACTGTCCATCTGAGTTTTCCCAGTAAGGCCTTCTGTCAAAAACCACCCTATGAGGGGAGTTTCTAAGCCTCTCTCCCAGTAGGCTTCACCCATTACAGTCACCTCCACCCTGTTGCTTCCCCTCCATGCCTTCCAGAGCCCATGGCTTTGCCTCACTTGTAGGCAGAAGCTCCTGCTCAAAATACAGCAGGCACATCAGGACAATCCTGGCAACTTTACAGCAAAGTTACCTGTGTGCTAGCAATGACCTCCACTCCAACCCTTGCCATGATAGCCGATCAGCAGTCTCCACCATCTCTGGAAGCCCCCAACAGCTCCCTTCCAGTACACACCACTCCATGTTCCTGGGGACATCTATCTTTTAACCAAGCTCTATCATTTCTTCAGTCTGAAAGGCAAAAAAAAAAGCCCTAGTTTTCACCCTGCTCCAGGAACAGCTAATTGCTGAGCTACCCCCTACCTACCTGCCACTCCAACACTTATCCAATCCTTCTGCAAGCTGCTGGAGAGTGCATCTACTAGCCAGGTACCCAACCAAAAGCATTCAAAAAACAGTGCCAGCCAGAAGCAGGTGGGCAAAACAGAGACAATTGATGGAAGGAAAATCTCTTGACAACCACGGGAAAGAAGTTAAATATAAGAGCCATGTGGGTGAGCAGTTGAATGTCCCACTTTGAGACAGGAATCTGAATACCCATAATTCAGATTAATAGCTTTGTCACAGAACTATCTCATGATGTACCTTATCTCTCTGACACTGATCAGAGAGTGTCACTTGCAGATCACTCGCACCCTGCCACATATAAGTATGTGATAGCTCAGCAAAATCTGCATGTTCCTATGGAAAGTTTGTATTCCAAAGAATTTTAAAGAATTTGCAAAGACTTCACAGAATTTGTGATGAAAATCTGCTTCACTGGAAAATTCTAATCAGCATCTCTAAAATGTTTGCTTATCAGAGGCATAGTTTAAGTTTCAGGTATATGGAAACCTCTTATGATACAAGCCAGCAACATACGGTGACAAAAAGAGCTGTTATTCCCTACTTGGGAGTTACCTTCATTTCTTCTAGTAGCAGTTTACATTCATCATGCAGCTGCTGCAAGCGAGACTTGCAGTTTGAGACGCATCATATATTCGGCAGCACTGAGATCACAGTGACGCGCAAAGCAAGGCAAGAGAATCACCCCTTCATCCATTCCAAAAATACTCCTGCTACAGCCAGCAAACAGCACGCGCTGCAGCTCATCCAGCCACCACCAAAAAGACCCAAGTGGTATTTCCAACTGCTCCATTTTACCACGAATGAAGGACATCACAGAGACAGGTACATCACTAAAGTTCTCAGTTGCTCATTTGTTTTTAAACATTGCTGTTATTTCTCTCTGTAATAGCTTCAGAGTCACACAACAGATGAACAGGCATTCACCCTGTTACTATGCGTAAAAGGCTACAGAGGCTCTGTGAAAAATTCACTCTAGCAGAAGCAGAGATACAGAAACTGTAAGTATGCTTGTAAGTATGAACAGAAGAAAATCACACTTGCATTAAAGTGGGCCTGATTATAAACACACACACACACACATATATGCATGTGGGAAAGGGGAACGCTTGACTGCTCACCGAATTCTATTTTCCTCCCAGGTAGGAATCGTACCTTGCTGATATATGACTTTTCAGCTAAATGTCTTAAGGTATTTTACTTAAAAGACAGGCATCATAATTTTCTTGTGAAAGGTAGAGAAACTGAGGCACTCGGAGAGTGCATGACTTGTTTAAATTTGCTCAGCAACCCATTAGAAGAGCTCAGACTACAATCACCATCTCAGGACAGTACCCGACCTAGAAGCAACACTGCTTCTCTCACTAGACCCCAGAGGTGGGGTGTATCAGGGAATTAGTGTGATCAGAAGACATCGCAGCCCACAGGCTGAGGAACGGTGTTGTGACATTTGTGATATTCTTGTGATACTGCTGTTAACCTGATAGTGCCTTTCTGTTACATATATACACAGGCAAATCATTCATGTAAAATATTCCCAGCCTTTGTTTTCATTTAGCAACATGCATGACAGGAGCTTTTTTCTCTATCAGCTCTGGAGAAATCCAAGACCTCTTTTCTGGCTACAGTTACTTTATGATCACAGTCAAAATAAGAGTGATAAATAAGTTACATTGAGACAGTCTGATTTGACTCTTGCAGTTGTAAATAACTTTTGTTCCTGAGTATATTTCAATATATTTATGGTATTTCCACACCCTTTGGTTGTAGGACTTAAGACAGACACAAAGATTATCCTGAATATTTATCCCATAGCTGTTTCTATTTTAGACATCTACTGCACTGCTTTGATGGAGATAAAGGCAACAAGTGAAATGCAACATTAACTCCAGTGTATATTCCAGAAAGTCTTGCAGGGTGCCACAGCATTAAAACTGTCTTTGCTCTTTTGCAGTTTTACTACAATAATGTGCTCATTTAATTTGCAATGGAAATAGCATGTTTGAGTTATCATTATTCATTACTTTATCCTCTTCTACGGTTTCACTCTCCATTGAGTTTGCTTAGGCTATAAATAAAGATCTCTTGGGATCCTGGATCTTGCCTTCTGAACAAAAATTTCAGTGACTCATTCTCATACATATTTTCTTCCATTATCTTCATCACAGGCAAATGTTCATGCTCATTCCAAAAGGTCAGAAGGAAAGAAGCTGTAACTAGCTTCCTGTCAGAAGTAGGTCAGAATGCTCTTTCCTTAGGTGTCCTTAAACAAAGTTGAGTTATTTTTTAACCAGAGATTGTTGGACTAGTTTCTGGTTACAACAAAGTCTCCTTGAGACACAGAGATGTTGGGTGATTCCTATCCAAAAAAGGAAAGCTGCTAATCAGAAGAGTGGTGCCAGACTGACTGACAAATCTAATGACTTCATTTGGCATCAATAACTTGTAAGATAGTCGACGCCTTATTAAATTGTTTTTCCTAATGGATATGTACATGCTGGAGTCAAGAATGTCATTCTTAATTACAAATATTAACTTGAGTAGTAGACTTGGAATGGACAAAATTTGCAGAAGTGCTGCCTGGTGGGGGACATAAATTATCCAAATGACACTCCATATATCATCTCATCAACAGATTATTTCTAAAGGATAATTTCCTATTTCTTTGAAACATTTATTTTATATCATTAAATAGCTCAGTGACAAGAAATCATTGGCAATATCTCAAAACACAAATTTCCGAGGGTGCTATCAAGTGCCTGGTCCTTTCTCATACATTGCAACGTACCGTACCCACTGGTACATTCAGCTTTTCAAAAAAACTCCCATTGTATGTCCCTCTACATACTTCTGTCAGATTTATGCAGTTTCACTCACAGAGTTCTCAGGTATTAGTCAGATCTTTGCCTAGACATAGATACTCATAGTTCTCCTTCATCATTCAGTTCTTTACACCAAACACAAACAAGATCATGAGATGTTCTCCAGGACTGGTGGCTATGACTGGCTGTGGATCATGCATTGCTCAGTGCTGGTGAGGGACAGCTCGTAGAATGATCTTGTGAAAACTCTCTGGAACTATTCTTGATGGGTCAAAACTGCTGCTTTTAACTCACTTTTATTTCTGACTCACAATGATTCTGACACTTTCAAGACTATCTCTTGCAATGAGCATGTAAAAGTGTGAATTCCATCAAAATCCTACTTATTACCCAATTAAGCAATAGCTTGAAGCAACTGCACTCTGCAGCATCACGCTGCTTTGCTTTGGTGTATTAATCTAAGAGCAGATATTCGTGTGGTTATAGGCCTTTTCAGGAAAAGGTCCTTGTCTTGTACATTTGGTGTTACAGCTATATTGTTTATATAAGAAAATAACAAATCAATAACTGTGTTTACCTTTAGTAAACTATTGATAGGTCTGTGAGGAATCTAAAGTAGAGTGCTACTGACTTATGCAATCACTGCTCTGCACTAAGCTCTACTGCTGCCAGTAAACCTCCAGGTTATAGTCAAAGTGCTGGTTATAGACTATAAAGTTCTTAATAGCTTGAATTCCATCAGCTTCCTTCCCTGTCTTGCTGTACAATCTGCATTAGCACTAGAATGCCTCAGGCGATTGTCCCAGTGATGAGACTTCAGAGGGTCTGGGACACAAGGTCAGGCTGCTCACAGGAGCCAGCCCTCCTGCCTGGTGGCATTAGCCAGAGTTGGCAATTGGAGCATTGTTTATGCTTCTTGATAATGACCAGATCATTTTTCTCCTGTTGCAGAGTGTTTCTTGTTGCTGCCTGGGTTTAGTTGCTGATGCTACAAAGGATTATAAATAACTCTGTGTAACAGTGAATGGTTCTGACTCCAATTTATGTATAACAAATCTAGGCACTGCACTGGTAGGCACAAGGTACCTATGCAATACATCATAAACATTTAGACTTCTAAGGCACCTCTCAAAGTAGTTAAATAATCAAAGTGAAATCTGCAAAGGTGGTTTGTGGGTTTTCTTCTTGCTTCCCTTTGCTGTATGAGGGATCAGGTGATTTCCCTGGCTTGGATCCAGTTCTGCAATGATTCCAAAACCATCTGCACTCTCCTGATTTGCACTGCCACAGGACACATGTGGCTAAGCAGCAGCCAGATCTTGCATGTCCCTCTGTCAAACCACAGGAATATGAAGGCTGTGGAGATTCTTTCAGTTCTACAAAATAAAGCTGTTCTCATTGTTCTCTTACACTACCATCAAGGATTAGACAATACACAATGCAGTTCACTATTATATCTAATGCACGCTTAATTAGAATTATACAGGATTAGGTCTTTCCCAAGTGCTTTAATAGTAGATATAATTATTCCAAATCTTGACAGGAAAAAGGCAAGAAATGGATGCTTCCTTTCACCTAATTTTTCTTTGGGGAAATGAAGACTGGCTATAGATTTTTATGGCTTCTCCCAAGAACAAAATATGGAAAAGGTATCAGATTCATGAATATTTAACATTAATTCAAAGAAGAGTTCAGTGTTCATTTTAACAGAAAATACAAGCCAAACTCTAAATCTGTTCTTTGACATTCTCACAGTTCCACCTGACAGTATGTGTTCTAGCTATTGAGTGCATAACTGACACTGATCCACTGAATATGGAAAAAATAATTTGTTTCTCCTCTTACACTCACCTCTACATGTTGGAGTAGTACACACCTATTTTCTTTACTCTGAGTGGTGTGAAACTGTTAGGGCATATTTTGAGAAGCTTATATGCATTCAGAATCCTATTGTGGAGAAGAATCTGTAACACCTGGCTCACCAGCTGAGTCTTAATAAAGTGTGAGGGAATATCTTGATTCGCTACTTAAACTTAAACTTAAACTCTAATTGTCCTTATAAAAAAGACACCAAATAGACAGATTCTCTTAGCAAGTTGCAGACTACAGAATGGTGCAAAGTTTTCTATTAGGAGGGGCACATTTGAAGATATGAGAGTAGTCATTGTTCCAGTTCTTTTTGCTACGTTTGCTAAAATGTTCTTTCTTTTACTCATTCCCTCCTTGTATAGTAAAGAAATCCTCTTTGTCCCTCTTCACTATCTTATTTTTTTCAACACAAAAAAAAAAGCTGTCTATCCATTTGCAATCCTTCTCCAAACAATTCTGCCATTTAAGATTATAATTTTTACTGCAATGAGTTAAGCAAAGGAAAGACTGGATAATTATTGGGACCTGGAGGAAAAATACAAGTTTCCAGATTATCTAGGATTTTTAGCTGGAGCAGGAACCAATAAGACAGGAAACCTAGATTTGCTTCCTTTTCTCAGACATCCATATCTTAATAAAACTACAAGTCAAAAAGACTTCAAGAACAGAAAAATTGCCTGATTCCAATAATGATATTCTTCAATATGTCTAAATACTGATTTATGAAAAGGAAGAGATCAAAATAAATGATAAATTGACGTGTATTTCTTTGAATGAAGATTTAGGGTCCATACTTTAAGGCCTGTATTATTGCACACATAAAACTCAGTCACTGACTCTCCCAGCCATTTTCATCAAGGCAAAACATCAGAATGGGTTGCTGTATCACCACAGCAAGAAGAATTTCAGTGTTTACCATCAGTAAGTCCCCATCCACTTACTGGCAATAAGATATTTATGCTCCAATTGCAAATTCTGAATGTCATAAAGATGTAATGAAGTACTGTGCACACCATGATCAGAACTTAATGAAATGGGGACAGACAGAAAATAAGTTTATGTTATTTTGTTTAAAACAGGAAATATTGGTCTTTCACTAACATGTCCCAATCTGTACAATTCAAGTTTAGATTTCAAATGCCCCAGTATTTTGGGACCCAAATTGCTATGACCTGCTAGAGGCAGAATAAACCATCTGGACCTTTAAAAACAAGGGGAGAGCTATCATCTGGCTCAGGAGTATCCCTGGCTCTCATGCACAGACCAGGGGAAGACTTCTGAAGTTTCTAAGGACTAATAAGATATCCTAGTGCTTAAAGATGAAGGTCAAAAATATCAAACCACACAATTGCTACTCAGTACAACTGCAGCATTAAGCCAGCATAGATCTTTGAAAAATCTCATTCCTAGTCATAGTTCTGTTCTGTTTAAAATACTTCTCTAGGCTCAGGACCTAATTACTAGAATGAAGAAATGGTTCAGAGAAGGCACAGAAATGGCACTAATTACTTATGACATAATCTGCCAGTATGAGAAACTTCTATACAGCCTGAATTTACCTTCAATTTTATTTCTTGAGGCATGGAGATTTATAACACTGCGGTCCTCTTAGCTAGTTTATAAGTGATTGTTTCATTAGCCACACAAATGTCTAACCTACTTCTAATCTTGCATGGCTCTTGGCACAATGCTATTTTATGACAGTGAGTAGCATGAGTTATGTGTTGTTTTTAAAATATTTTTATTTTTTCAACATCTAATTACTGTCCTTTTAATGTCACATTAAATATTTTAAATGAAGACTGGATTATTTAATGAAAATAAATATATCCAGCCATATGCCTTTTTAAAAAGACTGTCCAATCTGTATTAATTTTAATTTTCATGGTCTAGAATGTACTACAATATGGAGATTAAAACCTCAAGTTCATTTCATTGTAATTCTATTCTAAAAGAGTCAAGTTATGGCATAGCTTAAAAGTATAGGAAAGGTAAAGATTCTTTCAGGAGATCCTGGTACCCCTCTCCTGCCTCACCCCCACAATTCAAGTCCTTTTCCTAGGAATCCCAGGCCAGCATTTGACAAGGCCTCAGGTTCACCAGTAGGACTTAAAGAGAGGTGAAGGTGCTCAGAACCTTGCAGAACAGTTCAAATACAGTGTGGCAAATTCCTAAATAAATCATGATTTCAGTGCACATGGTGACTTCTGAGCAGGCATGGACAAGTATGTCTCACTCCACTCATATTTGACCTTGGCCAGGTTTTAGCCACCTCAGGCCAAGAAATGATATAGCCATCTTCTAGAGGTCAGTGTTCAAGCTAAAAAGTCTTTCAGGGTGAAGCAATGGCCTACAGCAGCTATCATGGCTGTTCCACCAGTGGGCTGAGCAGGCTAACAGTTAGCCTATGCAAAACACAAACATTGAAACTCATCTGGTTCCCATAAATGTCCCCTTATTGGATTAAAATTCTGAAAGATTTCACACTTTCACCAAGGTTTAGGACTCATTTCCAGATTGCATCAGGAGGAAATCCTCTTTCCTCAGTGCAGTTTAGCACAGCATGGTAAGGGATTTACACTTTCTTTCAGACAGCTTCTGTCCAGGTTATCACCGCAGGTGCCAGTCATGACCAACCAGCACACTTTTGCTACAGGTCTCTCTTGTTGCACTCATTTTGTCTTTCAAAATCATTCTTTTTGTAATAACTTTCCCATAGAATACTTATTCTGTGTTCTGCTGTGTTTTATTTAAAGTGTGAGTCCTTCAAATGGTCCAAGCTTTTCAGTTGCTTGCACATCAAGTGATGTCTGTCATGAGCTGGCAACTCACNAAAAGAGGAAACTAATCAAGCCTGCACAATGTACATCCAGAGCAGGAGCACTCATAACACAGAGGCAGTTCTATCACATCAGCTCACCAAGCACAGGGGAGGTGTTTTTGCAAGCACCTTTACATTGATATTCTATGACAGATTTTCACTGGTTTGCATTTACACTAAAAATGAGTACAACACTATAATCCTGAATGTCAAACACAGCTTCATGGCTTTTTCTTATTTTGAGTAAAGATATTCTATGCTTTATATGAATAAGTTAGTAAGAACTTTTTTTTAATGCATTGTGGTTAGTCAAAACATCTTGTCAGCTAATATTCTCTTCCAATAGCTCTGTGATCTCCCAGTAGTTCACAATCAGCTCCAAGCCAGTGTGGCTTCCTGGAAAAAGCCAAAGGAGGCTCAAGAAAATGAAATTTTCTTCCACCAAAAGAATTGCTTTTTATGCTCCCAGAAATGGGTTATTGTTCAACACCAGTAGGTGGAAACTCTTAAGAAGAGACCTGCAGTTCATAAAAGAACCAGATTTGGGAGCGGGTGGAGAGGGGAGGGTGTCAATAGGGGATGTTACAGGATAGAACCATGTGTTTTGTTTCACCTATAGACCCAGTGCAACCACAAGCAGAATGTAAGTTGTCTGCATGAATTGACAGTAGGGTCATAAATAATAAGAAAATTCTATCCTATACACCAGCCTGCCAGCAGACTGTGAAGAACAGTCTTCACTAGTTCTCACTTTTTTCCTCATCCTCCGGTGATATTTGTCTGATATTTATTTTACTCTGTGACAGTTACTTCTCCAACAGTTTTAGTCCTCTTCTAGGAAGATGCCATTAGTATTACCTTGAAACAGGGAGAAGTGTTGAGGGGTGGTTTTTTTGAAGATCAGCAACCCTGTGACCTAGTTCAAGCAGCCTGAAGGAGCCTGTTTATAGCTGTTCATTGGTGCTGCTGGCTAAGTGAGGCTTTGTTTTTGTAGCAGGAAAGTGCAGGCTAGAGCTGCTCCTGGAGCTTCAGGAAGATGATAAGAGGCTGTCTTCTGATGAGTAGTGTTCTGCTCTCTCCTTTCTCCCCAACTCCAAGAAGCAGAGGGCAGGTGGCAAGAGTAAGTAAATGGCCATGGAGCATATGATCAAAACATGGAGCAGATAAACAGAAAAAATGCATAGTTTAGATAAAGCATAGAGAAAAGGCAGAGAGATTCAGATATAGCACCTCTTGTTTTCTCTTGTTTTGGGGAGGATGAAACAGCTTGCAGTCATCTGTGCCTCCCGGATGCTATCATAATTCTATGTTGTGATACACAGAAAAAGAAAAAGAGATCCTGGAGCCTGCTGGGATTAGCAGGTCCTCCGCCTGTCTTCTCTGTGCAGTGTTTGGTTGCAAGCTGCATATTTTGTGAAAGACTGGTAAGGGTCTTAAAGCAGATGACACAAGACAGTATCTATGGGTCTAACACTTCTCCCTTCAGTGTGCCTGTGGAATAAGTAACGTGAGCCCTGGGACAGGGTGGCAGCCTGAAGGAAATCTGCACCACACTGGCTCCAGAGTTTCTGATAATGTGCAGTTCCCACTGAAAGACCACCACCCCCCAAAACTGCCTCAAAGACCTGTAACACCAAGGTTTGTCTCTAGAAGGGATCTCATTTGTGGTACTGTGAATTCCACATTGGCATCTTTTGGGTTTTTTTTTCCTTTTTTTTAATTCAATTGCTCAGTGATATTTTTGTAAAGACTGACATGATTAAGTGGGTCCATCAGCTTCCCAGGCATTTTTTAGCTGAAAACTACTCACAGTGATATGCACCGATTCCTCCCACTGCAGGAGAGATAGAGGCTGTTGTTNAGCCATGCCAAATTTTGTAGCATATAATGTTTGGACTGCTGGAGCCTGAATTCATTCTTAGCTTACAAAATCCTATGAAAGAATCTAAACACACAGCTAGGATTGGGGAGAAATCTCACTATTAAGGAAGAATGAAAGGTGAGAGGTGAAGGAAACAAAATAGGACTTCTGATAAGCCAATGCATCAACCATTATTAGAAACTCATTACAGGCAACATTGTGTGCCCTGCACTGATAATTAGCCAGTGTTCACTATGGCAAGTCCATGGCCTTAAATAAAGCTATTTAGCTTAGGTACCCAAAGTTTGATCTCTGTGAAAATGACCAAATTTCTAGATAGAGAAGAAAAGAGGAAACTAATCAAGCCTGCACAATGTACATCCAGAGCAGGAGCACTCATAACACAGAGGCAGTTCTATCA
>VZTM01016545.1:1528-15443 GCA_013400555.1 Jacana jacana
AGATCCACAAGAGAACTTGTATCCACTTGCTGGGCTGAGTACTGTTTGTAGCATTCCTTGCTTCTGGAGTAGGACCTTGAGTGAAGTGCTTACATTCCTAGTGCAGTGAACAGACAAAAGTCAGGTGATTGAACAGTTTTGAAGGTCACTACCCTGAGCGAGAACTTACTCAATAAGGAGAAAATTGTGATTTTGGTTTTTTTTTTGGTTTGGTTGGTTTTGTGTTTTTTTTTTTTTAATTGGACCAATCCTCCTCCATCCAAGGGTGCTGTCCCTTGGCTATTTACCTGACCTTTTCTTGGAAGCATTCAGTGACATTGACTCTGCAGATTTCATGGTAATCTGTTCCATTTGTTAATAACCTTGTGGTTAGAAGATATTTTGGAGCGTTCAATATCCATTTGTCTTGCTACAATTTAAATTGTTATTTCTCCTACTGTCAGTGGATCTGTTGAGTGAGTGATCCCTAATGCAACAGGTTTTTTCTAACCTACAGTTGGCTACTGCAGATTAAGCAACTCTTTGACAAGGCTTGTTTTCTAAACACCTTAATGTTCAAATAGTTTTCTTCCTATCCTTCTAGATTATCTACGTGGTCAGATTTCAAGTTTGGTATACATTCCTCAGCTGAAACCTTTTTACTTTTGGTGTCTTATGTACAAACTTTTGCTAATGTGTCCAACAGAACCTTTCTTGCAACATTACTGCATGTTGGGTTTGTGGCTTCACCTTAGAGCTTCATCTGCTCCTGCAGTACACATCAAACTCGATACTGACCTTTATGTAGCTGATCTCTTCTGCCCCACTCTCTCATCTAGAATTGAATTTATCTGAATTGTATCTTGCTTATCTCAGATCACTTATTCTGCTCGTAAGGTAAGGGAGAAAGATGTAAATCCTGGTTTTCTTTGAGGGAGCATTACATACATTATCATGAAAGACTGTTGAGAGGGGGAAGGGATAATAGCTAGGAGGTATCACAAAACGCTTCGCTTGCTCTTTTGTAGGTGCCAGAATGGCAGCCCTAGGACATGCAATACTGAGGTAGACATGGAACACACAGGTTACTTTAATGAGTCTCACATTCATGCCAAGGCCTTAGTGAGTCATGAGTGGTAGAAGGTGAACTCTTCATTTTAGGTGACTAGCTAAGTCTACTTGAAAGAGGTAGAGTCACTCCATCACTGGGATGACTTCTTGACAGATTGGTTCTGATTGGCATGCTTTTTGTCCTGCATTGGTTTTAGCTGCTTGGACTTTGTTCAGTGCCTACTGAACCAGAGCTACTGGAGAAGCAGAAGTTCTTTCTGTGGAATACTGGACCTTACTGCATTCCTCCATACTCTGCCTCAAGATCTAACTTGCTTTCTTTTTCCTTATCCTTCTGGGCAGACTAGCTAACTCAGGAGCACCCCTTCTACCGCTAGTTTTAGACAGATTTATCTGTCTTTTGTTGTGGGGATGAGCAGGGGTGTCAAACCAGAGCAATGCTGTGCCCTCAGTTTCTCACTTACGAAAATAACCGTGCTTGCTCCAAGGAAATGGTTTGAATGGTTACATAAATAGATTCATAAGAACATTTAGTTTTATAGAAATAGATTCTCTGTTTTGCATGAGCTATTTCTGATGCAAAACATCAGGGTAGAAAAAAAACAACCACCAAAAAAACCAAAATCTTTCCAAAAGACTTCTTATGGTTTATTCGACTTAACTTTTTTTTTTTCTTTAATCCTGCTGCCCCTGAGTCCCCAAAGCTATTGGAGTAGTGTTCTTGCTGTTATTTTTCTCCTATTTCCTTTTCCCCACAAACTAGAGCTGATACAGGTATCCTAAAAATAGGAATGAGAGGCACAGAGATGGATTTTTTTTCCTGGGCTCTCAGAAAGCTGTGACTTGTATTTTTGTGCTGCTTGGGCTGCAGTAAGGAAATCCAGCAGAGCTGTTTCTTCAACATCATGAGCAACTTTCAAAGTATTGTCATCAGAAACAATAGCTAGGTATTTATTTAATCTATGTTAGGTATCTTAGTTATCCTTCTCCTCTTGCCTCTTACCAGTAGCTACCTGGGAATAGAGTTGGGGTTTTTTTGGTTTGTTTTTTTTTTTCCCCTGGGTTAATGAAGTCTATTTGTGTCTCCTGACACCAACCTTGCCTTGTCCTATAAATTGGTCTGATACGGACACTGATAAGGTAATGAATTTGGACTGCATCCACAATCATGTTTTCTAAATAGGTGTGTGAAACAAAAACTGCTAACAACAATGAAAAGAAGAAATCAGATTTGTGCTGTTTTTCCCACTCAGATTTGTCATTATAAATGAGCATTCTTTTAGGCAATATAGTCAGTAACAATTAATGTTAAGAGGCAAGTTTGGCGTAATCCCGGTTTTAGCCTTTATGAAATATCACTTACAACATTTGTATGGATTAAGAAGCTATGAAGTTCTTAATTTCCAGGATTTATAAGAAAATCCTTTGTAATCCACTGTTCTTTCAGGAATAGTGCTGTGTGCTGTCATCAGTGGGCACGTGTGTGTAACAGAGGCCAGCATTTTGTCTGGAATGTTTTGGGGGGGATTTGGCAATTCTGTGTAATAGCACTGTCTTCTGCTGTGGTTTAGGTGGCTTTTATCTATCCACTAGAGGCTATTTCGGGATAAATTGACAACCCGCACTGTATCTTTTTACTCAATCACTTCTAGGTGCAGAGTGCCAGTAGTATTTTCAGAATAGCACTTATGATAAGGAAAAAGTGGGCAGAAATGGGCTGCTGAGAATTTATTGGTACTTCTAGTTCTGGTGATCAACAGCCTCACCGACGTAGTGACTCGACTCTCTGCTCAGGGAACAGGTAGAGCCCTTTCTAGCTGGAGTATCTCTCCTCCTCAGAGATAAAAATAAGGGTCGGTGACTTAAGGATAGAAAGAACAGGAGCTCAGACAGCTTGTCGTTGCTGAATCTTGTCCTGACAGCTGCCTTGGCAGAATGCATTTGATAAACTGTGATTGACAAAATACTTGAAAACTGCAGCTTATAACTGAATTTGCAGAGTGTGCGAAAGTAGACAGGGTAAAGTAACAATAGTCTTATGAGCACACAGAGCTGTCATCACACACATAACTAAATCTGAAAAACAGAGAGCTGTAGGGAAACCTAGACTGCTCTAATACAATTATCGAGATTGTTACTGTAAATGAGCCTTCATTTGAAGCTAGGTTAGTATGCAATATGTTCTGCTTGTTCATGATACAAAGATCTAATGTTGTAACTTAATTCAGTGGTAGAGAAGGGCAAAATAAAATTTTCAGCTATTTGCTCTGAATTTTGGAAGTCCATGCATAAGTTTTGAAGTTTTGTAGTCCATTTTGATACCAAAACTATCAAAAAGTGACACAATTTCACTAGGTGTACATTTACATTTTGAGAACAATTAGAAGCTTCCACTTTTTGCAAACTGAGTTCAGAATTCTCCAAAAATGAAACCCTTCCAATGCACCTTTGACACAATTGGTGGCACTCAGGGGACATTTTTCTTAGCTGAGTTGTCTTTTCTATTTCACATCAGTATAATCTCTTTAGGTGTCTACATAAGAGATTACATGTCGTACCACGAGGTTATGGAGATCAATTCCACCAACCACTTCTGTATGAATAGTGGGGTGGTTTTTGGAGTACTTGTATATAAATTCAGATTCAAAAATAGGGCATACAGAACGTGGCTGGTGTGGCCCACTGCAGCACGCTGCGGCAGGAAGCAGAGACACCATAGTCTCCTGTGTGGACTGCAGTCATTAGGCTGCACTACCAGTCAATGCAGTTGTTCTCTTCATTCTTTCATGTATGCATTTAAATTCCTGTGAAGGAAAGGTACTAGAAAGACATAAACAAATGATGGTGATTTGCTCTTCAGTTGAGCTCCTGTTAGAAGTGTGACTTTAAGAGAGAGAGAACACCACGGGGAGATGCCTAGGTGTTCTTTGCAAAACGTCCTGTGTCCATTGGGTCTCCAGCAGCCTTCAAAAGGAAGTATCCCTGAGGTTCTAATGAAAACAGAAATCAACAGGGAATAACTAAAAATACACTTAAAATGGAAAGGAAGCTAGGTCACCTACCACATGACTCAGTATTTGTAGCTTAGGATATATTACAGTGTTCTTCACATCATAAATATCCTTCTGGTACGTGTAGAAAGTATTGTCTGTTTACTCTAAAATGTTACCCCTTTTGAGTCATTGTCTGATGCTTTCTCTCTAACAGTGCACAACGTGAATTTGTGATATGCTTATGTATGTCTGTCTTGTCCAGGCAATTATTCTGCCTTTTCTCTGCTATGAGAAATATCCATACTATACTACAGTAGTGCAAACAACCCCCTTCTTACAACAAACAAGAGGAAGCAGGTGAAATTTTAGCTAAAGAGCAAAGCAGAAAATATCATTGCTGCTATTGTATAAAGGTGTGGAATGTCCATACTTTGAATGATACGTTGAATTCTCATTCTGATGTTTCAAGAAGGATATAGTAGAACTGCAAAAGGTAAGAGCCAGTGAGATGTGTTACCCAAGGTATGACATAGTTTCCTTGTGAATAAGTACTTCAATAGTTTAGTGTTCTTCAGTATAAAAAAAAAAAAGGCACAATCAGTGACGTGATTGGAGTGACACTCCAGGGTGTCAAACAAACAGCGATGGGATTGATGACATGCTTGGGTGAGAGTATTGATCTTGCTTGAGGGTAGAATGGCTTTGCAGAGGAATCTGGACAGTCTGGATGGATGTGTTGAGGCCAGTGGTATGAGGTTCCACAAGGCCAAGTGCTGGGTCATACGCTTGGGTCACAGCAACCCCACACAGCACTACGGATTTGGGAAAGAACAGCTGGAAAACTGCCCCACAGAAAAGGATCTGTGGTTGCTGGTCTACTGCTGGCTGAACGTGAGCCAGCGGTGTGCCCAGGTGGCCAAGAAGGCCAACAGCATCCTGGCCTGTATCAGGAATAGCGTGGTCAGCAGAACTGGGGGAGTGATTCACCTGCTGTACGCGGCACTGGTGAGGCCGCACCTTGAATGCTGTGTCCAGTTCACTACAGGAAAGACATTGAGGTGCTGCAGCGGGTCCAGAGACAGGCAACAAATCTGGTGAAGGGGTCTGGAGAAAAAGTCTTACAAGGAGCATCTGAGGGAGCAGGGGTGGTTCAGCCTGTAGGCTAAGGGGAAACTGCCTTGCTCACTACAATTCCCTGAAAGAAGGTTGTAGCCAGGGGAGGTCAGTCTCTTCTCCCAAGTAACCCGCAATAAGGCAAGAGAAGACAAGAGGATATGGCCTTAAGTTGTGCCAGAGGAGGTTTAGGGTGGATATTAGGAAAAAATTCTTCACTGGAAGGGTTGTGAAAGGATTAGAAGAGGCTGCCCAGGGAAGTAGTTGAGTCGCTACCCCTGGAGGTATTTAAAGGACATGTAGATTTGGCACTTTAGGGACATGGTTTGGCAGTGGTAGGTTAACAGTTGGACTTAATGATCCTAAAGGTCTTCTACAACATAAACAGTTCTGTGGTTCTATGAGTGTGTGCCACGGTGAGTGACAAAGAGAATGTGAACAAGGAATGGTAGTTCACTACTTTTCCCCATGTGGGAACTGTACAATATCTAATTAGCAAATGGCGTATCCAAAATGAACACAAAATTACTTGGTATAACATTCAGGGAAGTCCTTAGATTTCGTGTCCCAAGGCTTTGTAAATACTATCAATTTACAGTGGTTGAAAGCCAGACTTGAGAAATTGATGGAAGAAAAATTCAACCGGGCAGTTGAATAAAAATTTTAGGAGATCTGAGAAACCACCTCCTGGAGTTTCAGAGGCTATTCTGAAGGATTATCCTCATATGTTTACTCTAGTTTTATACTTTTCCTTAGGCTAGAGATGTGATAAAAGATCTTTCATCTGACTCGCTACAGGTTGTACTTACACGCTTTGTTAAAGAGTACTGGGAATAATCTTGTTTCAAAGCTGTAGGTGATCTCATTATAGAGGCTGAAGAGATAGTTGGTAGAATTTGATATTGAAATCTTGTCCTTTGTAATCTTTTCCCCAGCAAATACCACAGTAAGGCAGTAACTTTGCTTCTCTTCTTGTGAATCATGTGTCAGTTACTGCCTAAGAATTGTTTACAGGCGCAGATGACAAATGAAATTTTACCAGCTAAATTACTTGAAAAGTGTAATTTGATATTTATTTTTTCCACTAACAGAACTTGCTGTAGAGAGAGAGAAGTAAGTAAAAGCAGGTCTAAAGGTGGTTGAGGCTCATCAATTAATTAACTTGCCATAACAATTTGGAAATAAACAACAATTCTTAACAGCGAAGAACATAACTGTATAATAAGGATGTCAGATGCCAAAGTTAATATTTTAAGAGCTTGTTCTGTTTTGTAAGGCACTATTATTGCTAGAATATTGATCTCCATCACCAGCTCCCTGGGAACACAAGTGTATGTATTTGTTTTGGTGGTTTTTTATTAGGGGCTTACTTGTTTGCAAATGAGCTACAGCTTTAGAAACATAGAGGATGTGGTAGGGCATTGAAGCCAGTGTCCAGTATGACAATAAGACCAATGTGGTAACGCTTTGGTCTTTCTTACCTTATTTTGTCCATATGCCTGAGCTTTACACTTCCTTTGACAGAAGAAATCATGTTTTGTCAGTTAGGTTTTTTGCTTGTTTTGGAGGAGGGGCAGGGTGACGCAACACCCACTGTACAGTGATAATAGTTGAGCGCTATTGGAATTTCATGCTTGTACTGGAAAACCTTCTTTCCATTGTTTTAGGAAGCCTTTGATGTTTACTTCAAAGGTGTCACAGTGTTCCCTTCTGCTGACATGAGTTGCTAAATTAAAAGAAGCACAATCTTATTGAGAGCAGCTAACCTTGGTTTATTCCCTTACCCGCAAAAGAAGCAGCCAAGTACTATGTGGCAGATAATTTTTAGTATGTGGTGTATCATTTTTTCTGTAGGGCTTTGGTAGACTTAACGCTTGCTTTGTACTCGCAAGCTGAAAAAGTACAGGATATCAATATGTTTCCCGCAAAAAGGAGAAAAAAAATCTTTTTAAGGATTTTTTTTTTTAGACTTTGAATTATTTTTAGAGCGCTCTATCCAGTTTCTATTTGCGCAGTTTTGAGAGCTGCCAAAAGTGATGGAGAACAGCAGCGGGTGCTTTAGCTGAAGTGTTGATTGGTTGTAGTACAGTGTGTATAGCCTTCTCCAAATTTAAAATTTTTACCTGACCACTTCTATTATAAAACTTGGCTAATGTGAGTTTTGTTGCCATATTTAAGGATACCGGGTTTGGTAATTTTTTAAAATTATTATTTATTTCCAGGCATTAAGGTTTTTGATCTAAAAATATAGTCATGGGAACAGAGGCTGAACTAATAGTAAAGTGTTAATTGGGAGGACGACTGGAATGGAAGAGGGAATAAAGAAAGAGAAAGCAGCCTTAGAGTTTTATAAATTTTGGGATTTATAAATTTGTGTTTTATAAATTACAGGGGATTGACACAGAGCTGAGTCATTGACCTTTATGGGGACACTAACCCATTCCTAACAGCATGAAGTAATAGTTGTTAAATTGACCATTACTTTAGAAAGCAAAACAAAACCATGAGGAAGAGCCAAAAGCATTGTGAAGATTCACTTAAAGTTTTTCATCGTATGCAAGTCAATAACCTTGTTACATTAAGAGAGAATGAGAACATTAACCTGAAGTATGAGTGATTTTGTAGCATGACTTCAAAGTAGCATAGTGAAGTTGATTGAAACTCCTATATAGACATATTAATTTGGACTTAGGAAGGCCTGTATTCAATTATTTTGGGAAATAAGGCAAGCAGAAACCATTTAATTGAGCATAAATCACTTGAAATTTAGTTTCAGTTCACTTTAAATTCAAAGGGTAGACAGACTTCAGTGCAAAGACAGAGACACATCTGTGCACTCTGCTAAGTGGTGGTCTAAATTATACATGCCCCTGTGATTCCTACAGTACCAGTAACCCTAATGCTTTTATTAGTCTGTAGGAAATGAAGATAGGAAATGAAGGTATTTGTCATTTTAAGTCCTGCACTGTTGTCTCCCATGTAGCTAATTGCTCGCTTGATTCTGTACCCATGATATCGGCAATGCGCTTGGAAAAAGCAGCTCCCGGGGCAGTGGATCTGTTGCTCATCATGTTTGGTAATAATAAAACATCATAAATAGCCATGTGAGCCAAAAATGGTTCTGACTCCCATTTTGTAACCTTACCTTGGGCAGACCGAGGAGAAGGAAAATGGTGTGTTCACCGAACTATAATAACCTTTGAAACGTACTTGAACTAATAGTAGAGCGTGGGGGATTTTGGTAGTGTTTGTCATTCATTCTTGCATGAATAGTTAGTGGTGTGCTAACATATTTAAGTGTATGCTTTCAAAAAATAAAATGAGTCCTGTGGGTGTTTTGGAGAATAGTTCTGTTTGAGAGCTGCTAGCGTACTATGCAGGTAAAGCTTTTTTTAAGTTTAATTGGCTTGGCAAATGAGAGAAAAAACAGAATGTGACTTTTGTCAAAGATCAAACAAAACATTGGATATAAAATGTGCAATAGAAGGTAATAGAGTGAAACTGCAGATAGTGATTTTGTCAAGACAATATAGGAAAAGAAAAACTGTATGGCCCTTTTATTACAGAGCAGTTCATATTCCAGTGCTTTTTTGCATGATTTCTATGTAACTTTTTTTTCTGATTTCTTCATAATCACTCTTTGCCTCCAGAAGTGGTATGCGTATAGTTTGGAGTATGACATGTTCCATCTGTCCAGTATGCTTGATCTGGAAGGTTAAGGGAGATTGTGATGAAAAAAAGAAAACCAAAAAACCATTATTTGAGGAAAATGTAGAGCTTTGACCTGTCCAGTAGTGAGAGGGTGTTCTGTCAGTTGGTGCAGTTTCTGTCCTAGTTCTCAAAAACCATAACGATCAGTATAAAATACATATTAAGGCACTAACAGAGGAGCAACTTCAGCTCATTGGACGTGTTAGATGGAGAGGAAATGGGAGACAACTGGGACAAGCCTTGGCCAAACAGGTGTTGTAGAAATGGAGCAAGTGTTTGTAGTAAGGGTGTGTGTGTGAATATTAGGAGAAAGAGGAAGCAGCTGGAGAAATTAAAGATACTTATTTGTAAGACATTTTTTTGATGGTTCTGAAGTGCTAGATTATACAAATAAACCATTTTTTTAATTGTTTATGATGAACAGAAGTTAGGGTTATGCCACCTTGATAAATAGAAGAGGAAAAATGAGAAAGGAGTTTAGAAGGATAATTAAGCTCTGGTCACATTTAAAGTTCCAGTTATTTTCTAGAAGAATGTCTACAGAGAGGCATAAGAATTATGGGAGGAGAAAGCAAGCCTTATAAAACTGTCCTGGTTCTGAGAGAAAGAAGAGACAGGAGTGAATCTTGCTCCTGGAGAGGTAACAGTTCTGAGTTACTGTAACGCCAGCTCAAAGATGAGCCGTAGATGAAGACCCCCATGATATTTGATGACCAGCCTCCTTGCTGTGAGGAAGATGTGTCCTGTGGGGCTCTGGTGGATCCTGGGGAGCGGGACCCTCACTGCCTGGTGGGCAGGGGGGGCTCCTGGTTTCACAGAACGGAGACAGGGAATGAAAATGAGGAGAGTAATGACAGGTTTCCCTGTCAGCCTGTCTGGCGGGCAGTGAGAACGCAGGCCTCATCAGAGGGAGGAGGAACAAAATGATGTATCAGCTTCAGTTCCTGAAGAGGCTGCTATGAGGAAAGGAGAAAAAAATGAGTTTGGTGAATGCTGTGCAGAAGAGAAGCAGCTTTCTGAACATGGTGTGCATCACAGGAGGCTGCCTCAGGATTTGCAGTATTTGTGTTCTCAGTTTTCAAAAGGCGTTGCCGGTATTTATACTATTATTTAGAGTCAGCTCTATTGGCATTGGTTTTTAACCTAACCTGACTTGAGACAGCAAGCTGAAAACCACCAGTCATTCATCTTTGAAAGTCATGAAGGGAAACGCCGTTTCTCTCTCTTACTGTAGGAGCAGATGGGCCTGTGGACACTGTGGGAGGGCATTTTAGCGGAATGGGTAAGAGGAAAGCATAGTACGTTCACACAGGTTTTCCTTTTTCCAGGTGTAAAGTCTGATAGGGAGTAAAATTTAACTTACTGTTCTAAAGATATACTTCCGAAAGATTTATTTTTTTTTCTTAATTTTTGGCAAGGCCAAAGATTGTAGGTCATAGTCTATTCTTTTCTGTATGATAATTGCAAAATCCATTACTATCCCTTTGAGATGTTTTTCATAAAAGACTGTACTAAATCTGAATAAAAGCCTAATAAGTAGATTAGTTAGAACAATAGTCCTCATGAGGATGTTTGATTCTGAGTGGAGCTGCTAGAGATAACCCTAAATGCAATTAGGCTTAACTCCCTGCGAGTGTCAAAGGAAGGTAATACCCATGGAGACTTCCCTTCAGATGACACTATTTTTAAAGCGTCTCAACATTTAAATTATTCTTTCCATTGGGTATTGGTAACAAACTTTTATCTTCCCCCTCCCCCACCTCTTTTGTTTTAGTTGTTAGAGAAACAGAAACAGATTAGGAACTTGTTTCAGCCATTAGTTTTAGATGTTTCCCATCAAAAAGAGGGACGGCTCAGCTTCCCTGGGGGAACAGTTTGTTGTCCTCATCTGTACTACTTGTCCTTCTAAGGATCAAACGTCCCAAAGTGGCCACAGACAGGTAAAAGGAGAAAAGAGCAGATTCAGAAACATGGACAAGCTTAGAGGGTAATGTGATCAAATCTCAAAAGATAGTGGTGATGGATTAATTCAGGGTTTTCCTCTTGGAAGAGAAATGAAAGCAAAAATTCTATTAACACAAAAGTAGAGACAGTAACTATTTCAAAAATTTGGATATTATGGGATGTTATATAACAGAAACTTTAACATTCCAAACTACTAAAACTGTTTAAGTACCACGGAAGAATTGCACTGAATTTGGTCCCATTTTCACATATGAAAGGAAAGAGGGAAAATGTTGAGAAAACAATTCCATTACTTCTTTCATGATGTAATCCTGTGTATGTATGTGTTTCCTTAAATTAAGTTCTTCTGGTATTAAAATACAAATAATCTTAACAATTCTTAGCATTACATTTTAGGGAAAAATGTCGGTAACACCAAAATGAAAACATTTGCAATTACTTAGATATTTATTAAAGTGTTCATATTGGTAGTCCTTTTCTTCACACATCTTTGTTCTACTTGTATATTGTTCTTAGAATTATCTTTCACCAGAGCATTCCAGAAAACCTTTTATTTTCCTTCCTTGCTTTTAAATAAAAGCCTGTATCATCAAAAGTCAAGCTGAACTGATTAGGCATGAGCCAAAATACCTGAAAACTACCTCCAGTCCTGCCACATCAAACTTGTATTTCATTCATGGCAAGGAGAAGTTTAGCCAGTTTAGTAAACTATTTGGGTTTTATTATTTGTGTAAGTATAACTTGTCCCTTAAAACTACTTTTTGCCCCAAAACAATTGGTGTAAAGCTCAGCAGCTGTCAGTCATGTTGTTTCTATTGCAGACATTTTAGGTCCAAAAAATTTTTGTTCCTAACAAATAACTAACTCATTGTCTTACATCTTTGGCATGCAAAGTAGTTTATTTTCTATTGCTTTGGTCAGCTGTTTTTATATCTTTAAGTTCCAATGTGTTGCATATAATAAATTACTGTAGTATACAGAATGCACATTCTTTATCGATTCTGGTGAGTCTTGGGTGTAAGGTAATAATTGAATCTTATAAAACTGAGTAAGGATTTGAACCTGGCATGTACCAAGCAAATGATTTCCCAGTAAAACCTTAAAGGCAGTGAAGAACAAGAATTGAAGTGACCATACATTCATTATTAGGCTCCTTGTCTTACTGTTTTATGCAAGGAAGTTAACGTTAATAAATCAAAATAAGTTTCATGTTTCTTGTTTACTACATCTGAAAACTCTCCTGCTGTTGCTATGAAATTCAGTAACAATTATCAATTGATTTTTGTGCTTTTCAAATGTAAGAGGACTCCTTAATTACTTCATGTTTAAAAAAATCTAGGTATATTTGGAGTAGTTGTACAACCAAAAGAAACCCAGTTTCTTTTTACTCAAAAAGAAAGACTATTCAAAACTGAAGGATTATTTTCTTGGTGTATATTAAAATCTGCCTTCCTATAGCTGAGGAGTTTCTACGAGGCAAAAAACAATTGCCATCCTTGTAACAGTGCAGTTTCACTGGTTCAAGTCTAGCTGAGATGAGCCTGATTATGTTGATAGTCAATGTAAAAGTCATCATGGTGCTGCAATAAACACGTAAGAAGTGATTTATTACAGCTCAAAGTGTACATTATTCAAATGTATCTTCAGTGGCTGCTTTTAGATAATGGCAACCTACCTTTTAGAAGGATGTAATGATAGATAGTTGGCTATAGGAATAATAGGTAATGCACTAAAAATAAGTTCGTGTGATCTTAAATACCTACTCTACATCATGTTTGGAAACTCATGGACTTCAGGTTAAATTCTAGCATGCATATTATAGCCAGATTTCTATGCACTCTGTCCTTTTTGTGGTTAATGATAGTGGATATGTGTAGCTCCTGTAAGGCCAGACATCACCAGTACTACTGCGACGCATGTGCCTCATTATATGTCATTGATAAAAAGATAAAAGAATGTTTAATCTCTAGATAATGGATAATATTGTATGGTTTTTTATTAATATTATTATTTAGAAGTGCTTTGGGTGGGAGGAGGTGAAACATTGTTCTGGATGTATTACACCAAAGGGGAATGGAATGGAATGGAATGGAAGAAGGAAAAGAGCCATCTCTAAAATGTATTTGTTTTATTTCATTTAGATTTTCACACACACCTTTCTGAGAAATTGAAAGACAGACAGACAAGCTGGCAGCAGCTGGCTGAGACAAAGAACTCTCTAATACGTAAGGTTTTTATCTTGCTTAAACTGTATGCCTTGTAAACTTAGAACCTAATTCTAGTTTACTGTTTGTGAGTTTTGCAATGATTAGTCTAGTTCTGTTTATTTTCTGCTGTTACTGGGTAATAATAATTGTGGGGCTGTTTTGTTTGTGTTTTGCTTTTTTTTTTNAATAGAAATCCAAAGACATCTTGAGGAACTTCAATACAGGGATAATGATTCAGTGACATCTTCCTCTTGATGTTTCTTGAATTCATAAACCATTTTTCATTCATTGGATCTGTACACTTATACTAACTATAGTATCAGTATGTGCCCTTGCTAATTTAGCAGGGGCCATTTTCATAAAGTCTCTTGTCCTCCACACTGCAATTTTTGCCTTATATTTGACTGCCTAATGTGAGATGAAAGATATATTTTGATATTTCATCCTTTTCTTCCATTGTAACCGTGACCTAGTGCATACATGAAAGATACCTTTCCATTTGGGCTTTTCATTTAGNCTCTGCTGGGTATATTCTGTTGAATAAACCTCATCTCTCTTTACTACTTCTTTCTGTTTCATTGTTGAGTATTACTTTCCTGATCTGATTGAACTGACTAACTGTGGGATTTTTGTGGGGAGTCTTCATTGGGTGGTAAAGAAGCTGTGTTTTCCCTGAGCTGACGTTGCTTCATGGAACGAGGCTCATTACATGGAGAGAAAGAGAGCTAAGAGATTGTAAGAGATGCCAGATCCAGGTACACGCAAGCATAATTTAAAACCAGTATGGTACCTGTGTCTAGCAGTGTTTTCAGATAGGCAATTACGTATGCTTTATCCCATCAGTAGAAGCTTGCTTGTGATACATGTTCCTTGAGG
>VZTM01016545.1:25405-37802 GCA_013400555.1 Jacana jacana
CCCTAAACAAATGTATTTTCTATACTGTTCCTGCTACATAACATAAGAAAAGTTTGAACACTTCAGGTAACCCCATATGTGACTTTTACATTTGTAACAGTAAAATAGGAGAGAAGTGGAGCCTGGATAACTTTCCCTACCCAACTTTAACTTTATATGCTTTGATTATGGCTACCCATTTGTTTAGTTAGACCACCTAAGCAAATTTCCTTAATTTAAGAGGCCTCTGACGAATGACACACAGTCTTTTATTGGTAGCAGGCAAAAAGGATTCCTTCAAACCTTTCTGTTCTTAGGCTTCTTAAATTAAGAGTCATTCTGAATCTGAAAGGAGCATAGCCAATGAATGTTTGTGCAGTTGAAATACTATAGGTTGTATGAATATAGGGGACAAAGCTTATGGAAACGTGAAATTCATTGGTGAATAATAATTTTAATAATGTTAATTTAATAACAGGAATCTTTTCTGAATATCATCTCAATCTCTTCATTGTCTGAAGCGTCATGGACGAAAGGTCATTTTATCTTGCACGGGACATAACCTTATGTCCTTTACTGATTATCCATCTATCATCTGTTGCACTGTGGTGCAACTCTTTCTCAGCCTTTTCTACTTTCATCGGGATCACAGAATATCAGGGATTGGAAGGGACCTTGGAAGGTCATCTAGTCCAAAATGTCAGATTTTTACAAAGAGCATAATGTAAGTTAGCTTTTTAAACAGTAGTCTGGTGAATACTCAGATGTACCATGTAAATCACTGGCTGCAACAACTTTCCTTCCCTTGCCTGCTTAGAGTGGAAAATGCAGGTGCCACTCTTGATGTGGTATCACTTAATAGAAGAGTGATAGAGGTGACTGCTTATTTTAGTTTGAGGGGAACATGTAATATAATTTCAATATTGTTTTTTTTTTATAGATACATGCAATGAGTTCCATTCTTCTGTGATTTCTGATAAAACATATACAGAATTTAACTCTTTCTGAACTCTCAGAATAACTTTATAACTTAATCTGTCAGCTTCTGCTCTTTGGTTCCAAGACAGAATGTCCTTTTTTCCTCTCTCTTTCCTACATGGTAACTATTATTGTCTGTGACATGACAAGGTAATGAAGCTATGTTTCATTTTGAGGGATTTGGCTAAAAATAAGTTGATTTCTTAATTCCCATCTTGGTAAGCATCAGTTATCAAAAGCCACGGTTAATTGTTTTTTATTTCACCTTGCATTTCTGGAATCTCCTGTGTTTTCTGGTAGCTGGGTGTTCTCTTAACTAAGCTCAGCTCATCTGTGATCCTCTCCAGGCAGCACCTCTCTCGAGCAAACCCTTATTGTGGTTTGCTGCGTGGTAAATTCGTAAGGTTTTGGGGTTTTTTTTTTTGGCTCTTTGAACATATCAGCTTAAATGTAAATCAGTTCTGAAGCATGCTACATCAGGAGGTATGATTAAAAGAGGTGGTTAAATTATATCGGTTTTTAACTGGTGTTTCTTTGTAACTTGAAGAGAAAAACCCAAAGTTTTTCTTTTATTATGAAAAATGGTACATGTGCAGAAACTGAGGGAAAAGCTATGCCGAGGAGTATCACACTGTAGCAATGGGATGCACTTGGAATAAACATCTTCCATATAGTAACAGAAGCTTGTGGAGGGATTGGCTACTGAGAAAGTAAGAGAAGCAATGGCACAAGCGGAGTATCCGTTCTCTACAGGGCAGAGCAGTTGAGAAAGAGAGGGGGTTTAAGGTCTTAACATTCCTAATTTGTGTTTTGATAAATATTATAAGAATGTAGTTTTCAAGTAAATTGTGCTGTTCAACAGGTACTTCATTAGAGGAAGACAAAATCTGTGGTAAGCTCATACCACCGTTTCTTTCCTGGAATGCCTGTCATAGGTGAGCACTTTTTTGTTAGTTGAAAACTACATCATCTTAGTATCTAAAAGATGGTAAGGACCTTGATGTGAAAAATAAATTCCATGAGATGAAAAGTAAGTTGTGTTTGTAGTGAATTTGCATTTTTAAATAATCAAGAGGTACATGTATTTTATGAATTGTCCATGCATACCTCCCAAGATCCACCTCCTTCCCCGTGTTTTGCTGTTGTCTGTGCTAAGTGTGGTTCATACCATGCAAACGTTCAGGAGTGGCAGCGTGAGCGGGTGCTTACCCTTCCAAAAAGCACGTGCAGGTGAGGACAGAGGGCTGTGACATGGGGCTGCAGCACAAGCTGAGCATTCCTGCGTGACCGCGCTAAGGGCCATGGTGTAGAATTTATCTAGGCTAAACAGGCACGAGGTGCAGATGAGTAAGTACTAAACACGTTCCAGCAGCTGTTTCAACATAATTTCTTTTCAATAAGCTGAAGAATTTGTTCAAAAGGAGTCCGGCATACGCTTTGTATTGGATTCTAATCAGCCAGTTAAGGCACTCAGCAATTAGTACACTAGAGGTGAAAATTAATCAAAAGCTAACAGATCTGTGTTGAAAGCAAGCAGTTTTTTCATTGATTGAAACACTACTCAGGTTTTGGGTCTTGTTTTGGGTTGGTTTTTATTCAGCTGGGAATTTAGTATCTACGGTTCTTTTAGCTCACTGTAACAGCAAAGCACATGAATCGGTTAAATTTTTCTGGATGTGTTTAAGTACAGCATATGCCCTTCCTTTACAATGCTTCCCAATACAGTTGTATCTGCACTGGTTTTCTGCTGTTCCAGAAGCCTCTGAAGCGTATGATACTTGATTCATATGAGTCATAACTATCTGCAAGACCTAAGGTTATCCCCAAGTGTCTCATTTCTGCACCAGGGTCAGGATATGGTTTTCCTTGCAGATTGTTTGGTGGGGGTGTTTTTACTATTAATTTTATTTTATGTTATTCGCCAGTTAAGCTTTGACAGCGAAATACATCTTTGAAATAACTTAAGTGTATCTTCTTAAGGCATGGAAACTATTTAATCAGTGATTAAGACCTGAAAGGTACCTAATTGAAATACAAATATGATATTCTTGATTAAGTGGTAGAATCAGAGCATGCTGTATTTGCTTGCTCAAAAGCAAGACCAGCTTTTCTTCATGGTAAGAGTGATTTATTCTGTAGATTTAGATTTTGGGGTGGGTTATTTCATTTTTTCTATTTGGATTGGATTTTTTTTTTTGTTCTATTTTTTTTCTGCAAGAAGCTTAGGCCCAGTTGACATCAGGGTAACTTCTAATAGTTGTTTTTTTCTTAGAGCTCCTGGTTGTTCCTAAGTGGAAGAAGGCATTAGTCATTCAGGCCTTTGTGTGTCATAGCAGATGGGTGCTGGAGAAGGTGTAGTGGTGATTTTGAACTTCACCTTATGTAGGTGTAAGATCTGTAACTTAGTCCTTGGCTTAAAGTATTATTTTACCTGCAGCAAGACCTTCATTTTCTTATCTATTCGAAATAAATGCTACTAAATTTCTAATACAGGAGATTTTGCATGTATATATAATGTGATACTAACTATATTTGAATTTGGAGTTCTAATCTAAAATCCTGTTCTTAGACTCAGATCAGGCATTGTATTATACTTCTTCACATTGTTCAATTCCCAGCTGGGATTTCCTGTGTAGCACTGAGATATTCATACACTCAGTTATGTTGGTCACTTTGTGTACCATTCTTTGAGCTTTCACATAGGCTAGGCAGTGTTTTGAATACTTTTTTTTTCCCTAGTATCTTGCTATTTAAAATATTCCCATGAGGTTGCATCAGTTGGCTCCTGACAGATTAATCTGTTTTGTACAAATGCAACTTCAATCATATTTCTTCTAAATTTGTCTGTACTTAAACATCTGCCACCCTGGCATTCCATAACTTGGTTAGGTTGTTCAGTTCTTATTTTCATTTCCATCTTGATAAGTTAAAGATTTTACCTTGCAAGTAATAGCAGTTTATACAGCAGTGCACCTGCTGATCCGTGTTGGTGTAAGTGGCACACGTTTCAGTCAAGTAATGTGACAAATTACTTTAGTATTGTTTCATCATTTCTTTCTAAAGGAAAAAAAAATCTGACCTCAAGGCTATGTCAGGGTTTCTTGTAAATGTAACTTACTATTCATCACTCCTCTTGAAAAAATGCAATATTTGCATTTTGATGCCAATGAAACTGAAGACAGTGTTATTTAACATAGCAAAGTTGCTAAAAACATAAGAAATTGAGAAACATTTTAAATCCCGGTTTTTGAATGTTTTATTTGAAACTGGCAAGAATTTCTTTAATAATGCTCATATTAATATATGTTCACGTTTCTTTTTATTTTCCCATCTATACCACATGTAAATTGGGAGAGTCAGGATTAGTCGCAGATTTCTTGTTAATGAAAAGTGGTGACACTTTGCTTTATTGTTCATTGAAGGCTTTGTTCTGGTGGAGATAAATGACATGCTTGGGGTTACTGGGAAAATGTGATTTCATCATTGAATGGGGGCACTTTGAAACAGTCTTCCCAATTTACAAATAAGTTATGAATGTGCCAGATCTGACAAAGAGAAACATTTATTCTAATGCCTGAAGCTGTGACGCTGGAGTCACTTCAACGTTGTGTCTTACTGTTGTCTATTTCTTACAGGTTTCAGAAAATAACAATTTAAGTTTTAGAAATAATCTCTATTAGTCATGTAAAAGCCGATTGCATAATTTCTCTAAACACAGAAATACAGTGTCTCCAGAGAGGGTAGAAGACTGGTTGTTTAAGTCTGCATGTGTAAGAGAAGCTGGTATGCTTGTGCTAATACAATCGAGACCCCCTTAGTGTAGTCAGTAGCAAAGGTAAGAGCCCCAAACTCATCTCTTCCTCTTTATGATCCTATTTGAGGCATCAAAAATAAGTGTCAAAAGTTAGAGTATGTAAATATTCCTATCAAGACTGAAAATGAGTGAGAAGTTAACCTTACCTAACTTTGACATTGGCTTTTGAGGTTGGTGGGTTGTTCTACAAGTCTGTAGACTTATATCTCCCTGTATATTTCTGTGGCTAAGAAAGAAGATAATCAGTATGAGCCCTGTAATTTGTTTCCTGAAATAACTAAGTATAGGCACTTAAGCTTCAGAGTCTTTTGACATCACTTTTGGAACTTCCCATCCATTCAGAACGCAGATCATTACCTGCTGTATTGCTGCGGGTTATTCCAGTGGCATGAATAGCAAAGGAGCAGAGAACCACTGTTCTGCACTAAATGACACCCATATCCCAAATTTCCAATATTTTACTCCTAAAATATCATCAAAAATATTAGCTGATCACAAAGTTCTGTTGCGCATGAGACAACAGTACTTTGACTTCTGCATTAGTTAAACATTAAATTGAATGAGGATGCCAGATGATAAACAAGTGTGTTTTCCTAGAGTCACAGACTTCAAAGGCAGGCCTGTTTTAGAGCCCTATTGCTATTTGCAACAAAAGGTTCATGGCCTCATAACGTAATGTTGGTTCAATACATCAATAACAGTTCAAATAATACAAATTACCCTGAAAGTAAGTAATCGGCAAGGTCCAACTCTTGCCATCCCTCCCTGGCTGTATTAGAGAGAAGTGATTCATCTGTTCTGGCTGATGCATATTTGGTGGGTGTACAAGGTGTGTGGGACGGGCTGCAGGAACCATTGCTTTGCAAACTGGTTGGGTTGCCAGCACTGCATCCAAATTTGGTGTAAATTTGCAACGGAGAGTCTGGTGCTGTGTGAGGCTGTTCACAAGACTGTAAAAACCCTTTTCTTCAGTCTCTTCACTTAACTTCTCTCCTAGAGATATACTAATTCACAGACCTGAATGCAACAGGATTAAGACAAAATTTGCACATTTCCTGTTACTTATCAGACAGCAATATACAGCTGGTAAATTTTCCTCTGTGTCCTGTCGAAAAGTGCAGAACTGGATTTACCTGCACGTACTTCTGGAGTGCCTTACTGAAGAGACAAATATGTCCATGGGAAATCAAACTCAAATGCTGGCTGGTTTGCACACATTCGTCACCCTTAGGTTAAGAAGGTTTTCTTAGTCTTCAGGATTTGGTATGGCTCTTCATAACGTATTTTATGGTTTCTTTGTTACTCATTGCTATTTCTTTTTGTTTTCATTGAGATGGGTAGCTATGTATGAGGAGATGAGTATATCAGAAGAGGAGGCTGAGGGGAGACCTCATCACTCTCTACAACTGCTTGAAAGGGCACTGCAGAGAGATTGGTGCTGGTCTCTTCTCACGGGCAATGAGCGACAGGACAAGAGGGAATGGCTGCAAGCTGCAGCAGGGAAGGGTTAGGCTGGACATTAGGAAAAATTTTTTCACAGAGAGAGTGGTCAGTCAGTGGAATCAGCTGCCCAGGGAGGTGGTGGAGTCCCCATCCCTGACTGTGTTTAAGAGTAGATTAGATGTGGTGTTGAGGGATCTGGTGTAGGGGAGAACTTGTAGAGTAGGGCTGATGGTTGGACTTGATGATCCCAGGGGTCTTTTCCAACCTAAATGATTCTGTGATTCTATGATTACTGCTCTGGCTACAGCAGTTCAGTGCAGGGAGACAGTAAGTGTTTTCAGTTGTTGTATGATGTATGCGTTCAGACTGCGTCTGGCCCTAACTCTTCTTGGGAAAATAAAATTTGAGCACAGGATTTCCATAAGCAACAAATTCCAAACAAGGGAATTTGGTAAAAGGGGATATTTGAATGATGACATAAACCTTTTGAAAGGAAGTACATATTCTTTTTGTTAAGGGAATAGGATATGGAGAGAGAAACTGGTTTAGTAAATCCTGTCATGGTTGCAGGGTACTATGAAAAATGGAAAACCTGCTCAAAACAGATGCTGTAGCAGTTAGACTACAGGGGGCCAGCGTGCATACTATGTGCCACGGGGTTGGAATCAGTTGTGTAAGCTCCTGTGTCCTGTCTTATATTGTATTTACAGAGCCATAAGATCTATTTAAAAAGAACATAATGATTACTTAAACCTCTCTGGCTCCTCAGCATTGCTTTGTGAGCACAGCAGCAGCAAACACCAAACATCCCTATGGGGTGCCTGTTGACACTGGGTATTTTCCAAGATTAGTCATGTTCTCTTACAGTGAGTGTGAGGCTACTGGTCTGTGATGCTCTTGTTTCTGGTGTTAAGGTGACGTGGCATGGGAAACAGGGTTTATCTGAAGTTTGACAATATCATGTTAATGCCTGGCTGCCAGAGCAACTTGTTTGAGCCACAGGAGTTTACATTTCAATCAAGAACATCATTATGCTATTGCACATTAGAGGAAGAGCTAGTAGTTTCAGTGAATTTGATGTTTTCCACCATACATGTACACTCCTAAAAATCTCTCACTAAGTGTATTACTTTTACATTATTTTATTGAAAAAAAAATACCTGAGTAGTTAGTGTCCATCATTTCATTCTTGTCCATTATTTAGTAACTAACAAACCAGCAGAACTAAGCAACCAGATGAATTTGCTTCTCTCTCATAATGGCTACCTGTTGATTGATTGCTAATCCACAAAGTAAATACTTAGTGTGTAATTGTTGACTAACAACCTCCTGTGATGCTCCCCTTCAGGTGTAGGGCTTTGCAGCGGGCTGCCTGATCAATGCCTTCACTACCTTCTGGGTCTGGTTTTTATAAACACCTACAATGAGAAAGGAAGAAACTGAGAGGTGATATACATACGCTGAAGGGACATAAATAAGCTTGAGTTCAGGGGAGGGATGACTATTCAGAATTAGAACGTGTTGGATGTAGGACATTTTATCAAAAGTAACGGTTACAACAGCTATTGAAAAGAACACAAAGCGGACTGGAACAAATAATGGAAGGGGGTTTATAGTGTTAGAAAATCTTCCCATTAACTGAACACAATATGCAGGAGCAAACATATGGATCAGTCTCATTAAGAACAAAGACAGTTGTTTGAGATGAACCTCAAAGGGAAGAAGAGAAGTGGCATTTCACTTTGGGGAAAGACGAAAGAATAATGGGGTTAAATTAGAGCAACATCACATTATCACACTGGTGGAGTTTAGACAAAGACGGAGAGTACAATAGTTGGTCTTGCTCTATGTGGAAAAACAAGAAAAAAACCCAACTGAGTCTGTTGGAGGCACAATAAAGTTTTCTTTGTTTGTTTTTCAGTGTTTGAAAGCTCTTTCCAATTTGTTTTGTGCTGTGACTCTGCGGTTTGGGCCGTGTTGGTTCCATAGACAGTGCTTTCGTACAGAGTATCAGAAGAAACCCTCAGCCAGTGCTCCTTTTGCTCCTCTTGTGAATTTACTTTTTGGGTTTTAAACATGTTGGTTGCTAAAACCTTTCTATAATCTCTGGTTCCGATTCCATAAGCTGAATGCCGAGGTTTTAATTGATGAACTGGAGGCATTCAGCTGTCTGCCTTGCTCTGCTTTTTTAGTTAGAATAGCTTGGGGGTGCTGGTAACCTCTATGTCGAAATGTGTCAGCTGTTCTTCTTGTTGAAACTCCTATTTCTGTGCCTGTCTGCTGGCACTTCCCTATACAGTCTATGTACACTGTGTGGGGAATACCAGTGCCTAGAGCATTCTTTAAGTGGATCCTTTAACACAAAGCACAAAAAAGCCCATTTACTGGTTAGCATCTACATTTCTACTGATGCTTTGTACTCTTTGGCTACCTGGATGTTAGTGAATAAAACAAGGAAAAGACATAATAAAATGAAAATACAGCATTTTCTGTGTCTTTGTCTCCTTCCCTTCACTGGGTCTGCGAATGCTGTTAGAAATGTGTAGGGGCCCAAGAAGGCACGTTCGCTGTGTCTAATGTAAGAGAATTTCTCAGACAGATAGGCTTGTGTTTTTCACACCAATCCCTGAATCAGGAGGACAGGTTCTCTTTATCATCCTCTGGTTAAAAGAAGGGAATTAGTTGCAGCTCTTTCTTCAGCGTGCTTTTGAGCCACTTTGTCAACAAGTCCGGGTTTCTTATGCGCTCGGTGCCTTTCTTTTGTTGAATCCACCAGTTTCCTTCCCTCTGTCTCTCCCGCTCCCCCGCAGTTGTATTCCCCCGCATCTCAAAGCGTTCATTTAAGAAGTAGCAGACTTCCAGAAGAATTTTGATAGCATCTCCCATTATGGAGATTTCAATCTGTTACACAATCACGATTCAATCTGTTAGCAAGATAGGAGTTTAAGACGTTTTTTAGACTTCAGGAACTTTGTAACAAAATTAAGCAGTTGAATATGCGGTTAACCAAACAGTGTATACTTTACAGTAATGTTTTAATAAAAATGCCATTATGTGCCAAGGAAAGATTTTACTCAGTGAGATGATGATTCATAAGACCCAGAGACAAAACTTAAAAATCACAAAAAAGTCATAGCTTCATCCGAACTATATCAGATATACGAGCCTTAATATTAAGAAGAGAAGAGGGTGATGGGGGAAGACAAATCTGTTCTTTCAGCTCCTGAGAATCCTGTGATGTGCAAAATCACTCTCCTGTGGCCGTGATACCTGTTGTAACAATATACTACCAGGTGCTGCAATACCCTGCTGCGTTCAGTAGGACCAGACTGTGCAAAAGAAAGCAAAAATGAATGACACCTGCACACAAATACTTGTGACACTAACGTAGCGTCTGCTCCTGCCCTGAGACTATATTGTGACCATTAGGAATGATAAAATTGCCCTTTGATGTTACAGGTTGTTGTTTTGGGAGTACTGAGCACAGTGGAACACTAATGAAGTCAAACTTTATCAGAAAAATTCTGGGAAATAATTAACTTTTTTTGCCTTTTGCAGGTATAGACTACAGTTCATGTAATGATATAATACAAATGTCTTAAGTATGTGTTAAGAGATTAACACTTGTTTATTTTTATATCTTAAGAATTGGTTATATGGTTACATTGTCCCTAGCACACAAACAGATTTACAAGACAGAAACAAGTATTTCTTTAGATAAATTAACTTTATTAACTTTATCTCAGAGTCAGGGGCATACGCAGTCTCAGATGAGACAACCCTGGAATCAGTCAGAGTTTTGATATAAGTTGCAACTTTTGGAAAACTTCTAAAACAGGCTGATCCAGAACATATTTCTGGTGGAAAAAAGGGAGAAACAGAATCTATCCATAACGAAGGCCAAGTCCTCCTATCTTTAGCCAAGGGTAATTGGTGAAGTTTAGTTTGCTGGTCTGGAAGGTGTGCTGGTCAGAACAGGTACCAAGTGTTCGAACCTGACAGGGGAAAAAGGAGTTCACCTCTTGAGTCATGTGTCTTCTATGTAATGCCATTGCAGCCATCAACATGAGGCCAGTCTGAAGTTGCTGTCTCTTCTCTCCCGTTGCCCTCACCACTATAATTTCCCAGTATGTCTGGCATGATAAAATGAGATGTTCCAGCATTCCTTTCCAGTGGGTTGTAGGAGAACTTTGTCTTACAGAGGAATATGCAGGGAAGTGCTGGATGCAAGATTTAGGGAATACACAAGTTTGGGGTTGGTTTTATTTTGTCAGTTGGAGCAGTTTAAGAAGGTATGGCTGCAGTTATACTTTATGCCTTGTCAGGAGGCCACTGCTAGATCATCCGTGGGGCACTAAGAAATTGTGTCAGTACTCCATGGTTATTTCTGTAAAGGTTTGATGAGGTTTACTCTGAAAACAAATTAAAAAAATATGATCTCTAGTGCACATGTTACAATATTAATGGTTTTGGTGTATTTCAGCAAAACATGTGACATGGCTATCTTGCATCTAAAATACATCATAATTCTTTTTCCCCAGTTTACTCTGTACCTGCAGCCATTCTCATCCACCAGAGATTTTTAGGCATAAGGGCATAGAGCTTGATGATCTTCTGTGAAGTAGAATAAACTTCATTTCCTTTGTTGATTCAGGAAAAATATCTTGAAATACTGCGATTTTAGTTCAGGTGAAAAATATTCTGATGACCACATTTGCCATCCTCCTTATACCTGTATTATTGTGAGAGGAAAAAGCAGTTGTGGCTGGGTTAGATAAGGGGAATTTACAGAGAACTCGATGTTCTGTGTTGCATCCAGTGAGGTCTGTCTTCCTTCAAAACAGGAATGACCTCTCTGACTGAATACCAAGAAAGTTCAAAGCCCTCTAATTTTCCTTGGAATCTATTTTTATCATCATCAGTGGTGGGTAAAGCCAAAAAGTATAGGACTGACGGTACAGAAAGGAAAAATGCCTTTACTGAATGGTGCACATACTCTGTAGCAGAGTTTAAAATTCCTCTGGTTTTCTGGGCTTCGTCATTTTTATGGTGTGCAGCACGTTACTGAGGAAGGCTTAATGATTCAATTTATAAAAGAAATTCTATAATTCATTAATCCCATTGCAAAATCATAAAGTTTACCTAATATCAGGGACTGTTGCCGTCGTTGATGATACCACTACTATTGAGAGAAACTTAATGAAGGGAAAATATTTCAAATACAAATTTAAATGTGTATATAATACATACATGTAAATGTGTGTAGCTACATGTATGTGTGCTAGAATTATTTTATATGAAGCCAAATGTACAATAAAGGGTGTCTTTGGGTGAGTTGGAGAAAATCACTTTCCAAGATTTGCATTTTAACAATGAGGACTGACCAACTGTCCAGAAGTGGTTTAGAAGTTCTGAGACAGAATAATACAACATCCATTGTGTGTAATGTCATAAGACTTTTTGGAGGGTGTGCATAAACTGTGTTAGGAGTTCTAGTCCTAGTTCTAGTCCTGCTGTTCTGCAAATACTAAATACAGCTCCTTAAGACAAATCGTCGTTCCAAATCAGCTACAAGAACATTTGATGTGCTGATCCTGAGTCTACACCAGATGCCTATTTGGTTTGTACAAGGTCCCAACTGGAGATTTGTACTTACCTGGGAAAAAAATAGTAGTAGGGAAGAAATTGTGTTAACACTTGAAAATTTTGCAGATTTTTCCCAAGGTCTCCTACTGCAAAGAATCAAAGGAACAATCCAGGAGGTTCCTGGAGTGTGTGGAGGATAACTTCCTCACGCAGCTGGTAAGTGAGCCGACCAGGGAAGGTGCCCTTCTGGACCTGCTCCTTGTGAACAGGGAAGAACTTGTGACAGAAGTCAAGGTTGGAGGCCGTCTAGGACTTAGTGATCATGAGATGATTGAGTTCTTGATCCTTGGAGAAACAAGGAGACGGGCCAGTAAAACTGCCACCTTAGACTTCCGGAGGGCAAACTTTGTCCGGCTCAGAAGACTGCTTGACAGTATCCCTTGGGAGGCTGCCTTGAAGGATGCAGGAGTCCAGGAAGGCTGGACATACTTTAAGAGAGAAGTCCTAAGGGCACAGGAGCAGGCTGTTCCTGTGTGCCGGAAAACTAGCAAGCGGGGAAGGAGACCGGCCTGGCTAGATAGGGACCTTGGGGTAGAG
>VZTM01016545.1:37807-52574 GCA_013400555.1 Jacana jacana
TCAGCCAGTGGAATCAGCTGCCCAGGGAGGTGGTGGAGTCACCCTCCCTGACTGTGTTTAAGAGCAGATTAGATGTGGTGTTGAGAGATCTAGTGTAGGGGGGAACTTGTAGAGTAGGGCTGATGGTTGGACTTGATGATCCCATGGGTCTCTTCCAACCTAAATGATTCTATGATTCTATGATTCTATGATTCTATGAATAACAACGTTGAAGAAGGTAGGGTGTTAAAACATTTTCAGCGCTGCCCCTGTTAAATCTGTCAATCATATTGATTCTTTTCACTTTTTAACAGTTCTGTTGTATATGGAGAAGATAATATTTGCACATTTTATACCATCCCTCAACTGAAATGTACCCATTGATTCCAGAAAGGAATTTGACCCTCACAAAGCAATTACATAAATCAAAAGACAAACGCGGAGGTGGTTTCATGAGTAAAATAACATTTAAAAACAACATAAAGTGGAGATAGGAAGGCAGCAATAAACACACACTTTAAAAGACATATATTTTTAAGCACTTGTCAGAAACGTTAACCTGGTGAGATGTGGAAATGTCAGAGGCATTACATGTGCAGGACGTGCGTTTGGCATTTTGCTGTCAGCAGGGGAGTTCTTCTACAACTAATTCCTCAGGAACCACACGCTGAGCCTGTCTGCAGGGAGGAGGAAGGGCTAGGGGTAGAAGCATATACTGTTTATTTTCTGGAGGTGCATTACGGAGTTTTTTCTCTTTAAGGAAGGGCCGTAAGTTGTGGCAGTCGTGCTGTATGGTAATTTTCTTGAGTTGGAATAAACCCCATGTTTTATGCAAATTGTGAATCAAACTGCAGCTTCTTAATCTTGCAGGTTTGTGCCTGCAAGCAAATACTAGTATGCTGCATTACAATTGGTTAAAAACCTCTTCTCTTGCAAATAAGATGCGTTTAATAAATATTAACTGCTGGTGGATGATCACTGTTGCACAGAGGGACCTGTGTAGCATTGTTTTATTGGGAACTCTTTTCAGCCATAAGGAAAGGGACAGAGTGGGGACATTGATTCCTCAGGTTAGCCTTTTAAGTTTCTCTCCTCTCCCCTCAGTTCTGCCAGATAATGAAAAACCCATTTGCTCTACTATTGAACTCGGATGGAAATGTTGGTCTCCTTAATATGTGCTAGCCCAGCAGTACTGGTGATGATGTCACAGCTGTTTGTTTTGGCTGTGGATGTTTGATTTGACAGTATCAGTATAGTAGGGAGGCAGAGGTGGGGAAACAGAATGTAAGTACAACTGTAAACTCAAAAATCCCCAAACCTCCTGCAGGATCCTCTCACATAAAATCTATATCATAATGAATACACAGAATATAGTGGGTCGGTACTAGTTTATACACCAGTGTTTCCCATAGAGAGCTTCACAGGTACACCATAAATGCAAAGAGTCTTCGTTTTTAACCTCTTTTAGACTATAAAAGAGTCTAAACAGTGGAAAAAAAACAGTCTGAACAGTGGAATCCATATTATCCAGATGTAACAGCAGCGTTAAATAAAGGAGCAACACTGAATTCAGACTCAGACACTCATAGTTTCCTTACTGCTTTTTTTTTTTTTTAAATGTTAGTGTTTATTATGGTTATTTGATGTAGGCTCTGTTACCACTGATAGATATGGTTTTTGATTATATGGTCAGAATGCACTTCAAAAATAGCAGTTTATATTAAGAAAAAATTAACTATGCCTCTGCTTCAGGTAGATACAGTTTATATTTTCCCCTTCATGAAAGAAAATGATAGATACTTTAGAGCTGGAAGTTAGCGAGATGCCTTCTTTTGTTTTGCTCTCAATAAGACGTTGATTTCTAACGTGAACAAACAGCAGTGTTTGAGTGCATCCTGTTGATATGAAACTAGAAGGGAGGGGAGACTTTTTGGTTCTATCTGCGTAAAAGAATTCTGTCTCATTCCTCTTGGAATTCCTTTGCAATCCTTTGTGGAATTACAGGTTTGTGGTAAACAGGAGTAAGTATTACTGGAACTTAAGATCCTTACTTTTTTCTTTTAAAAATAAAATGTATTAAGACACTTAAATTTCAGTTCAAAATGTATAGTTTTCCCTCGTGGATAATTTTTCCATTAATTTTTTTCAGGATTAGGCCAAAATACTAGTAACTGTGCATTACAGCTTCACTGACAACAAACAGATGCCAATTCTGAGCCACACTTAATCTCTAACAGTAATTGTTATTTGACTTGAAATATTATGCAGCAGAAGTGGTACTTTTTCTGTCCTTAGCTGTAGTTACTACATAGAGAAAATACAAGTAGGAGATAGTGAAGCTCTTTTTCAGTTTTGAGCAGTAGTTCATTATGAGATGAAGGACAAAAGCCTTTTTTCAGAGGTTTTCGTAGCATATATTCAAAGATATTTTACTTAATGCTGTTCATATTGTAATCAAAAAGGATAAAAAAACCTGAATTATCCCTGTCTTTCCATTGAGGCAGCATAGTTGGTCCACACTAGTAAGAACATGATTTATGAAGTGACCAGTGCATTCTCAGGCACTGAAGTTTGTTATATTTTCTTCAGTAAGTGCTTCTGGTCCCCATCCACCTGTATTCCTGATCCCATCTCTGCTACACCAGCATATATGGAGAATAACATGGACTGTGATGGTTCATTGAGCTGCCACATCAGCTTCTCCCTGAGAAACCATCAGTCCAGCGTTTGAGTCCCTTTGAAGATGGGTGCCAGTCAGCTGTCACCCATCAAAATCCCTCCCTCCCGGGATGTTACTGTATTTTGTACAGGCTGTGCCGAACTTCTTCCCAGATGGGTTCCTGCTTCTGTCTTACGTGGCTGCAAAGTGAGGGTTCCTTCCAAGAACAGGATGCTTAATTTTTGCCTGGCATGCTGCAGTCTGAGCAGCAGTTTTGTATCAGTGAATGAAACTGAGCAGAGAGAACTGCAGGACAGTGAAATAGCTGATGATAAACCCCAGCATTAAAATGGTGGGGGAATGTCACTGTCCGTTTCCATTAATCAGGGAGACAAACAGGGAATTTTACTTCAGGACTAACTGCTGTCACTCAACCTGGAGGAAACGGGAAACATAACCCTTTTTTTTTTTTAATAGGGAGAATACTTTAAATTTTTCTGTGTTATTAACTGAAAACAAGCCATGCTTTCTATATAGTGCAGTAATTACTTATAGCATTACTGAGGAATAAAATTAATTTTAAAAATAGCTTGAAGAATAACACAGATATTCTTGGGCTTATTGTTAAGTTTTCTTAAATGGGGAACAGTAATAATTATTGAGGCCATTCCTTCTTTTGTCTCGTGAAGGTGGTACATGATTCCAGCTCAGTTGTATAAACACTTGGTTAAAGTGTTTATAATGCTGACTGTAAACTTTTTCACTGCATCTGAGCAGAGGAGGGTATACTGTGACACGTAAGAGCATGTGGGGAAAAGCTGTAGTAATTGCACTTTATTGATAAAATTGCAGTTTGAAATGCATTTTGATTTAAAAAAAAAATTAAAAAACAAACACAAAACAAACCCAACAAAAAACGAACCAACCAAACCCTGAAACAGCACATTTTTACTTTGGAATATAGTCTTTTTCAAATGAAACCCAAGACAACTGTACCTAGTGTGCTTATCAAGGAAAAAAATGCAACAGCTGTAGCTCGTCTGTGTGCTTGGGGCTAGCCTGAGGAACTTACTGTTCCTCTGAACCATACTTTGATTCCCTCTCTGTTGGGTTGCGAAATGAAAGTCATTTTGACCATTTAAACTTCTGGATAGAGAAGTACTCTTCATTCCTTGGTGTCATAAAAGAAGGAAGGGAATGTGATAGTTTTAGGATGCTTGCAGAGAGTAACTCTAGATCCTTTCCCATTTTCATCTTGGTCTTGACATTTTTCATTGAGATATTAGTATTTTTCACAATGTGTAAATATGCTCAGAGGTAGAATAAGAAACAAATGTATAGGAATAGACTTTTTCAGTAATTAGTTGTAGTTGTTGATGTTTCTTGTTTTTTGAGAAAAATACCTAGCACTCCATTTAAAGGCAGAAAGTTGTACCAGCTTCTGGGGTGGCTTGGAGGTGCACTTCTTCCATAATCTCATGTAGTAGATGATTTTAAAATAAATTAAAAAAAGATACCCGTTTCTTCTCTTTGTATTTTCCTCATCAGAAATATTTCAGGATTCCTTATGGAACTGTGCCTCTGTGGTACCACAGAGAATTTTTCACTTCAACCAAAGTTTGAAACATTCAATACTGATGGTTAATAAAGCATCAGCGATAGTAAAAGGCTGCCCATATTTTTAATATTCGTTACCAAGTGTTTTATTAAACTGCTATAAAGCTCTTATTGTTCTCTTTAAAGAACCATTAGCACACAATGGGCAAGTCATGGAATGTCACAACTTCTGATCAAAACTCAATATGATAAAAGATAACGTTGTTATGAGGTTCTACTTGTTTTCCTTTTACAAGAAATTATTAAAATATCTTGACTTAAGCAGAAATCTGCTTTTCACGTTTTTTTCATCCTCTGTAGTTTGATTAATGAAATGGTGGTTCCAAAGCTGAGGTGTTTAAACATGGAATCAGGCATGGCCCAGAAAGCTTTGCAAAACTGCTGAACTTCTTCCATAATACCATTTTTTAACTCACATGCTGATGGATCAGCACTGAAATGTACCTCTGGCTGCATGCTGGTAACGCAAACTGAGCACCAAGGAAGAGATGGAACAAAAGGAGAAGTATTTTAAATCCTTTAATGTTTAGAAATACTGTCGTTTTCACGAAGTGTTCTATAACTGGTTCTGAACGATGGTCTGAGTCAGCGATAATGGGATTTGAAGATGCGATTCCATGGTGCTCTAATTATTTTAATCCTGATTTTGAGACAATGTTTTATTAATGGCATTGTGTTAAAAGCATGATAAGTTACTCTCAAGTGTGACAGGAAGAGGGGGCTTAATTTAGAAAAGAGAGAATTATTGTTTACACTGAAGAATTTTGTGGAGGCTTCATTAAGTGGAAAACATCAGCAATTTAGACATTTGCTGTTGGACTAAAGAACTTCTGTGAATACAGCTTATCCCTAGTGTGTAATCCTTCACTTTCTCATGCTTATGTGTAGAGTTGTCTCAATTTACTTAACAGAACACTAGCTTGGCTTCTCTGTTCCTCCGGCCTCGTGGTGCTCGTACTTGTTTGTTCCTTCCTTAGCTTTCTCTTTCTGCAGTGGAGAATTCAGCTCACCATGCAATGGGTGAATCTCAAACAAATCAAAGTGTTGCTGCCAGCAGAGCTATTGAAGTGCTGCATTCAGAATGTGACTTTTTTTTAATTGATTCCTGAGGCCCCAATAGGAAGTGCAAATGCCTGAGCATCAGGACCTTGGCGTCCCAGCCTTGTTGTCCATGAACTTATCTGTGCCCTCCATACCTTGGGTAGGTGTGAGCACCTGCTTGTGCTCAAGTAAATAATCACCCTAGGGACTGTTAGCGAGTAATATAGTTTTAATTTTGCTGGGGTTTAGCTTATTTTATACTTGGAAGAGATTTCAGAGAAACATACCCTAAAACTGAGAGGGGAAGACCTGTAGCTGAATGGTGTGTATCCATTAGAAACAGTAGGGTCCTGTGGCCAGCTGTAATCTACCAGCACAAGGTGTCACTAGCGGTGCCCCGCTTATCCCTCTTCTTCTGCATTTCTTTACCCCTTCATCTTTGTGATGGCTGCATCCTCTTCGCTTGTCTGTTGGGCTGAGAAGGTTTGCCATGTGCTGCTTGGGCCATATTTTCTTACTCTTGCCAATCTGTGCGTGCTTGATATGTCAAAAAAAGCACGCTCTCGAATGGATTGATACTTGTGTATTCCAGCCCGTAAGTGGCAAGCAGAATCCCATCAGCTCTGCCCAGCTGCCCAGCCATTCCTGTGGGTCATTCCACTTTCCAGGTCTGTGAAATGTGATATAATTATGATGCAGCATAGATATGGGGACAAGAAAGGGATGACATTAACTATTCTTCATACGTGATGTCCTTTGAGTTAATGGCAAATGGCAAATGGCTTCTGGGATTTTTTCTAGACTCTTTTCAAGATTTAACTTCCTTTCTTCTCGCTCTATTGAGTCTTCTTTCTCTATTAAATTATGTATATAATTTTGCTTTCTCCAAGGTCACAAGCATATTAGGAAGTTTTAGTATAAAGAGAAGAGTTTCTGACCCACTCTGGAAAACATGGTTTGCAGGTTTTATGTCTCCACTTGTCTCCGTGTCCACAGAGCAGCAGATAAACATTACTTTAAATCAGTTTCCTTACTAAAAGTTGGTCAAATCAGTTTAAGCTAAAATACAACTTTTGGTATTATACCATGCTGCTTCCTACTCTGGTTCATCAGAATAGTTACATTTACATGTCGGATGTAGAAAGAAGATGATCCCAAAAATCAGGCTTGCTCATCTGTATAATCATTTTTGAACATTTTCTAATCAGAGATGCCTCCTGCATTAGCATTGATGATTTTCTGTTGCAGTGGTATGTTTGTTCTGTATTTGTGATTAATAAGCTCCTTTGAATATTTTTCCACTTGACTGCATGAATATGTTTTCACCTGTACAAAAAAGAAGAAAGCGTTGTTACAGAGCATGTCCTGCCTTGGTCTGTTCGTAGTGATTTCATATTCCTGGAAAATACTTGGAAACTGGAGGTTTCTGAGGGTGTGTTTCACTACTCTTTGCTATTCTGGTCTCCATTCGCATACTGGGATGGAGGAGCATTGTCAGAATACATATTTATGATTGCTGGATAGATGTTCATGCTCAGTATGTCAATGGAGAGCTCTACCAATCCTCTTCTCTTCTGTTTTTCTGCAGCTGACTGATATGTGCATGCAAATAGATATGTAGATGAACTTTTCAGCTCTCACAGTAAACATCCACAGTGAGGTTTATCTAGCACAGACATAGAATGATAAAGCTTCAGGAGATAAACATCTTGGCATTTGTGCAGTGTGGTGTGTATGCCCAAACTCTACAGGTGATGATGAAAGGAGATGGCTGGGTGTTCACCGTGTTCGCAGGTCTACCTTTACCTACAGCCGATCTGCCTTCAGTGCTGCAGCAGTTAGGGGATGGGACTGTGCTGGTCAGAAGCTTCCTTACACAGGAGAGCAACTGAGTGAAGGACTGACCTAAAAACATGCAGAGAAGTCACCGATGCTGTATTATACTGGCAGGGAAGTCGCTGGGGAGAAGCAACCTTCATCTTTCCATGTATAATACTAGTAAGCATGCAAATTAGATGTTGATATTTTGTCTAGATGATTCTGTGACTGTCTTTCTTTCGATCAACAAGGTTAAAATATATGTATAGTTAAATAACAGTTCTAAAAATAAGGAGAATTTTGAAGTGCAGGTTATGGGCTAAGTCTGACAATATCGCGAGCTTATTTCTATAAATGGATTATTTTTAGAGGCCTTTCTATTTTAAATCCTTAGACTACACCCACATCTTTCTTAAAAAAAGTCTTTTCCTGGAGCTAGGGGGATTGTAACACTGAGGCTTTCAAATAATCAACTCCTTCTAGGAGTGGGAGCTTGAAGCAAAATATCAAAAAAGGCTGTTAGTCACATTAACAGAATAGAACAGACGTGACTCAGTAGACATAAACAGCACCAAATTCAACAGGGTAAGGAAGAGTAGCATAAGCTAATATGTTAGAGATTAAAGGGAGGTGGTACAGGTGACCTGCTAAGGCAAATTACATTGTTCTACCATTCTGTAGGCTCCAAGTAACCTGTGGCCTGAGGACATCAGATTCTTATTACTTGAAAATAAAGATAGAATTCATCTTGTCTAATTTGCACTAATATAAAAGATATGCCATTAATCAAAGTTAATCATCAGTAAAATAAAGCAGGCAGTTACAGAGATCTCTCCCATGTGCTTCATCTTAGGGTGATTTCTCTGTTGTGGTGTGTCTCTGTGCATTAACTGCAGACCATAACTGCTGATGGTCAACTAGTTAGATAACTCTTTTAAATTGTTAGAATGAGTTGAAGCCCATCCTGAACATCTAAGTTAAGATAGAAGAGTGTGTTTCACTTGAAGTTCTCTCACTACTACTTGCTCTGCTCCGCCTTCTGCTGCTGCTTCTCAGAGGGCACTGGGAGACCAGAGGTGCTTGGGTTTAGCGGTGTCACTTCTAGGCTCTTTGAACACATGGCCAATGTCTGAATATTCCCAAGATTTGTCTTGGTTCTCAATAAACTGTATAAGAAACAGTAACTCTATCTGAAATCTTCTCTTGACTTAGCCTTTATTCTAGCTAAGTGCAAAAATGGTACCTGATTTCCAAAGCAACAACATTGCCAACCTGGACATGGAGGTACAAAAGGGAGGAAGTGAAATAATGGCCCTCAAATACTTCTGGACACTGGCACTTATTGCAGTTGTCATTTAAAGAGTTTTCAAAACACTCCTTGAGCACAGAAGTGGGTATCTTGCAGACTGTGGGCACAGTCTCCATTGTTACGTTTCCCAGAAAAGTACAGGCTATTCTGGGTAAGTTCTTCTGAAGGAATTTCTTGCAGCTTGAAAACAACATAAAAGCAAATAAATATTCGTGAGTTGATTTGAAAGTGATTCTTCCTAAATGTAGCTGGGAATTCTTCAATAAATATTCTCATTGGGTTGGTTTTGCTTTGGTTTTCAAATGTTGTAATCCCTCTCCTTCTCATCCTTGCTTGTCCTCGGTAGATGAGTGGTCACTTTTCCAGTCACGCTCTCTCTTCTGTTGTGTCTCCAGGATCACGTCACAGATTACTGACTAATTTCTGTCACAGATTTTGGGTTTTCATTTTCAGCCTTGCTTTCTTCTTTCCTCCCACCTAGTACCTTCAAGGGCTTGGGTGTGAGATGTGTATCAGAAGCAACATTTCCAACTGCTGCTCTGGAGCCTTTCAGAACTTACCAAAGTTATATCACTGGCAGTTTAGCTTTGAAACTCCAAAGGAGAAAACGTATTTTATTTGAAAGTATTTTGGTGCATATAAGAATCTGAAATAATTCTTTGCAGTTCGATAAAAAGAAATATCCCTTCTTTATAAATCCACTTCAGGGGATTTTTGTTGGCTGTTGGAGGGGGGTGTGTGGTTGGTTTTTTTTCCTTTTTTGCCCCCCAACATTCCCTTTGAAGCTTACTGCTTGGTAAATGAGCCCAGTCCTAAATGAAATGCCCTTTTTCATGCGTGGAAGCTTGGTAATTGCTGCAAAAAGATTCTTAGTGACTCATTATATACGTATAATCAGATTAGTTTTGAATTCTATCTCAGCTGAGGATGTAGGAGTAATCCAATTCGTGGTTGCTTACCGCTGCCTTTGCTGCTGCCTCAAAGGGTGCAAGCAAGCAGGGGCACAGCAGCACCTCAGTAAGGAGGGCAGCAAGTTTTGTGGTGCAGAGAAGCAGCAGATTTTAGCCTCTAAGGAAGACGTGTTTGAAACTATTGAGACTAATCCCAGTGGGTTTGATACATACTGCTTAATACTCGAAAGCCTGGTTGTGCAGTTCAGCTCTGAAGTCTAACACAATTGCATAGTGAGAAATCTCTTCCAAAGCTGCACGTGTGTGGCTATCTCTGATACTTCAATTGGTTCCGTCATGTAGGACTTGTAAATACTTCTCCTCAGGAGCACAACGGTCATGCAGCTGAGGTGTATGGATTTCAAATAGGCTTAAGCAGAGATTAAACTGCCAAAGTTTCTGGACTCTCTGGATGTAATATGAAAGCTTGGGTAAAGACCAAACCCACAAGTTCTCCACGTCTTTCAATCACACTTCTTTTTTACTACTTTTAACTTTCATGGAATTCATTTCTCTACAATAATAGCTAATTATGAGATCGGAGAGAATGCAGAAGTCGGTTACAGCTTTTAAAGTCTTATTCTCCAAGTCCTTCAAGTGAGTCCCAGACTTCACTGTATTTGAAAAACTTGAACAATTACTTCTTTTAGTCATTCTGGTGTGCCTTGCCCAAGCAGTCTTTCTTTGTGTTTTGTTACAGTCTCGGCTTCATCTATTGTAGCACATCAGGAGAGCTGATTAGTTCAGGTGCTCATAATTTAATTAAATCATGTTCAGAGCAAGGGAGAGAAAGTTAGGAACTAGTCGTGTTAATGTGATTCATAAAATTCAAACTCTGGGTATCTATAATCATTAGAGATTAATTCTGCCTTCAGTATTAAATATACATATATTTATTAAAAGTAATATTTGTTAATTAGTATGTGTCAGCAGCTGTGTATAATGATATTTAATGCCTTCTGAAACTCCCATATTGGGAAACTCTTCCCGCTATCCAAGGGTTAATTCACAAGGAGTATAGCTCTATTTTTGTATACTTAATTTTTTTGTAATTCGTTATAAGATACTTACGAAAAGAGCTCTCTGGTTCTCCATGTGTAACTGGGAGGTATTCTTCATCTGCTTGATACAGATGACACTTTCACTTGCTACCTGGCCACAAGGCCAGTACAGGCATACGTACTAGCAAAGCTTGCAGTATATGGTCTATTGAGATTTTTAAAAATAAAGTATTTTCATGGTCTTTATATTATAAATATCTGTTAGGGTGCCAGCAGGCCTTTGATTTATAACCTTTGTTTAGCTGTAAACTATGAAGGTTTTTTAATTCTTTTTTAAGGGTCAGTTTTAAAGCATTTAAAGTTTTAGTTTCTCCCAGGTGTTTGGCAGTGTAGAAACAAAAATGACAAAATATAAAATGAAAAAGTCACGGCAAAGATCTGTCCCCTGATGTGTATTACTGACTAAGAGGTAAGGGAGGTGTGTTCATAAGGATGAAGGGGTTCACTGTTGGGGGGGGTTGTTCTCTGTAGCAGAATTCTGGGTTTGAAACTTGGCTAAACTGCTTGGCTAATTTGAAGTTATTTAAATTGGATTTTTAAAAAAAAAAACCATAAATTGATATTCTATCTACTTGGACTGTATTTTAAAGATGCCAGCACTTCAAAGGAAATCAGATGCAACCAATTCTGTCTCCAGCCTAGCAAAATTAGTTCAAGGTATCCTTGGGTAATGCTGAATTAAAAGGGTGTTCGTGGTGTCAGAGCACACAAAAGTGGTGTACATGTGGGGTTTCTTTAGTCAGAATGGAAGGAGAGATGTAAAGGTATTTTCTTATACATAGGAAGGTAACAGTAGATAGTGCAAGTTGCTAGATACTCGGTTAGGATACTTGATGTAAAATCCCTCCTCGCTGACTGAAGACAGGGACTGGTTTTTCAGTCTGCTGGAACTGCTGTGGCTGACCGAGTGGGATGTCCTTCAGTAGTCCAGTATCTCTTTTCTTCCTGCAGGATGCATTAGATGTTAGAAACAGTCAAGTGTGCGCAAGTTCTAGACAGGGGAAGCATTTTGGGGGTGGGGTGAGGACTAAGGGTTTGTGGGTCTGTTTTTGTAATGAAGCCAGGGAGATGGAGGGATCTGCTTGATAATAAAGCTTAACTTCAATGCCAGCTCCATGCTGTTAGAGCATATTACTAAACAGCAAGAAATGTGGCACAGATGTTGTGGCAGCCATATTTTACACCCTCCAAAAGGTCATGTCGCTTGTTATTACATTCAGAATCAATATTAAGTGAGCGTTCCAAATTTCAGCTGTCAGTTGAATTTATTGCTGCAAACCAAGGCTGAAAGGTTTTCAACTGTGATTTGAGCAAGCTAACAAATTAATAATACAGAAGTGTGCATGGTGGAGCAGGTGATCTGTGTTCCAACAGAAAAGGAAGTTTAATTGAAAATCATAGAGATCGGAGCTGGGATGTTTAGTCCGTTCCCTCTGCCCTGGTGGACTTGGAGCGTGTGAGCACATGGTGATGATCACTGCTTGGGGAGATCCCCAAACAGATTAAAGAGGGTGCAGCACAGCCAGGTACTGCCTGTATACACGTGTACCTGTGTTTCTAAGTATCTATCTTGAAAAATATTTGCATCTCTGACACAGGAAAACCATTTGCAAATTCCTGTAATCTGTGCATGTGTAACAATTCTGCTTTTTTATCTTGGTCTCTGGTACCAACACAACTGAACAGGTCTGAGTGGGGAAGGTGGCCAGTGAGAGCTGCGGTGCTAGGTCTGAAGGTTGAGTTTGTACCCGAGTTTATGCTTTCTCCAGGGTAAAGATGAGTTGCAAGAGCAAAAGGGGTTTTGGACCAGAAGGGTAAATGTCGCTCGATGGAAGTGGTCTGGAGCAAAGAAGGGGTCTGGCATTTTTCAGTAGCTGCAGTGCTCACAATTCAGACCTTTCTAGTTTTGGAAGATCTTGGAACCTCTTAAAGTTTCTAGAGGGTCACTGGTCTCGGTGGTGCTTTCAGAGCTGCTCAGAGAAGAAAATGAAGACAAACTTGCATTTGGAACGTCTCTGTTGCTTTCCGTAGGTATTATTGTGACTGTAGTTAGATGCAAAGCATGACTTCAAATCTGATCTGTGTATCTCATATTTTGTTCTTTCTCCCCTACATTCAGATAGTTCCATTCTGCCAGATTTCCATGTGCTTAAAGGCTTTTCCACAGAAACTACGCTATTTCTGTGGCACGCTTTGTTGCTTTACTTCCTTCTGTTTCAGAAATAGTGCATTTTGTTTCTAGTGTATCTGTGAAGGAATTTCCTCCATTTCAGAGTACAGCTGATCAAAATTTCAGCTAATCACTATTTCTTTCTTGATCTCAATTTTTGCTTAAATTGTCCTTTGTCCTACTCACCTATGGTTCTTGAAGCTAAATAGTGCAAACAAGGGAAAACAACAAAAGAAGGGTCAAACTGAAAATTAGAGCAATAAGACAGACATATCACTGTGTCTGCATTTTTTGGTATATTTCCACTCAAATTATATGTGCAGGGGGGTTGTTCAGCTTTCAATTTTTATCTACTATCTTCTCGTTTGCGCTAGTGCCAAGAGAAAAGCAACACTGCAAAAGTGTAAATACTGCTTTACCCTTCTGGCTTCAGTAGCCACGACTGATCATACCTGAAACAAATCAGATCGGATTGAGCAAAGCATGAAATAATACTTTTCCTGAAAAATTATTGACAAATACAGGGAAAACATAATATCAGTTTACTCCTGCAGATTAGATCTGCAGTACAGATTTTGGAGAAATAAGGGGTTAATATGAATGGGACTAATAACTAAAGGGGGGGAGCAATGGGGCAAGTGTACTAATATGCCAAAGGTATTTTGCTGCACCACCATGTACTATTTCTGAACAAAACATAAATCACCACATCTAAAATAGACTGGGGCTTGTAGAGCTGATTCAAGTTCTCAGTCTACTGCATAACCCATTATTGCAAAATAGAACCAGATCCCCATTTTTCTGCTGCAAGGAAGATCATTTCTGTCAAGTATCTTGTTTCTTGTCCTCACAGCAGCTGCCATTCTTATTCTTCTCATTGTTTCTGTTTCCTCAGTAACAACTACAGCTATTTGCATTTGCTGGGGTCTTTTGAGACCACAAGCCCTGAAAGCATCAGACATTTGTATGTAACTTCTGCTTCAGTGAAATGGCATTTTCAAGGCCATTGTAAAAATCCACATACTTGTTTTCTTCTAAAACGCAGAAAGGAAGCCATGGAGACAGAAGAGACAATCGGTTGGTTTTTTTCAACAGAGCATCTCTATACGGGTGGGAAATTTCTTCAGTCCTTAAGTTTAAATGGTTAAACTATAAATCAGCACAAACTGATTTTTATCTGGTGCTGTCAGCCTAAATCTACATAAAAACTTCTTGTGTCCTTTTTTCTTTCTGTGTACCTCAGCGAAGTAAATACTTTAGGTTGCATGGCAGCCAAAATCTGGCACATTAAACTTACAGATGGTAAAAGGCATGTCTTTTCATCTGCCAATGTGTGATTCAGATAGCACAAGCAGACTTCAATCCACTTGACCTCAATAGAGTTGGCACAGCCTTCTCTCCCGCTCTGTTCCCAGGCTTGTTTGATAAAGCAAAGTCAGTGATGCTTCAGTGTGAAGAGGGAGTGTGGCTTTTAGATCTAAGGTAATTAAAAAATACTTAACAAGTATTTATAGAGAAGTTTAATTTTTGTGTATATGCAGTTGAATTCTGTGGATGCCAGGGAGTGTGTGTGTGAAGCACCGTCTTTCTTTGAAGATAATACTAATTTCTAAATAATTTACATGTCAGAATCCGAGGGCAGGCACACATTAATATGGATAGAACACCTTAATTCTACCAGATTAAGTCAAAATTGCAGAGCTAGAACTATAACAATATCAGGTTCTGTTACTTGTGTTGGCAGTTATAGAATGTATATTTAACCCTATACAAGTAAGCAGACTGATGCAACATCCTGTTACGAAGCTACAAACCAAAAGTTTGTGGTGCATTTATTTGCAGAAATTAGTTTGACTTAAATTTTGTGGGAATTTTACTCTGCTTAGGTGTTGGAGTGGGGGCTTTTTTTTTTTGGTATCTTTAAAAAAACATATGTTCTTAAGCACTGGAGAGTAAGCACATGGTTTATTGTAGTTTCTCTGTACTCCATAATACATTCTTAGAGCCCTTAGGTTCTTTTCCTAAAGATCAATTTCTCATTCAGCAATACGTGTCAGTCTCTGTAGTCTGACATCCAGACTGTGTGAAGAAATTGAGATTTCCAGGACACAGACTTTTATTTGATGGAGCCCAATAGGGTGCGTGTATCACGTAGAGCAGTAG
>VZTM01016545.1:52968-76792 GCA_013400555.1 Jacana jacana
AGCAGTAGTAGGATCACAAGCAGGAAATCTTGAGAAAATAAGACTAAATTGAATTTTAAAAGGCAAAAAACAAGAGGACTGATGTGTGAGGTCCTGGTCATGTTGAACCTAGGGGCAGGACCCTGAGTTCAGACTGCTTCCTCCGTTTGTAGACTTCTTGAGTGTAGAAGTGTTTTTCCATGCGAACCAGCATGTGCCTTCCTGCATCCCCTTGGCTGTTGAAGAGCGATATTGATTAATCATTCACTTACACGCTCTTTTTACACCTGTTTTTACATAGCTCTGAGGCTAGTAATTGTGTGGAGAGTTTGGTAGAGGTTAGTCTGTGCTTTGGAAAAACCATATCAGCACAGGGTGGAATAAACAGTTGTAAGACTGAAGTTAATGTCATTCCAGTAAACGCTGGACTTGAGTCAGAAATTGTGCATCAATGCTTTTTCTTTTTCTTTTTTTTCCCTCCCCTCTTCTAAACTTTCTCCAAAGAGAATCCAGGTACCACTTTCAACTGGGCTCTTGAGGTATATTTGAGAAGCAATTTATGTTTTTATGGGTTTTTCTGATTTTAGCAACCCAGAAGCCTGTTGTTCACAGTGGCACAGACCGCTTCTTGGTAGTTTTTCTTGCCTTCAAGAACTCTGTGATTAAAGATAATGCTTTAGGAAGGCTTGGTAAGTATAGCACTTAATATTCTCAGATTTGCCTAGGGCTTTCAAAGAGGTAATTTGGGGATTCTGTACTTGAATAACTGGAGAGTACAGTGTTTCAGAAAAATAGTGGAATTTACCGCATGCCTCTATGTTACCTTCCCAAAAGCGTAACAAAACAGAGGAGAAAAACCCCACCTTTTGCAGTTAATGTGAACACATGATTTCTTGTTGTTAGTGAATATTTTTCTGTTTTCTTATGCTGATGAGTTTCAGTGTTCAGACTGATCTCCCTGAAACTTCTGTCTCTTGTACCCCACTCTCCTGCCATTGACTGGCATCATTATTACAGAGGGTGCTTAAGGGAGAGCATAAATTTATGAGAATTTGTAAGTTTTCAGGATTATCCTACAGTTGATAGGTGTAAATGATTGTGATAAACATTTTGAACAGGATTTTTGTTCCCATTTGTTTGGGAGGCCCAAGTGCAGAGCATCACCAGGTTACATTCTTGTAGGAGCAGGTATGTGAATTTCCATTATTTTACTCTTTGCGCTAAAGCATGTGATTTTATTGCCTTGTTGAAACTCTTTCTCTTCCTATGCTGCTTTTCCTCTTCTGACTACGAAATTGTGTCTTACTCCTTCCAGAAAGATAAACTGGTAGAGCCAGGAAAAAATTCTTAGGAAGCCTAACGATATACTTGTCCTATTCATACTTTTTTTTTTGTTAGTCATACTTGTTGCTGTTGAGGACAAGATACAGAATTGATGCAATGGTTTGGAAGTTCCTGTGTTTGTATATTCCCGTGCTAATTTTGTATATTCTGGATTGGGGGGGTTGGCTTTTTGTGGTTTGTTTTTTTTGGTTGTTTTTGTTTTTGTTTTTTTATTATTATTATTATTATTATTATTTATTTATTATTATTTTTATTTNAAATTCACTCAATACTTTCTCAACTAAATCACATAGAGATTCTGCTTTTCATGATTCAGATCTAGACATTCAGCTAATTTCTTGAGGTCTTTGTAGACACTGTTCCAAGCCAAGCCTCTAACACTCTGTGGCATCAGTAGCCAGATGATTCACTGCTGTCAGCGTACCGAAATCATGGTGGGATTGTCCATGGTTCCTTGTCTGTAGGAAAGTGAAAGGTCGAGGATCACTGGCAGGATTTGGAAGGAGAAAGGAAGGCAGATGTCCCTCTTTCCAATTACAGTTTCACAAAAAAGATGCTAAGCAAGAAGGAAGAGACAAAGCTTTTTACTAGAAAAAAATGATCTATGGAAAATACTGTTGTGGGAAGGCAGAAATCTAGTGGTGGCCAGGATGTTATATTGAAAATGGTCAAATGGTTGCAATTAAATAGAAAATCTAATACTGTGGTGGTAAAAAAATATGTATATAGTGTACAGGGAGGAGGGAATATTTGTCAAGACCTCTAAAAAATATCTGGGGAAAAAGAGAAAGAAATTAAGCTTGCTGCCAGTAATGTTATTATTCAGAGACAGTCCAAAATTCTTTCTGTCCCCGGATTACATTAAAGGACTCATAAAAGCAATTAACATGTAGACTGTTTTTCTAAGTCTCTAGAAGATTCAGCATCTAATTATCCATTATGTAATAGCTGGAAGCCAGCAGATAAACTGCAAATTGTTGATGCCCTAGGATAATTTAAAATACTTTGGTAGTAGTTGTGTTGGGTTTTTTCCCTAAAAAAGAAAAAAAAAAATTGACAATATATGGACATCCCTTTAGCATTAATATCTTTGGTTGAAATTATTCAGCCTCAGACTGAACATCAAATGGTTCTGATTACCTTGGTGTTACCAGGTTTTGATCTTTTGCTGGTGAATTGGAACTGATGCCATTCCATTCAAACTGGAATGCTCAAGAAGGAGGCAAAAAATTAGTTTGATAAACTGATAGCAGAAATCGATAAAACACCATTATTGGCCAGTTGGGCACAAGTTATTCTGTCCAGTGTGATATATTTATTGTCTCAAGTGAGGCAAGAGATCATAGTGGTGGTATTCTTGCTTTAAGCTGGAGATCAGTGTTGACAACGTTATATGGTAGACCTTAACTCTTTTGGGACTGCAAAGAGAGAGAATGAAATGATCCAGTGGAAAACACTGTAAATCAAAAAGGTAACTGAAGTGATAAACCAATTTTGTGATTTTTTTCAATATTCATAGACTATATTCATAGTATTTCTCGCTTTCCTTAGCATATTTTGTTATGAAACTACTCGTCTCTGTAATAGGTGGTATACCTTGTTGTTGTTGAATTCATTCTAAAGATTTTGTATCTCAGTGGTTCTAAACATTATTTTTTTTAAATTCCCTGTAGTTTGTTATATTTTTATTAGTGCCAGTGTTGTCCTTGTTTACTGGAACATTTAAACATAATTTAAATATATCCTGAAAATTTAACACGTTTCCACACTTGCTGAATATGACTGAAAGCTACAGTTGTTCATTAATTTCATTTCCTTCATTGTCTTATGGGCTGTCTTTGCCCTTAACCTGTGCCTTTTTTTTGTTTTTTACATCTAAAAGTAAAGCTTTGAAAATATCAAAGGCAAATCAGCCTGATAGAAATCTAATAAAAAAGGAGGTTTCAAATAGAAAGTAAATGACCACTATCTAATACAGTACAACAAAGAGGCTGTGATGGCCAAAGGTTCAGATACTTGTCTGGGATTCTAAAGACCAAATTTCCTACCCAAGTCTGCCTGTGGGTGTTTATCACTCTCAGTAACGACACGGCACACGTGGAGACTGGAGGTGCAGTGCTCAGCACTAGTGTACGAAACGCTTATCAGGATTTACAAGGCTCCCATTGGCATTTGGTAAGTGTAGGAGGAAGGTAGTTTTTCAGGGCAGGTCTTCTCAGGGCTGGCCAAGGGCTGCTGGTGTTATCAATGCCTCTGGGTCTCCTGCAGACAGCCAAAGAGCAAGTGCCTTTTCTGACACTGGGGTTGGCCCCTCTCCATCTGCATGTTAGTGTAAAAAGGGATGTGAGCACTCCAGTACTTGACTGAGGTGTTTGGAGAATGTTAGGAGAACAAGCACATCTCACACTTTCTGTGTGATGGCTGGAGGACTGAGTGATGAGTTTCTGAAGTCAGAATATTGGGTGTTTTCTTTCAGTTGGATTCCAGTTCAGTTTGGGTTTGACACAAAGTACCAACACAGTATACTTCTGCTGAGAGCTGATGTTCTTCCAGGGACCTAAGCATATTCTGGCAAATTGCTGCCCTTCTAATTGCCACGCTACCTTCCCCATACATGCATCTGTATCCTAAAGTGGGTATTACTCTCAAATGAAACCCATTATTAGATTACATGTGGTGGGTACATGCCAGGAAAAGTTTGTCTAGTGTTACCAAAGAAAGTGCTTTGTGAAGGAGAGAACCCTTATCAGTAGTTTCATGTGAAAGGTGGATACTGACAGATTTAGTCCAACCCAGTAGGTTGCATTCAGTTAGTGGTGTAAAATATGTGATCCAAAAGCTAGAGACTTATTGAAAGTAAAGGATGGATAATTTAAAAGTTTAAATAATGTTAAACAAGTGTGGAAAAGTTTGGGAAGAGACTAATCAGCCAATAAATGTAGAACTAGAGAAATATACCTTAAAACTAGAAAGAAGCGCTGTCATCCAATCATGCTTGCAAAATGTGGAGTCCTTTGTAAATTTTAAAGTAAACATGTAAGAATATGAAATTCTGTAGGCACCTGTTGCAAGTGTAGTGTGAGAAATTTACTACCGTTAGGCCTAATTCTAGTGTTTCATAGGGTTTAAAAAGACCTTGATAAGCATAAACAGAAAAAAGTTGTCAGTTCCAGAGTTCAACCAGAAATCACTTTTGTTCTGCATTAACACCTAGAAAAACAAGTGTATGTGTTAAGGAAAAATGTAGGGGTGGAGCTAAAAAAAAACCAACTAGCAGTAAGTTTCTGATAAGAAAATGGATTCTGCCATCCAGCCAAGGTGGGTCTTTCAGCCAGAACACATGGGCGTACAACCAAGAGGCTCTTCCACACACGTCTTACCAAATGAGAATGTGTTTTATGGTCTGCTTTTCATCATCCAGGGTTAGTCTTTTCATATTTACACTGGCCATAGAGGTTTTGTCCTTTTGTCCAGTCGCTTTTTTTGACCTCAGGTAAACTCTGGCATTTCCAATTGTCTTTTAGGAAGGACTTCTACCAGGTAGCTGTCGATACTGCAGGGAACCCCTTACTTCATGTGTTTTTGATTTCCCACCTGCTATTTTCATTTGAGATGCCCTAAGTTTTGCTATACTTGTGCAACCTCCAGCCAGAAGACAGAAAAAGCTATGAGGAGACACAGGTTCTGTCCAAAATTATTAACAGGTGTTTTGCAATGCAATATCCAGTTAGTGGATTTTATATAAAATGTGTATAATGTAAATATAGTATTTATCTATATTACATATAGAAGCAGCACTTGTCTGTGATACTCCCCCATCCTTGGCAGAAGGCCCCATTTTAAATATATTAATCCTGTCCCCTTTTCCTTCTGTCAGAGCCATGGGACAGAGTGAAAGGGGGAAAACCTCTAAGGCAAGATATAAATCCAGATGCACAAAATATATATTATTATATGCAATAAATAATATGCTGCAAAAACATACGTATATTCTTTTCATTTATAAAAAAATGGTATGTTTGTATAATACATACACTTCTAATAGGTTTATCTGTACATGGGTGTGTATATATATAGTGTTGACTATGAAAAGCGGGTTTTACATGTATCTGGGGGCCCAGCAGTAGTTTGCATTAGGCAGGCTTCAGCTGGGTGGCCATACCCATCCTGAGTGCTATTTCTTCTCTGGGCTGAGGTGGGACAGTGTGTGGTTAAGAAGAGTTTTCACTCAGATGAGCAGACTGAAACTTGAGAGTAAAGAAAAGTGAGAGGATCTCTAGAGCAGTCTGAAAAGCTCAAGGCCTTTTAATTCATAGAGTTGCTCCAGGTCACGGGGATTAGTGCTTGTGAATGTTTCATTTGGAAGAGATTTCTCTGCAGTGCCGTGCCTGTTGCACAGCTTGCTATTCCTGAGGTGCTGCAGGAGTTTCTTGTGTCCCAGGTACTGGTTGTAGAATTAGGGTTATTACTTGAGACTTTCTTCTTCCCTTTGAAGCAGGGAAGAAAGATTGTTTGTATTCTTAATATAGCACCGAAGCATCGATTCATTAAGAGAAATGCAGTAATCTTTCCCACGTTGCAGACAAACCAGACAGCTTTAGCTGTCAGAACTGATGGGGGGTATTAAGAACACTCTGAATTCTATTTAGGAGGGCTTTCAGTCTCTGCACTTGCATCTGAAAAGTTTTCTGCTTCATCATCTTGTTTGTTCATTAATCCACATCAAATTAGGGATTTTTTTTTCTGTTATTGGCTTTATTTAAACATGTTTTAAGCACTGGTTGAATTTTCCAGTGCACTGCATAGTCTTTCTAATATGGAGAATGCACTCAGAAGGTGACTGGTAACTCCAACCTCACAGCAACTTTAGCAGCAAGTTGAAATCCTGGCGTATAGCTGTGGGATAGTAGTACTTCACTTGCCAAATCCGTTTGGTTTTGTTGAGTAGTCGAACTGATCCTGCAGCATGTGCCATTCCTCTGGGTCACCAGTGAGAAGTGCATTGGAAAGGTCAGCCACCAGTAGATGGATTTACTCTGAGCTTTCTTAGCCCCTTCCCCGGGTTTCTCTAACCAGCTGAGAGTGTGGTGGTTACCTTTTTGTGGTGTTTTCAGATCCTACTTGCATTTTGAGCCCCATCTTAACTTCAGATTCACTTCTTTTGCTTTTTCATGCTTTCTGCTTTGCTTCTGGTTTTCATTCATGGTCTTGGTAAATGTTTAGGAAAAGAAAGCATCTCCACTGCATGCTTTTAATTTTGTGTTACACAAGTCTTACAGATTTCAGCAAAAATGAATTCATGGTCTTTGAAACAGACTCTTGTTTCAACTTCTTTTTGCTTTGGTGAACTTATCTCTGCATTGGAACATAGTGGTGTTAACACTAAAATACGACCGACTGATTTTGAGTGGGCAGAGTTTGACTTAATGAAAATGAGTGAAGAAATGGTTTTCTGCTCTGTGTGCCGAGCAGCAGCCTCGGCATTGCCAGTCAGCTTGGTTAGGAAGCTTGGGGCTCTGCACAAGTGTTGGAGGTAAGCTTGGGGCTCTAGCACAGCTAGTGGGATGTGAACAAGGCGCTTGGCTGTCACCTTGTTCTCAGACACAAGAACAGTTGGCTGTATTAGCTTTCCAATACATGATAAGCATTCTCCATCAGCTCTGCAAGTGAAAAATAGGAGACTTTAGGAGACTTTTGAAGTAATGCATGATGATCAGCGTTTATTATAACACTTAAAGTCATTTTGTGACAGTATTTGGGCCTGGATCGTATACTGTATGTCAGTTCATGAAATTAGTTGATTCCTTTCTACTTCTCTTTATTTTGCTTGCATCCTTCCATGGTTGAACTTCCAAATAGCAGAACGCTAAAGGAAGACTCTAGCTAACATTTCTAAAGTACACATCCCCTCACATGTGTGATAGGTGTACAAAAGAGGCCCAAAAATCTTACCACCTCAGGTTCTGAAGAGTATCTTCAACCTTCCTAAGCCAAGTATGTGTAAAGTGAATTGGTTTACTTGAACTAGTGAAGTGCTGAGGGCCTTTATGAAGAACAGTGCCAGCATAGAGTTGATGCTGTGAAATACGTTATGTGGATTGACACTTACTTGAAAGACAAAGCAGTAAGGGGAGTAAGGTATATTCATGAAGTAGCTCAGAAAGGCCTAAGGAATCATGGAACCATTACAATTCCTCATTCGAGATCTAAGGGATAGGAATTAGTGTAAACAGTGATTTGGTGTTTTTTTTTTAATTATTTTTAAGCCATTAACTCCTGCAAGTTGTCAGTACTCACACAGCTTCCATCTTGACATGCTATTATTTCATCATCTCTACCTCATAAAGGGAACTAAGGTACAGGTTCATGCTAATGTTCCAGCTATGTCTTGTTTTCACCTCATAACCTTGAGTGCTGTTGCATTATTTATTCATCACGTACACACTATTAAGTGCTTTTCGGTGGCCGATCCCTGCCCTGATGGGGCTGTGGGCTGCATTAGACATAGGGACAGCAAGCAAGAGGACAGGTTCCAAACTGCCTAGGAGCATATATAATTTATTTTCAGTTTCATAACAGAACATTTGAGGGAATTGTTTTATTTATTTCTCCGTTTCTTTGGTTTTGATGGGTGATTTTTGCAAACAGTTGTGTTGGTGTTTAGCAGTAGAAGTTGGGCACAAAGGTTTGAGAGGAAATATTTTTCTCTTTAATAGATATGACCTCACTCTGTAGCTTTTTTATTTCCTGAAGGTGTGGGTTTTTTTCTACCTCAGCGCTGCTCAGCAGCATCCAACATGAGTTATTCAAAGTTACCATCAGGGCTTATGTTTTCAGGCTTTTGAGCGAGGCAGATGACCCCAGCTTAGCATTTGATGTTGTTAATAAGTCCCAAATAAGTTTTTTATTAGTACTAAAATAAAATGAAATCCTAATTACTTGATGTTTAGCCTTGAACAGTAAACTTAGTTTAATTAACCGTCAAATCAGAAATTAAATGAATCCCCGTATTTAAAACGTAGGAGTGTAGCCAAGGGCAGATGGACCAATGCAGTTGTTCTGTACCTTCCTGGAGCGGCAGGACACTAGTGGGGTTTGGTGTCTCGGCCACACACTTTCACACACACTGTGATGTTATGCTCAGGGGTGCACACATATAGAAGCTGTGACCTGTTCAGGGAAGGTGATGTTAGTCCTATCCAAAAATAAAACCTTCAGACTCCAGCAATAAGCTCGTACTTGAGCTGGGAATTTACAGCGCGTGTGAAACTCGTGAGGGAGAGAAGCTAAATGTTGAGCTGGTAGAGATTGCAACATGGAGGCAGTAAACATTCTTGGATGTAAGCTGAGAAAGATGCAAAAGAAGAGAAGAAGTTTCTAGAAACAGAATAAAATGCAGATTTGAGAAGTTTGGGAATTGCTACATTAATTATGCCGTGTGACGTTTACAAGTTCCTCACCCATATGTGAGCAGTGGATGTAGGCGAGCAGGTCAGACCTCTGGCAGATAGCTGCTCTCAGGAGCAGCTCAGCCTCTCTGTAACTCTGCTCTAAACACTATTGTTCAGCTAAAACAAAATGGTACTAAACTACATGCTGCTGGCATTTCAAAGACAAAGCTTATCAAAAGATCTTAAGCTAAAGACTGGAAAAGATTGACAAGTGCAAAAGCACACATCATTCAGGATTCATTCCTCCAGGCGTTCAATCATAAACTATTTTCTATTAAAAGAATGAAACAGAAGTTGACAACATGAAGACGGGAAATGGCAGGGATAAGCAAAACAAATGAAACCCAAATTACAACGGTACGTACACATTAATAGTGAGCTCAAGAGGAATCTTTAAGTATTTCTGTATAAATTTTAACTTGAAAACACTTGGAACCTCTTTTGAAATGACAATATCAGCCTCTTTGTAAACAGATACAGAAACTGGCTTGAGGTAAAGGAAGGGAATTAGGGGGGGTTTCAGGAGAAGTCATTGAAGGCTAGCCTTGGGAAGGCCACCTGGACACAGTGCCATTGCAACAAAGGTCCTAAAAGGCTCAAGAACTAGAAGGCTGGTTCCTTCTGGATCCCAGCAGATGGCAAGGTTGCCTCTCAAAGTGAAGTTAGGGATGTGCTGCATGTTACCCAAGATGCAGTTTTCTGACTTACTTTCAGGTCATGATGGGGCTGTGACAAGCAAGAGGTTCTTCTGGAGAACTCATATATTTGTCACTGCAAATCTTGTGCACCATCACTGTATGTAGGCACAGTCAATTACATTCAAGATCTGGTTTTGAGCAGAAAATGAGTAGATGCTAGTAGGCATAGAGTAAGACCTGAATAGAATAAGGGACTTCTAAAATTTATTATTTTTAAGGGGTGAGGACACAGGTAACTGAGATGTTAATGAACCTGTGTCTCCTACCTAACCCAGTCTGACTGGTTTCAACTATTTTAGTATCTCTAATGCTGGAATCAGTGTGTGCTTGGAAAACAAGAGTTGCATGAAGGTTACATCCCGTGATGCAGATCAGAAGGACTGGCCTTATCATCCTTTTGCCTGTTGTTGTCTATAGGTATCTTGGAAACTTGGTGGGAGAAAAATCATCGTCAGCACACTGCAATGTCAGGGGATAAATAAAGTGGAAGTATCATACAAAAGGGTGAGCAGCTCGGTATAAGGCAAACAAAGCATGGAACCAGGTAACAAAGTCTAGTTTGTGTCATTGAGTCCCTGCGGCTTGAAACTCCTGGCTCAAGTTGGAAGAGTGCAGTATCAAGGCTGTACTTGTCACCATCTGACTGGGATGAGGATTGACTGTGAAATGTCAGAGAAGATCAGAGACTTTTGTGCAGGTAGAAAACACATAATGATGGTTTATAACACTCTCTGTAGAGTAGGTCTCAAATGATACAAAGACTACATTTTTTAAAGATGCCACAGATTCCTACTTCTTGGAATCCACTAAAGCTTCTGGTTTAGCTTTGAGTTGTGCTTCAACCACTTCAAGGTGTAGGTATGATAGGGGGGCTTTCTGTAATGGTGACCCTAACTTGCTTAAGCTGCCTTTATTTCAGAAAGGTTTCACGTGCTCCCAAAATACTTTTAAAGTCTCCCAGAGCCTTAAGTGTCTTAGTTTGGAGAATCATTTGCTGATTGATGGGGAAAGGGAAGGCCAGGCAAGGGTTTACAGGCAGTGGTTGGGCAGGGAGGCTGATGGCCAGCCGTAGTCCATTTTTTATCACCTTTTTTATCTATCTGTTTTATCACTCCACGAGCTCAAGGAATTGAAACTTAAGGTGATGTGTTTTAAGTACAAGCAAGCGTTTTATACTTCCCCACAGCTCTATTGACAGCACTGCCAAAGAAGTTGGCTATGATTGTGAACACGGTTGTGGAGGTGAGCAGGGTAACATATGTGCATGTTTCTGATGATGGCATTTCAGAACAAAGCCTTTGAGAGAAAAGTATATCCTGTGGTTTTATTCAGACTTTATGCCAGGATCATTGAAGAAATGGGTGAATTTGCTTTCTGTTGCCTTCTTGTCTTTCTACTAGAGATGTCTCTATACAGTATAGGCTTCAAGTGACTGCAGTGCTAAGCAGGACTTGTTAGCCCAAATCCAAACACTTTTCTCTGTTCTCCTAGAATACACAGGCTGAAACTAAATCAGTTTCCATGTGTTGGTGCTTTGTTCTACCTGTCACATTAATGGCACTTTATCATTAATGCATCTCCTAATACAAGTATGAGAATTAGTACTTCAAAAGGGGCTTTCTTCCTGGAGTACGCTTTCCAGTATCAAGTGTATGTAGTTGCTTGTCTTTCATGATGTTTCTAACATATCCTTGCCATCTATATAAATTGTGTAATAGAGCTGATAGTCAAGTTGTCTCGCCTCCTGTGCTACTCTCTGATATGGGAAAAATAAGAAGGAGCCACAACAAGACAGCAAGAACTAAGATTGTATCCAGCACGGTGTCTTGTTCTCTGTCAACTCTTCAGTGTTAGGTTTGTGTGGCTGCTGTGACCACCTTTTTCCTGCTCTACTGCTTTGACTGTGCTTGTTTTTAATATACTTCTACCAGTTAAGAGTCACTTTTTGAGTGCTAGACATCTCAAATGCAAGGTTTTTGCTCAGCTGTATAATTAAATCAAACAATGTGGCTGCAGAAATAACGATGTTAAGTGCATACTTGGAACAACTGGAGTAACAGGGAAACATTTACTTGCTGTCGATTGCTAATGCTGTGGAAAAGCACATTTCTTCTGCTATATTTTTCTGATTTTTTTTTTTCTCCGGTGTGCACGTATATTTTTGAAGCAAATGTGACCATTATGAAATGCAATGTGACATTAATACTAAAATACTATCGGAAAAAAGTTTCATTGTTAATAAGCAATACGGCAGTAGCAAGATGGGGGTGGTCAGGACATCCTTGGGGTGGTTGACAAGACTTGACCTGGTCTTGATCCTCTTTATTCAAAACTAAGGCAGCAAAATATACTTAACTGGAGAGATAGAGAAATAGCAGCACTTGAAGGGCTTTCTCAAGCAGAAGTACCAAAACAGCTTCAGTACCTTTTAAATTAAAGCACCGTTCTACGGCAATGCTTTGGGTGAAGAGAGGAAAAATAGTTTTTCTTCTTTAAAGGGGGGAAGAGGAGGAATTTGCTTTCTGAGTAGATTTAGTTGGACAATTATTAAATCTTGCCAGTTAGAGTCACTTCGTGCTTTTGAATAGTACTGCACAATCTCTTTATTCCCAGGTCTTCTCCAGAGCTGCTACTAAAACTGAAATCGGTACTTTTATCTAGCATTAGCTAATTTGTTAATAATTGGGTGGAAGTACTACGTAAATATAGTCTAAAGAGTTTCATTTTTATTTTTCACACACACACATCTCCCCTGTAATGTTTTTAAGACTTGTGATGCACAGCATGAGAAAGTACTGCTTATGTCAGCAGAGCAGCGTGTGTGAAACTGAATAATCGTTGCTTTTGTCTATAAAACCTGTTTCTGTTTGCAGGTTCTCTGGCAGATATATATTGCCCTTGTTACATTTTGACCATAAAAATCCACATAATTGATACATAATGAAAAAAGTACCGGTTACCTGGAAGTGAAAAATACCAAAAAACCAAGTGTTGTGATATGGTGGTGTTAGTGCTGTTGTATTGCTGTGTCCTTGACCCACAGATCAGAGTCACAGAAAAGAGATCTTACATATTTGACTTGGAATTGTCATGTAGCTTTTATCTGCCAACAAATACTTGTCTTTCAATTGGTCATCTTTTAGAATTGCATTTCTTTGGGCTTCCCGACCCCTGAAAAAGAAGGTGGTGATATGGAAAGGTACCCATGTGGCTCTCCTTCCTTTTCAATTAAGATGGGGGTGGGTGGAAAATAGAAGAAAAGAAACAAATGAATAAAGCTCTGCTTTCCTATTACTGTCACAACGGAATACGGATGAAACTAACTCATTGTTCTTCTTTCAACTGAACTAACATGTTGAATAGGATGATAGAACCGCTCTGGGTGGAGGAGGGAACCCCCATTGTCCCATGTTGTGTAAGGAGCTCCCTACCATTTGGAGTAGGAACCACAATGGAAGTGGTGCCTTATCTGTATATTCTTGTCACTGAAAGCTAAAATGGAATGTTCATTTGCCTTCAAAGGGCGTATCAGCTTCTTCCTTTCAGGAAGAAAAACCACTGCTTCTGAATCTGGCTTACCTTGCTTTTCAAATCGTGGTGGTGTGTATACTGGAGAGAGAGATTAATTTATTTTTTTCTTTTGCCTGTAATTGCAAAAATGCCCTTGACTGAAAATTCTGAAAATTAATATTGCTGAGACTTGGAGCAGGTGGCTCCTGCATCTCCTGCTGAACCTAGAATGTGTTGTCATTTGGGGTGTATTTTCCATCTGATGTGCTCCTTATCACATGCCCCGCTCTCCATAGCGGTCTGGCATTCTCTAAATTCACATGAGATCAGATGGCTGCACTTTTCCGTGATAGGTCACACAGGAACTGCTACAACCTGAAGTCAGGAGTTACACCATCAATGTCTAGCTCATAGATGAGCCATGTTTCATTGCAGTACCCCTTGGAGGAATCTTCCTGCACCTAGACTTTTTGGACACCTACTGTTTAGTCAGGAACATCCTACAGGAAGAATATGCTTTATTGCACAGAAGAGCACGCTTGATAGCCTCTAATGGAACCTTACTGGAAAGAATAATCTTAAATTATTGAGATGAGAACAGGTGACAGCGAGGTAAGGTAATGAGTCCATTGCATGTAGGCTTTTCTTTCCCAGTCATGCCATTTCTCTTTGATTTTCCCTGACGTTAGCAAGACTTTAGATCATCCAAACCAGTGTAGCAGTTCTTTATTTAAAAATAAAAAGAAGTAAAATCTGGATTTTCCTTCTCAAAAAGCAGGTTTGAGGCATTCTTTATGAGAATTGTGGCAGTTGTGTTTCTGCTGTGGTGGTTTGCAGAGGCACCTGGGGGAACACTGCGTTCCTCTTTCCAGTTGCAAGAGGAATTTTGGGTGAGGGAAGTGCAGTCATCGTGGGGTAACTTTAATTTACTTCAGTCAGCTTTACAGATATAGAACGAGATACCTAAGTCTCAGGGGTTCTAAATAGCTGCAGAAATATTGCAAAGATAATTTATTGTTGTATCTTAATTAAAACTATAATTAACAAATAAACATTTTGCTAATAACATGCTAATAAATTTTCTGAAAGGTAATATAATCAGAGACCTGATTCTTATTTTTCATACGCTTTACAGTCGTGTGTTTCCATTGACAAAGATGAAAAGACTTAGAGGGTTTTTTTGGTGTAGGGTTTTTTTGCTGGTGGCTTTTTGGGTTTTTTTATGTTATCATCATTAGAACCAGGACCAGAAGTTAGTTTCTTGGACTTGGAACTATTAGCTTTTTTCTCTTCAGTGCATTTCTTCCATTAGTAGTAAACGTTCTGTCTGCAGTGGCGATCTACAGAGACTAAAATTAGAATCCAGCCTTTTTACATACATGAACAGAAATAGAAGGACTATCCAGCACTGCAGTAATAGTAAAGTGTTTCAAGGTGGCTTAGTCAACTGATAACTAGAAATTAGCTGCCCTTATTCAAAAGAAAGGTGGTGTCTTCCTATATTATATACATATCTATATGTGTGTATATATATATATTATATATATATTACTTCCTATACTATATACATATAGTATTTTTTGAAACAGTAGACTTTGATAAGTAAAAACAGTAGACTGAGGGAGCTGGGTCTCTTCAGCTTGGACAAGAGGAGACTGAGGAGCAACCTCACGAATGTTTATAAATCTGTAAAGGGTGAGTGTCAGGAGGATGGAGCCGGGCTCTTCTCAGTGACGTCCAACGATAATACAAGGGGCAATGGGTGCAAGCTGGAACAGAGGAGGTTCCAGTTAAATATGAGGAAAAACTTCAGGGTGAGGGTGACTGAACAGTGGAAGGGGCTGCCCAGGGAGGTTGTGCAGTCTCCTTCTCTGGAGACATTCAAAACTCGCCTGGACGCGTTCCTGTGTGACCTGCTCTGGGTGTTCCTTCTCCCGCAGGGGATTGGAGTAGATGTTCTTTCAAGAACCCTTCCAATCCCTGAGATTCTGTGATAACACGATGCATTTGTACAGCTACTGCAAACACAAATTGGGAATACAGATTTTTCATAATGCAGTATCTGATTCTCACAGATGATTTAGTTTTTAAAATATGTTTTTTTCAATGAAGCTGCTTACAACAGTTTATTTTAAAAATCTTTTACATTTGTAAATTGCTTTGTGATTCTAAACAAATTGGAGCTCTGGGAGTGTAAAGCAGATTTATGAAATCTTTTGGCCTGTGGGAAATGTTTTTCAAAGGCTTTGTTCACCCACAACACTCTGAAAGTGCACGCCAATAGTAAGAGCATCATCCTCTGGCTGCACAGTGCTAAGTTCTCTAACCGAAGAGGTGACCTGGAGGAAGAGGTGAATAGAAAGGCATATTTTGGCTGGCAGAGTCGGGGCTTCATGTTTAATTTAAAAAAACATTAAACTTTTCATGTTTAATTTAAGGCAACAGTAGAAGGCTGGGATTTATAATCCTAATGATGCTGTGTCAGTGCGACAGGATGCCAGTGGCGTGCCTGCTGTACAGGCTGCAGATGTATAGAAACATTTTACTAAAAATGCCTTTCTTCTTGTTACTGAGCAAGAAAGGAGAAAACAGCTAAGGCAGCAACAACAAAAACAACACATTAGGCATGCACTACTAGTCTAGCTAATTCTAGGGGTGCTATTAGCAGACATTTAGGCAAATCTATTAACATTTAGCATCAGCACAAATGCAATTGCATTCCTACTTTTCATGTTTCTGGCAAAATATGCACGGCCATTCAAGGGAGGAGAAGGACACTGAAGCCATTTGTTAGGTAGTACAGCCTAACTGTGGAAAGAAGTGCTGGAGAAAATGCTAAATGGAAAAAGAAACGTGATGCCAAAAATGTTGCTTAAAAAGGGAGCTGGATTTCCTAAAGAATAATGCTGATGGGGTGTTTAGTTGGCACTTTCACCACTGATGCTCATTTTTAAACAAGTCTTAAGCTTTTAACACGCTTTTATACTTAACTCTTCTCTTCTTTTTTATATTTTTTATTCTTGGAATCTGGGAATACCCTTTGAAAAAGGCATGCAAAGTAGCCTCTTAGGTGCACCCATCGTGAGGTTCAACTTAAAAATTATTTTTTTAGTATTTTTCATCTTGTAGGATATAGCAGACAAGCTACAGCAGAACAGGCTGAAGGGGTAGCTACAATAATTGTCTTATTTTTGACAGTGATAAAGGAGAAATGCCTTATTATAAGCCATAAAATATCGATACAGTAGAGACATATCGTCATGTGATGCTGTAAATTGGGAAATTCTTAACTCTAGTTTTTTGTTGGTTAACTGACATGAAAAATTACACAATAGGAAACTCCTCTTCAACTTTACAACTCAAGTAAAGTATTTTTTTAACAAAGCTGGCATGGTTTCTAACTATTATGATTATTTTTTTTAAGCACTGAAGTTTATCAAGGGCTCAACATTTTTAAAATGTCTGGCTGTATATTAAATTTATAAATTTAAAATAAATAATCTATAATAAAAATCTATAACCTATAAATTTACCATCACTGATATTCCAGGGGTTCCCAGTTTAAGAAACAATAATGGTGTTTTGGTTGCTTTCTATTTGATGTTTCCATTCTTAAAAAAATCAATCTGTATTTTATTTGTTGTCTTGTTCTTTGAGCTGCCCAATTTGTGGCTTTGTGTCAGGAAGGAGAATTTGTGAAGTAAACTAGAAGAGTCCCTCTATGTTCTTCATTTTACAGATTGCTTCTATTTCCCACTCTGCATGGTCCTCCCCTCCGTTCCTCTAAATGATGTTAATTTACTGTGGTCTCTTCATCCTTTGGAGACCTCAGAGCTCCCAGAGGGATTCATGATGCTCGTTGCCTGTTCAAGCCCTTTTGTTTTTGCCACCAAAGTAAAGCATTTATTGTGGAGAAAACAGTTCTGACAGTGCAGCATTAACCCTTTTTCTATATTGAGACCTGTCTGTATTAACTTTCATTATGTTTTTTTTCCTCTCACGTACTTCGATACACGAGTAGGTCTGATTTTCAGCTTCACTTCTGTGCTGTGTATTCATTGAATCACTTAGGCTGGAAAAAACCTTTAGGATCACAGAGTTTAATCATTTAGATCAGTGAAATTATAGCGAATGAACTACTACGTCTTGTGTGGGGCTTTGATTATGTTGGTTTAGAAACACTTTTTGTTGTCGGGTTGTGCTGTTAGAATGTCTAAGATCCAGTGCAGTAGAAAAGCATGGGGTTTGACTGATTTTACAGTGCTATGCTTTTACCCATTCTGACATTTATTTCAGTGAATATCCTGCACTTGTTTGTTTAGTTAGATAATTCCTCAAGCAGTTGCTTTGTTTTATTCTACTGGGGGTTTTGTAATTATTTTTTTTTTCATAATTTCTCTCTTTCTACGAGGAAGGCAAGAGTAACATTTGTGTGAACTGGATACTTTGTTATGCTAACACATATTTTGTGCTTAACATGTACAGATTTAAGTGATTATTTATATAAAATGTGTGAGAAGAAATTCTTCCTCTGCTTGTTGAGACTCGAATTCAAGACTGTGAATTTTTCTACATGCAGCAGCTAATGATTTAATTTCTGTTGGTGGCAGCTTAAATCCTGTCACTGCTCAAATGACATTGACTGCTCCTACAAAAATACACAACCATGAAATAAATCCCAGGTTGTTATTAAAAAAAAAAAAAGAGTAGACCAGCTTTAAATGCTTCATTTCTCAATTAAATATTAATCTTGTGAAGTGAGCCAGTTAAATTTAAAAAAAGAGGAAATAAACTGTTCTTCTTACAGAAACCTTCAATGTATCTCTCAATACAAATTTCACCTGGAATGTTACATTTGTGGGTTTCAGAGGATTTGGGACCTTTTAAGCTGTCTTTTAAAATTTTTTTTCCACCTTTCAACAAGTTTTAGGAAGGCGTAATGATCTGCTGTTGAAGGCAGCAGAATTTGAAAGTGTGCATTTCAAGCACGATGCCAGAAAGAGTGCAAAGTCTTTGAAGTGATCATAATAAAAATTCCTCTAGAAGCCACACACACGCACTTTTCTTATTATTTCATTTTTTTTTAAGGCATATTTCACAAAGGAGCTGAGTTTCTTCCAGCAAGCACATCATAATAAATTTCAAGGATTGCGCTGACAGCATCATAAAGACCCCAGAAATTGAAACCTACCTTAGAGCGTAGCACTGAAGAGATTGCTACTTCTAAAATCTTTGAAGAAGTAAGAAGAAATTCAGGGAAAGAGACTCATTGTAATGAGAATGGTACATGCTGTCCTCCTCACGCTGCTCAACCTCAGCACCCAGTTAAACCTCTGCATGTAGTACAGTTGGTGACAGAGGAAGCCCCAATTTGAACTATCACGATGTCACTGGCTTTCAGCCGCTGTTCTCTACAGCCAAAAAACATGTCAAACTGGTGATTTTCCTTTATGAGAATTCAAAGTATAAAACTCTAACCACATAGAAAGTTTGAAATGTCAACTGGATTCTGCTGTTTAGATGACTTGGGACCTGAACAGACATGAAGATGGTGGTGTTTGTTGAGAGCAGGCCCTTTAAGAGGGAGTTACTGAAAGGAGCACAAGTGCAATGTGGAACTGCTAATTACAAATTGCCGCGGCCAGGAGCAGTCGAGCCCGACGCAATCAATCAGGAAGCCATCTCAGGAAGCCACCAGGGAGCACCTCCAGGAAGCACACACAGTCGGGAAGCACACATCTCAGGAAGCACACCCAGTCGGGAAGCACACCTCAGGAAGTCCACCCATGAAGCACCCGAATCAGGAAGCCCCCATGAAAAACTCACAGTCGGGAAGCACCTCCCAGGAAGTGCACACCTCCAATCGTTCTACAGTTACAGGTCCTCATTCGCTAAGCACTACATTTCGGATAGGGAGAGGGGTATTGTCCACGAGCTTTCCACACACTTTCCACAGGCTTAAAGTTGCCCCATGATTGGCTACAACATTTGTGTCATTTGCTGTTTCCCACACTTTGTTTCGCCTTCACTATACTTCGTTTCGCTTACTTCCACTTATTTGCATATGTGCCCTTTCAGTAACTCCCTCTTAAAGGGCCTGCTATCAACAGGTGTTACTTTGTGTTGCAACTGCTTTCTTTACCAAGAGGCTGTCAAACACCAGAAGAGGCTGCCCAGAGAGATGGTGGGTGCCCCAAGCCTAGCAGTGTTTAAGAGGCATTTGGACAGTGCCCTTAATAACATGCTTTAGCTTTTGGCCAGCCTGGAATTGCTCAGGCAGTTGGACTTGCAGGATCCTTGCTCCCTTCCAACTCAAAAAGTCCGGTCTATGCTAAGACTTAAACCAAAAAACCAAACTGTGATAAATTCCCCAAGAGCTTGTTCTTTGACCAAAGTCCTCAAGGAATTAGTTCTTTAGATCTGGGATGATGGAACTATTGTCTTCACATGCAGTAATATCGCTGAAACCGTCTATTGTTGAGTGGAAGTGTTGAATTTGTGGAGCAGAGCAGTAATTTCTGCTGAGGCTGTTTCTTCCTTGGTTATTGAAGGCAGATCTGAAGTTTAATGTAGTCAGTGGCATGTGTGTTGATGTAACCATGCACCAGATAACCAGTGTCGCTGGGTGGCTGGATGGCAACCCATAGCAAAGCTGAAAGCTTTTCTCCCAGCAATGTTTTGGAAATGGATAGGAGTGTTCATTCATTTTGGATCCCCTTTCATGTAACAATATAGCAGTGTACTGCCTTTACTACTTCAATTGTCAAGGCTCAACAGCAATTAATAGGGTAATCCAGAAAGCGCATCCCATAGTTACTTTTAGGATGGCAAAAAGCTGTAAAAGGACTTGTTCCAGCCAAATTATGCCAGATTTCACTTCTTTGTATAGATATTTAAATTTGAACTTCGCTCAGGTTGATGAAACAAACTGAACGTTGACTTCATGGCACACTCTTGCCTTATGTTATCAATCTAAGTATTCTAATCTCAGAACAGGTATGTCATCGTTGATGTCAGCTGTTCCTCCACCTGTAATTTTGAACATTTGATCTTTTTAGTAATGAAGCTTTTTAGTAATGAAGCCCCTTTCCTGCCTGCTGTCTTTGAGTTTGCTGTTATGTTAAGTCTATGGTAAGGCCAGAAGATGGATATGCACCGATAACGCTTATTACCACTGGTCAAAGAATGGAATGGTTGCTATAAACATGTTCAGCCCTAATAATTTCTATAGGAAGGATACAGCAACTCATGTAGTTGTTGATTAGTTTGGCTTTTTTAAACCTTTCTCAGGGGCATCGTTACTCCAACAAAATTTTAATCAAGTCTTTCAGTGGCAATATGGAATTTTCAAAGTTAGTGGTTACTGGTTACAGCGTGACTTCGTTAGAATACAGGGGAATCATTCTGTGGTGATTAACATCTATTCGCATCTTGGAATGCATTAAGGGCTCTAAATTATCATAGAAATTAATGCAATCTTCTTAAAAGGGCTTAAAATATGGTAATAGATACAGCATACTAGCACCTGCAGCTCAAGGTACCAAAGTTATTAAAGTTGGATATAATTATATTTATTTTGCAAGCATCTAAATGAGGGGAAGAATGAGAAATAAAGTTTAATAAAAATTGTAAAGATCAGCACTCAATTTTAAGTCAATTTAGATTTTTAAAATTTTTCTTTTATTCAATAAGTATATTGCTATTTCTGGTGCATATGAAATACTTGGCAATGTCCATTTTAACGTTGAAAACCGGTGGCAGAAATGTGACCTGCCTTGTGCTGAGTTTATACTGGAGAATTCAGTCAAGTGGGTTGCTGGTGATTACACCAGGAAATCAAGAAGGAAAAAAATGAGTATCACAAGTTCAGTTTCTCATGGTTGTTTCTTCGTACCTGTGTGCTGTGCTGGTTTTGGTTCTTGGGTTTTTTGGGGTTCACCCAAAGATCACTTTTCAGGTAGTCTAACAGTACAGGGAGTATGAAAAGCAAAATATGGCAGCTCTTTGCAACTCAGCTTCTGGTTTACACCTGTGCAGGTATCCTGGGGGAGCAGGGCAGGGTAGCAATGAGCATCAGCGGCACCTGAAAGTGAGCAGATACCATTACTTTGGGGCTCCTGTACTGAATTACTTTGCTGATTTAGAGATGTGATACGTGGATAACAAAGTGACTGATCTAAACTTGACTTCAGCTCCCATTCTGCATCTAAATTAATGGTGCTAGCCAAGAAATGAAACATGCTTTTTTTGCAAAGGGTAATGATTACTTCCACGGTCTAAAGAGAAATAAATATATATACGTATGTTTCTGATGAAAACCTGTGGCGTAATAAGCAGATACCTTCTTACTCCTCATCTCCTTATTCTTTCCATGTTTTATTGAATGAATCCCTGCCTATCTTTAAGATAACAAGACGACATGCTGACATTTGATGTGAGTGTTCATTGTGCATAAAGTGAAGCGTGTACAGCACATTAAGTGCAGAGTTGGAATGCCAAGAGAGATTTACAGATAACAGAAATTAGCAGAAAATGCTTCTTATTATCAGTACAGAAAAGCTGTATTTTAAATGACAGCCAGATGCTTGTTTACTATGATTATAATGTTAATGGTAATATTCTGTTCGCAGTTCTGTGTGCGTAGCAGCTACTGGGGTCATTGGGAATTCTGGGAGACTTGAACCCCTAGGTTTTTGTTACTACTTTTTTTTACAGTGAAGTGAAATGATGCCTGCTGCCCACAGTGCCAAACAGTATGAAGTAACATAAAAATGGCAGCTATTTAATGAGGGGGTTGGTTTGGTTTTTTGGGGAGGTACGTGTCTTTTGCTAAAAATAGTACAGGAAAGGCAAATCTTGCAGGCTGAAAGATTATCATTCATCAGTTCTTTTGTTTCGATTTTTTTCAACAGTTCCTTCAGTGCTAGATGCTTTTAAGCATCTGTTGGTATTGTATGATGATCTTAATGGGATAGAAAAACAAGTTTTTACTGCATAGGAATGAATGCAGAATCTTTTGTTCCCCATTTGGAATGAAGTTGAAATTACATTTTGTTCCTTATGTAGATATCCTTGTCCAGCTGTAACACTTGAGATTTAGTTTAGCTGTAAGTTTGAAACTAAAAGGAAGTAGTGAAAGAGAAAATGGAATTAAAAAAAAATATTAAAACAAAACAAAAAAAAATCCAAGGCAAGTCAATAAAGGGAGTAATTACTAACTCATTCAGAAATGAGAGTAATGGTTTTCTGAAGTGAAGTGACCAAATCCAATAACTAACAGTTTGTCAGGGCAATAATAGTGGTATTTGTATCTCTTTTAATTGGTTTTAACCTTTCCTTTTGTGTGGATCTATTAAAAAATTAAAGGCGAAAGTGTTTAGAGAGACAGATTTATGTGAGCTCGTGGTTTGCACCGTTTTAATGAGGTCAAAGCAATAAAGAGTCTCTGCGGATCCTCAGGCCTGAATGATGAATGATTGTCTTCCACTGCTGGTTCACAGGGTTGGGCTCTGTCTTAGAGTCGCTGTTTAAATATGAAAATATAAATTTCTACAGTTAGGAACTTAGTCTTGAGTGATGTACTCTTTCTTAGGAATGTGTATGCAAATGTATTTGAATAAAAATTAAAGCAGTTTTGCTTCTTGGCAGGAGGAGGATTGAAGTAGTCAGAAAATGTTTTTAATGAGTGCTTGATTTTTAAAATAAGTAAATAAAACTCACATGTGTGCTTAAATATGTGTATTTAGGGTACTGAGGCATGTCTCCAGGAAGTGGTTCACTAATCACATACACTGAAGTGACGATCAGGGTTCAGCAGTTGCAGAAGTGCTGCTCTCCTAATGCAGGGTTACACAGGCAGGGGTTCAGTAAGTGGTAGTTCTAGTCAAAGCCTGGATAGTAAGTACTGCCTATTCATCTTTGCTTACTGGCTTCAGTTATTAATGGTCTTTATTTTATTTGGTTTGGTGCAAGCCTGTGGTCCATCAAGCTTATAATTGAAAGATGATCCTTAGGATTTCTTGGTCTTACTTTAGGCCTTATTTTTTTTCCTTTTTTCTTTTGACAAATAATCCCTTGAACAGTATCTGAAGTAAACATCTGAAAGCAGAGTCGCAGCGAGCTCCCCAGTTCACATCCACATATGCATTAAAGTTTATATAGCAGGCTGCAGGATCTAAAAATAAAGTTGAAGACTTGCATGATTGCTGACTGTATCCCTAGGGGAAACTGAAGTTGCTGAAGAAAGGAATATAGTTCCTCTTGCACTTCGGAGCATTCGGAGACAGATTCCCATGTCGTTACCTTCCTTTCTCTAACAGCATCTCTGTGCTCCCTTCACAATAGAGAAAACACTATACAAATAAGATAGGTATTGCTTTCAGGGAGAAACGCCTACATTGTTGATCTGAAAGTTTTATTAACAGCTCACATTTATATATTTTTATGATACTTTTAAAATAGTGAATTATGAATGATTGAAAATACCCTCCAGCTTAATTGAGAACCATTATGTGTAGTAATTGCCAGTGATTTCAGAAACAGCCGTTGTTCTCTGGCCTATTAACATAATTTGAATTTTTTATTGCACTTCATAATTATCTGTTGGAGCTAACAAACAGGCCCATTTACTGAAGTGTTTAAGAACAAAAGCCCCAAATGGACTGGATTGTGATGTATTATTTCTATTAACTGACCTTGCTTGGAACAGCTTTGTACCTCAGCTTTTGATGGGGTCGTGACTTCTGATAGAAGAGGAGTGTGGGTTTTCTAGTTTTCATTTCATTAGTTGTAGGTAAAATGGCATCTGTTAAAATTGTCTGGCTCTTTCTTACATATGCAGCC
>VZTM01016547.1:0-12819 GCA_013400555.1 Jacana jacana
TATGTAGCGAGGATTTTTAGTAGGTTGGCATGTACCACATGACGCAGTATCTATGCACAGAGCTAAAACAAAGAGGTCTCAACAAACTATTTGAGGTGTTGGTTTGTTGGTTGTTTTTTTTTTTAAACAATACTCACAAAAAAGCAGGAAGATTCCTGATGAAACTTGCAGATGTAACTGAGAAGGAAAATGGTTTCAGTGCAGAAAACAGGGAAGATACTGTACCGAGGTGTCTCTTATGCATTGATAATTCTCACTTTGACCTCTGTTTTGTTAGAGAGAAATAACTGAGGCATCGAAATGGTTGAGTGGTGCATCCACAAGCTTGGTGCACTAGAGGGGCAGAGGGTGCCTGAACTACCACTTCATGAGGCTGTGCTGAAAGAGAGAGAGAAGCAGCTAGGACTACTCAATGCATTGGAACAGGCATTTCCAGTAGCAATGGGGGGAAGAACTAGAAGTCGGTTCAGCTCAAGGAAACAAGGTCTAAGGGGATAAGATTTCTCTTCAGAAATAAATCAGGGGCAGGGATATATATTGAGAGGGAGAACTGTTTGAACTAAATGATGTTGCTGGTGGAGAACAGGGGGGTTAAACAGATTGTAACAAAATACATCTAGAAACGGAGTGATGGTCTGAATGAATGAGACTTTCAACTGGAGCAGCAAGAGCTAAGAAAACTTCTAAGTAAAAAACTTCTAAGTCTAAAGAAAGAATTGCATGATATACTGAGCTGTGATATCTCAGGACTAGACCGTATGACTGGGAAGGTCCTTTCTAATTCCTAATTACTGAAGTAACTTTTTTACAACCCTTTTTCCTAAACAATTCTTCCCTCCCCCATGGCTTTGCAAAGATTTTACATGTCCGAATGAATTATGCAAAGGATTTCTTCTCTGTCACCTTCAATCTGAGACTTTATTCATATTTTAAGCATAATTTTTCTTGCGAAATCACACTGACTATTCAAACACTCAAGGTAAAAATCAACAGAAATTGAAAAAAGAAAAATTAGTCCAAATTGAATGTATAGGTAATATGTATTCAAACCCAAATTATAGACTATATTCTTTGGTCCTCTCAAGTAATTTTCAGGATATCCTACCTGGAATTATTGCAGAAATGTTAAAAGTTATTTGAGCTATACCTAAGTAAAACCAAAGCCAAAAACCTAACAAAAATAACAACAGAAACTACATAAACAGAAGACTAAATTCTTTGCTCTAGCACTCAGTTTTATTTCAAAAGTGACTCATCTTTAGCTCCTGCTGTGCCTCTTTAGCAGAAATGTTAGTGCCTGGGTCCCTGTCTGGCCTTTGCTGTAATTAGTGCTAAAGTTCTGTTCAAAGCACCTCTGAACAAGTTGTCATCCTTCATTGCGGCTTCCATCTTCAGCAAAGCTAAGCTCCTCTTCAAAGTATGAGACATCAAATGAGTCTTAGCATTTTCAGAAACAAACCTTAGTTTGATGCTCCCTTTGTCTTTCTCCCCATGACCTAAGCACTCTTGTGGTTCAGTGAAAACTAATTCCCTCCTCTGGGAACTCCTGCCAGGAACACCTGCCAAGGACTGGGAATACCACATGGGTTTGATTTCTTATGCTGCAGAAGTACAAGCCATAAAATTTCAAAGACCTTTCAGCTAATTTTATTGAGGAAAATGACATCACTTAGCAGTCCTGAAATTCTAGTTCAGTACAAATCGCAGGGGGGATAAGCTAAAGAAATCAAACAAAATCTTCCTCAGAAACTATTTTAGTTATTTAAGTTTCAAATCTCAGATATCAAACGGAGTGGAGCTTTTCTGCCTATAAGCTGATTGCATAGGAATTGTGGGGGTTTTATGTGTCTTTGTTAGACCTGTAGGAAATTTCATTAGCAGAGATGGAAAGGTGCAATTAATTTGCTGACACAATATACCTGCATATCTTTGCACACACAAATTATTGTTGTATGCTGGCATGTAACTACACATCACTGCAAATTACCAGCCAAAACATTTATTAGACAATCCTTGAGCCAGTAAAAGCCCTGTTTGAGTTGCACCAGGCCCTTCATCTGGCAGATGAGCTCAGTGCCTACACCACAATTCAATAAAGATCACATACAATTTCCTTGAGCCTTTGGCCAAGTGACATTGTCCAACAGTACATTCAATATACCTTGCACTGAAATTCAGGCTTCATTACTTGTTGATTAGAATGTTTTAGTTTGTATGTCCATTTTATTGTTTAGTACATTTTCCTCCAAAATCTGATTCTGTTCAAACACTCAATTTGTTTTATTTGATGTCACTGTTTAAAACTTTAAAAAAAAAAATTATTCCTTACCAATGACAGCTTTTTATTGTTTGATCCTTTTTGGCTTATGCCAGGTTTTAAACATGCTCCTGTAAAGTAGGTACTCAGGGTTGATAGGTTTCCTTGAAGACAAACAGCCCATGACATTGGTGGTAGAAATTATAGAATCATAGAATAGTTTGGGTTGGAAGGGACCTTAAATATCATCTAATTCCAACCTTCCCACCGTAGGCAGGGACACCTCCCACTAGAGCAGGTTGCTCAAAGCCCCATCCAGCCTGGTCTTAAACCCCTCCAGGGATGGGGCAGCCGTAGCTTCCATCTTCCTGGGAAAGCATAGGAAAATGCCATTATGGAGGCTTTTGCTCCAACCACTATAGTATCTGTTTTCCTCTACTTAATCGGGATCCTAAACCGGCCACAGTCTGACAGACTTTCCATGCACTTTTATATAGTCCCTTTAGGTGTACTTTAAACTGGAGAGAAGTGTATGTATGTAATACATAAAATTTTGGTTTTATGCATTACAACCAGAATAAAAGTAATAGAGGAAGCCATACACAAAATCATGTTGGTTTGGAGCAGCGTTAAACTTATGCTTAATTCCTTGATAAGACTCGCATCAACTTCATCTGGACCTGAACTCAGCCCTTGAGGACACCCAAAACATTCTTAAATTGCATACCATGGCATGTCAAGTGTTGTTTGACACGGGAGATACATTTCTATGCTTGCTGCTATAATGCTCAGTCTTTTATCACTTTGACTAGGAGAAGCACTGTTAGTTATAAGCGATATTGTACCCATAACACACAATCAGGCAAGCCTCTTTCTGTTCAGTAGAAATCACAGATATGCTGCAGATGAGAACATTGATCACTCTAATCCAATATATCCTGCATGGCAGTGATTAGTCTAAGTCAGAGAAAAATGCAAGAACAATGCAGTAACCTACTTTTAGAAGTTTCTTTTCAATTCCCTCCAGTTGGTGATTGCACATGTCCTGAAGCATGAAAATGTCAGCAGATTTTTTTTCATTTTCCCTAACGTAACTGTGGAATATCTTATGGTGAATTCTGAACTTGCCTGTAGAACCCATGCATTTATAAAAAGATATATAGATTCTACAATGGATGTATTACACATTCAGGTAAACGAAGCATTTTCTTCGTGAACTTTTAATTGTCAGTTTTGTAACTGGAGCATGTCTGAATGACAAGATGAAGTCACTTTTATTTTGCTTAACTTTAAAATCAAATACTGTTAATGCAATTCCATTGTTTCCTTCTGCTTTTATCTTGGTAAGAAGAAAGGGGTAAGAAGATTTTCTTGAGCCATACAATCTGATTTTCATTTTGCCATTCACTCCTTAAAATAGCCTTGTAATATGAAAATGCCAATTCCATTTTTTGGATGAAGGCCTTCAGTGGCAATGTTGATTTTAGAAGTTCTCATCACCCTTCGATCCCTCACATTCCTGCTCTTATTATCCCTCCTGCAATTTGCCAGGTTTTGGCTGTGTCAAGCCAAATGATTGCATAGTCATGTTCAAGCTGGATCAAGTGACTCTCTATAAACACTGGTTTCTCCTCATCTCTCCCTTTCTCTCTATGTTTTAAGCTGCCCTCAGTCCACAGAGATATCCAGCAAACAGCTGAATAAAGGGGACAGTGGGCTGTGACAGCTTGCTAAGGCAGGAACTCCTTCAGCCATACTATTTCCACAAACCCTGCAACTTCAAATTGAGGCTTCTGTCTGTTAAAGTGGCTATTTAGATGACTGGATTTTTCCAAAGAGTTAGGAAGAAAGTTTTATTGCTTATATACAATCATCTGACAGCTACAGTTATGTGTCTGCATTAACCCCCTTTCAGAGGAAGCCTCTGTAGCTCTTATTTCTAAACTGCTGCTGATACAGTTCCAATTCTTGCAGGCTGGGCTTTAGTTCGCTGTAAATGTTGCTTTAACTTGTTTGAGCAGATTTAAACTGATAGCTTTCCCTTGTATAACCCCGCTGCTTCCCAGTTCACATCAAGTGCAGATCAGATTATCATTTCTTTTACAGCCTTTCAAATATAGCATGCAGTTCTCATTCTAAATTAGGCAGGGGAAGGTGGTTGTGTGTAGTCATTTCCTAGTTTTATATGGAGCTGCCAAGAATCCAGATTATAGTAAAGGATGCAGTAGATTTTTGTCTGATAATGAGGTCTAATTTGCATATATTGATCTGCTAAATGTCCATAAGCCTTGTATTTTATTCCACATTCCTACAGCTGTTGCTCAAGGCTTTGCAGACAAAGCAGCAAACACTTGCTACTTAGAAAAGCTTTCCATCTTACGAAGGCTGAAAAACAGCTGAAGCCTTCTGTGACACCTCCAAGGAGGATAAATAAAATTATTATTTTACCAGCAGCTTAGTTCCTCTAGACCTATTCCTTGTTCAGCTTTTTTGCCGAGATCTCAAGCAGTTTTCATCCCACTATTTACATCCTGGGTATGCTACTTCTGCCTCAATTCCAGTGTTGCTTATCCTGATCTGTTGCTGAATTATGTTTTGTTTTTGTTTTTTCCTGAAAGTTGTAAGCACTTAAATATAAACTGCAGAAGCTGTAGATCATGCCCAGGAACCATCTTGGCTTTACACCTTCACAAAGTGCTTTCTCAAGCTGTGCAGCTCCAAAGATATTAAAGTTTATAGCAGCCGTGCCCACATAAAGGAGATGACATTAATGGTGGGGGGTTTTGTGCTAAAGTCACTTTATATTTTTCTAGAAATGCAATACATTTCTAGCGGTGAAAATTAGTCATTAGAAAAAGGAACTAGATCTGGAATCTGGAAATCAGTTTTCATCAGATTTTATCATTCAATACTCAACACTGGAACTTTCCATTTCAGTTTGAGACAAGGAGGAAATGTAAAACACTGACACATTGGGGTTTTCTCCTGTATTCTTGGATCACTGAGATTTGCAGTGATGTCCATGGAGTACAACCAGTTTAACCATACCGTTCATCTACATCAGGGCCGAAGTTACACCAGTTGCACATGAACGCATGATGCAGCTTGCTCTGGGTTTCTGGGATATCTATTCACCACACATTTGCAGTTCATGCCTGGCAGGTCTGACTCTTCCAGCAGGTACAAGGCTCACTGCACACATGCCAACCACCACCTGTGGTCATAGCCCTGCTTAGAAGAGTCCCAGCCAGAAATAAGGTAGTCTTTGCGAATCAGCTGGCATGTGTTCCAAAAAAAAAAGATTAATGAGGACAATAAAACCAGTTCATAAACAGTGTAATTTCCCCCTGTAAATTATAAAGCTGTATATAAAATGACTATTATTCTGGCAACTATTTTTATGGGGAAAGAAACAAAAGGAAATGCAATTTCCTCACAAAACGGAGCATACTTAAGACAAGGTTTGGGGCTTAAAGTTTAGCAGTATGAGTCATCTTGTTCATAACCAGTAAAGGTAAGGATGTTTTTATGAAGAAATCAATCATTATTTAATTGATTAATTACTCCATTACAAAATACACGACCAGTTAAGAAATCATTATACCATGAACAGAATTTCTGGTTTAATACCATGGATTATTTGGTTAATCAGAAGTTTTGCTGCTGGTCACATGAAGGTGCATATTTAAGGGCTGAAAAAATATTGATGCGTATCATAACGAATAGAGTTTAATTGTCCTTTAAAAAGCTTTTGCAAAAGAGTTATAAGCATATTACTTTAAAAATGTAGATGTGGTCTGTCAATGACCACCATTTATTTTCTAAAAAGAAAAAGAATTTTTTTCATTTTGGGGAGAAGACTGGAAGAGAAGGGAAGAGGGAGAGGTGTGTCTAATCAGAGCTTTTCTGTAAATAAATACTTAACAATGACAATTAGCAGTCCCAAATCCATTACCTCTCATCAAAATTCGAGTGGTGAAGATACATTTTAGCAACTTCATTGGCATTTCAAATAGTGTTACCAAATAAAGATTTTTAAAAATCCCTGTTTTCTGGAAAACATAGTAATGCAAAATTTGGTGGCTTTTATTTTTCTTCTTTCTTAATTCCCTTAATGCCTGGTACAGAGGAACCACGTTTATGTTTCCCATTTATGTTTCTTCACAAGAAAGTATATTTGTTTCATTCTTTTCATTCACATTCACAGCACATGCTGGCTTGTGGGGAGCATTTGAGCCTGGTTGAAAATTCTTCATGAGAACAATTATCTGCTTGCATTGCTGACCATAGGGCTACTGTTTCCAGTTTTGTGGAAATGGAAGAAACTAGGTTTGGCATTTCTTCTTTACACATGGGACCCAGACATTTGCACAGTCTTCAAAACTTGTTTATAAACTTAAGCTAGATCATTGATACAGATATCTTAGTCAAGTTCAAGTTATGTCTGTGCTACAGCTTGCAGCAGAGCAGTGGATGCTATGTACTGTAGTAGGAACTACCCAGCTAGGAGTAGTGCAAGTGCAGCAATGACCTGACCACAGCTGGCTTTTTTCCCCAATAACTCCACTGAACACACTAGCTCTCCTGTCCTGAGTGGCCACTATAACAGGTACACTTCACATCATGGACTAAATTATGAACATTTTACAGGGGTGGCCCTAAGACTAAGGGAATGATATCTAAATCAAAGGAGGGGAAACCAACTGGTGGTTAATGAAAACATATTGGATAATATGGAACCCAAGTATGACTTAAATGGCGTGGAATAAGGGGTGGAGATTGCATCGGGTTTGGCTGGGATAGAGCTAATTTACTTCATAGTTGCTGATGTGGTGCAGTGTTTTGGATTTGTGACCAAAATCAGTTTTGATAACACATGGATATTGTATCTATTGCTGAGCAGTGCTTGCACACCATCAAGGTCCTTTCTGCTTCTCATGTTGCCCTCCCACTGTGTGGACTGGGGGTGCACAAGAAGTGGAGCCCAACTGACCAAAGGAATATCCCACACCATATGTCACCATATGACACTGTGCTCAGCTATAAAAGCTGGGGGAAGGAGGAAGAGAGACATGTGGAGTTATGGCATTTGTCTTCCCAAGTCACTGTTATGTGTGATGAAACACTGCTTTCCTTGAAATGGATAAACATCTGCCTGAAAGTAGTGAATGAATTCCTTATTTTGCTTTTCTCAAGCACACAGCTTGTGCTTTACTTATTAAACTGTCTCCGGCTCAACCCATGAGTTTTCTCACTTCTACCCTTCCAATTCCATCCCCTATTCCACTGGGGTGGGTGAGCAAGTGGCTGCATGGGGCTGAGCTGCCTACTGAGGTTAACATCTAACACCAGAGTTAGTGAAACCATGACAACAGCAGCACTGAATAAGAACAGCACTGTAAATGGTTTAAAAAAGAAAAAACAAAACCAACACAAAACCAAAGAATGAAAGTATTTGATTTTTAAGAATATAGTCATCCATTTAAAGTCAAAAAGAAGTTGTATTATACTCCCAGTTCAAAATTATATAACTGATATTAGACACCTGGGGCATTGTGTTCCTAGGGGTGCTGGTACAAAATGGTCAGAGTTTGTATTTCTGTGTATGATGGAAGCAAGATCTCACATACAGAACTCTTTTCTTCGTAGCACCACTATTGTAGGACTGAGAGAATCAAAACCTAGAGTGCAGAGAAACCTCTGATTATCTTAATGCTTATAGAGAAACTAAGACAGGACTCAGTTCTAGGGGGAATTGCTTGTCACTGGAAAAGAGTTGTAACTTGGAATAAAAGTTAGGTGAAGCAGATAAATAACTTCTTGGGACTGAAACTTTCTTCTCCTCTACAGGAAAGATCTTATGCTATTGTAAGAATATAAAGGGTTTATGGGTTAATGGCATGTAACAGAATAAAGTGCTTAGCAGACTGGCAACTTACCCTGTACTTTTGTAAAAAAAACAGCTTTCCACACTCAGGGCTTCCTTTGAGTTATCAAAGATGTTACTCAGTGGACAAATGGGGAGATATTTGTGTTCTTTTGTATCTCATCATTAACAACTGTAGCCTGTGCAGACTCCTGTGGAAAGACGTTTTAAACAATGTGGAGGTTCAACACATTTTCACCCTAGCAGCTTTATTAAAACATTTATGGGAGCTTGTCTGCAGGTGGGTATTAGCACACAGCACTCATGGCTGTGATTTACAGCACTTGCTACTCGATACTACTTCCACATGTTGGCACTCATAACAAACATTAATTGCTTACAGGCTTACTTAGTTTTTAATATCCCTGTCCTGGGTATATGAGCCAGCAGGCGAAGGCAGACATCTTTGTCTACACTGTCTCCAAAACAGAAATGCAAGGGAGTAGAGACACTCAAGTTGAAAGGCTCATCTCTGGATCATAGAATGGTTCAGGTTGGAAGGGAGCTTAAAGATCATCAAGTTCAACCACACCTGCCATGGGCAGGGACACCTTCCACTAGACCATGTTTCTCCAAGCCCCCATGCTCCAGGCATAGGGCATCCACAACTCCTCTGGATGTAGTGATTGGGTTTGCAAGCCCCAATCCTCCAGGTATAGGGCATCCACAACTCCTCTGGATACAATGATTGGGTTTGCAACCCCAGTCCTCCGGGTATAGGGCATCCACAACTCCTCGGGATGCAGTGGTTTGGTTTGTTTTGTTGGGTTTTGGTTTTAGTGCTACAGATTAGTAAACTACACTTCATCTAGACATGAACTAATTCTTTGTGGCCTTAGCACTCTATGTGTCAATTGCTCAGGTGAGTTCGTTAATTCATGTTATGACATGTATCTGCCTTTAGTATACATTTTGCCTTCAGAAATCATTCAGAGTATTTAGGCTAGGAACAAATAATTGTTTAGCTAAAGGAGCTATAAACTTACAATGTAAACTAGTTGAAATTAACTTCAAATAAATCTTCAAAGAGATGCTATGGTCATATCTGGAGATTTAAAATAACAAAACTTTTATCTTATCTCTTTAGTAGATAGGTCTTTAGTAGTTAGGTTGTTTTAGAAAATCAGTAAAGTAGTTGTATGAATAGTAAACTGTTAAAAACATTATTTTCTCTACCATTGATCTTTGTAAGAAAGATGGGTATTTTTCTTTGTACCATGACCCTCTTTCAGTATCTTCCATAGTAAGCATAAAAAGACTTACTCAATTACATACAGTCTATTACATTTTTATTAGGCTAGAATTACCTCAAATTGTAAACTATAATTTCTATTACATCTCCATAAAGGGAAAATTCAATATAGTACTAAAGGTTAGGCAGTAAGAGGACAGCATCAAACAGCTCTAAAGCAAAAGCTGCATCTTTTACATGTCTTTGGAGATAGTTCATGGAACTGGGGTATTATTTTCTTGATACAGCTGCATTTCATGTGTGCCTTTTGGAAGGTACATTCAAAGAGATCAGTCCGCTGGTTCTAGAGGAGGAAATAAGGCCCAAGCAATTCCCATTTTGACTCTTATAACAGGACAATACTTGAACCGTGACAGTCTGTGTGCTTTGTTTCACTGGCAAAGGTGTTACAGAGTCCTGAGTCAGCAGTATCTGTGTTAATGTAGAAATAGGGTTGATACAGCTTTACAGTGAAGGCTTGACAATTCAGAAAAGATCAGATCAATCTTTCCAGTGTCCCAGCAGGCTCACTGGTAGTTGAAGTGATCATTGTGATCATTCTTGAAGTGCTACAACTCCTTTTGCCACTGGCAAGTAGCTTCAAAGATGCTGCTAAGCCAGGAAGGATGGTTTTCTTGCAAAACAGATGTATATTACCTCACAAGGGGCCATACTGTTCCCAGAAATTATGCAGATATATGCAGAGAGAGAAGGCTTTATCCAGAGTCTGTGAAGCTTACATAAGGACATTGCAGAATTGTAGCCTTTGGACTTGGTGGAGCACAGGGAGAACTTGGTGGAGCGCAGGAATTTCTCCCTCACTACATTTCTAGGCGTTTGAGACTGCCCCAAAAGGGAAGTGGGAGAAGAAGAATGCTTCTTCTAAGCCACCTCTGTCAACTTGAAATATGTAGAGGAGAGAATATAGGTAACACACGTCAAAGATCAATTACCCAAGCAGCATTCAAGTGACTTGGCTTTATGTCTAAATACAATTAAGAAGGTACCTTATATGCAAATTATCAAAACACACTTGATTTACTCATTTGCCCTTGAGGCATTACTGAGAAAAACCCTAAGTTAATAGTAATTACCTCTAGAAACAAACTAAGCAATGTCTCAACTTAGTCCCAAGGGTAAATTCCCTGAATCAGTTTCTGAACTGTGAAGTCTTTAAGCTTAGTCATTAACACACAATTTAGATATTGATTATGAGCAATTTAATTCCAGCCATAGAGTTGCTCATAAAAATCTGCCTATGAAGTCCCGCACTTGAAATTCAGTCTCACTGAAATTGAGATGTTCTGGACCTCCTTATACAGCCATATGAATAATCTTTTATTTTAATTAATTTCTCTAAAAACTGTCTGCTTGTACTTTAAACTCAGACACAACATGATGAAATTTTCAAGTCATTAAAAGAAACTTAATTCCTATCTAGACATTATGTAAAATACAATCCTAATAAGGAACAATAAGGTCTGGCATTCATGTTGTGTTTTGGAGATACTAATGCTGCAATTTTTTAAACTTTTCTTTTTCAGTAAAGGACTTGTTCTTAACAGGACCGTTACCAGTTCTGTTCTTTATTCAGGATTACTCTGATGTAGCAATAAATAGCTGCCAAAAAAATCCCGTTGATTTCACAGGGTTTAAACTATATTGTAACCACTAGCAAGCTATTATTTTCTGCCTGGACACTTTGTGTTTAAATAAGACAAATGAAACAGCCTTTTCTAGGTATTAGGACTTACAAGTACCTATATTTTGATTCAGCCACAGAGACAAATATTACCACATCAATTTTGACTCTTGGTAACTTGTTGCATTCGTACTTTTCTCTGCACAACTATAGTGCATTTGTCCATTCATAGAATTAACTTCCAATCTGTGAGAAAATATGTAAGTGTGGTGAAGATAATTTTTCATGTATCACGATTAAAAATAAAACCTCCTCAATTTTCTTATGATTGGTGAGCATTGCCAGATATTCTTTTCTAGTACTACCTGTACTAGTATTATAGGATAGTAGAAGAAAAACTACCCAGTCAAGTTTTTATTGTCTACTAAAAAAAGCTGTTTTCTAAGATTCTTGATTTTCTTCTGGTTCATATGGCCAAATCACCCAAAAAATTGGATCAATTCTTATGTTTTAATACACAAATGACAACCAGAACAAAAGAACAGCACAGAGTTAATTATTCTAAAGAAGAAGAATGACAGAAATTAACTTATATCCTTTGACTCAAAGTTTTGGATCGTTTTGACTGATTGCCATTGATTAGTTTGGCATGCTTTTATGTGGTGGGAGAGTAGATGGTGGGTTAGGTAGGAGCCAGGCAGTGCTGATGCCAACCTCCTAATGCAGAAGATGTGTGTGCATTGCAGTGTAATCACTCAAGATCTGTGAAGTATTCCTGGGCTTTTGAATACCTGCATTAAATTCCTTTGGAAAGGACTTGGCCCTTTACAAGCACTAGAATCCTCCGTTGAAAAAAATATTTTGTGCTGTAGCAGGTGGGATCTGCATAAGGAGCAGGAGCAATCATACTGCTAGACAACATAGTATGTGTGGTGAAAATTCAGCTACTGATTATCTGCTTGCTAACAATGAAGGATAAAAGTGACTTGCTCTTATTGATACAGAAGCAGAATGATGTTTTATGCACTGGGCTGTAGCTGCTCCATCATCTTTCTGCACCACATCAAGATTTAACTCAATTTCTGTACCATTGTTTGAGTTGATTATATTACATGAATTAAGCAGGTTTGTTTGCCATAATCTTCTACTCAGATTTCTGATTGTAGAGTTCAACACTCAGAGAAGTAGACATACATTATTAGCAGCTACTAATGAAACTAATTATTAGCATCTACCCTGAAGCACACTCGTGAACCTAAATACCATTTAACTTTGTGGTTCTGATATTTAATATTCATAGGGATTTTGTGGAAGGTATTTTTTATTTCTGCATACAGCCAGGAGAGAGCATTAGATCATCTACTCAGACCTTATGTATATCTGCCATTGAATTCCAGCCAGTTGATGTCAACAGCTTATTTTATAACAAGACATTTGGTCTTGTAGGGAAGATCAACAGTTAGACTCTGTCTCATTCCCTCAGTTTGAATCAGTGCACAAACAGCCTTCTTTTTAAAAATGCATGTCCTCTTTCTACGCTGACTGTGTCTGGCTTCTAGTTATTATGGTTTATTAAAACCTTTCTTTGCTGAGATAAAAGACGTTTAATGCCAGGTATTTGCTCCTCAAGGAAACACTTATGCATTGTGTCAAGTCACCTTTCAATCCTCTTTTTGACATGCTAAACAGATTAAGTTTTTAAGTCTCTTCCTCTAAGGCATTTTCTCAGCACTTGGTGATTTTTGGGTCTTTTTGCTGCCTCT
>VZTM01016547.1:28660-45486 GCA_013400555.1 Jacana jacana
GAAATAACCACCTGTGTTGCTTGGCTTAGGGCTTTTTCATACTCCTCTCTGTTTGTTAATGAAATATTCACGCCTAAGACTACTGTTTATTTTACAAGTCCTTAATTTTAATGATCCTCAAAACATACTAAAAGATGTCCCCTGAGCTTGGTGTGTTGCACTACATCCTAAATAAGCAGTCACCATGATGGTTATCAAGACAGTAACTAAGACTAGGATTATAATTTATCAATACTATAGATATTCAGAAGTTTGGTGTGCTTTGTCCCTCCATATATACCCATCTTCCTCATAGGCCCTACACCAACTACAGGTTTACTGTTTGTATCTCCAGAAATCAAAAGCCAGGCTCTGTGTGGCAAGAGAAAGCTCCTGTTGTACGCAACCATTAGGAAATGTGAGGTTCAGGGTTCTCTGGAAACTAGTTGTGACTGTACATCAAAACGCAGACCATTTTACATTCTTTCACCCAAACTATTAAATTTATCAAATGTATTGCCGTGAATAGTGTTCATTTGTCCCAACTTCTACCAAGCAACGACATTAAAATGTTTACTCTGAAGTAAGCTGCCTATGCCGTCAATGAAAATAGGCACTCTAAAAGAGTTATTCATCTGATCCCCCCCAAAGTTATATAAAATAGCTGGTATCTTTGATCAGTTTAGAAAAGTTTCACTCAAACAGAATTAGGTGACATGAATCTGCTCTATATCCCTGGCAGAAATCACTTTGACATTCACATCGTGGCTGTTGGTGTTCAAGAAGCATTTGGACAGTGCTCTTAGCCATGTGGTTTAACTTTTAGGTTGCCCTGTGTGGCGTCAGGAGTTGGACTCAGTGTACTCGTGGGCTCTTCCAACTCAGGATGTTCTTTGATTAATATTAAATGTTTACTTTGTTCTTAGTTCTGGAGTGAGCTATTAAAATGCATGAGCAATTTCACATCCTTTTTAATAATCAAGTGACAAACTTTGAGTTTCCATACAAAATATCAAAGCTGTTGAGAGGGGAATGGATTATGGTGACATTCTTTTAAGAGCAACAGGTGACCATTCACATAGTTTTTAAGTTTTGTTTCGCTACTATTTGCCAACAATGGAAACTTTCTAAAAATCCTTTTAGCCCAGATGTTCATGAGCGAGAACTGGACAGGTAATCTACAAATCAAATATATAGCTTCTCTATATATCCTTCTAACCTATTTATGCTACTGAATATGCAAACTTCTTTAAAACAAAATAAAATGGAAATTGTAAGTTAAATGGAGAAATGTATGAATTTGCAGTTATTACAGAGTAGTGTAAAACCATATTCATTACGGAGTAGTTTAAAACCATATTCATTATTTGAAAAAGATTTTGTTGTTCATTGGGGAACTGAAACGCTGAAACACATCTTATAAATGTTTTGGTTTGCATGTTCCTAAGTTTTTCACAATCCAATACTGTGGATGTGTGTCTGACTTTTCTTCAAGGTTAAAAATACTGCTATTATATTATAGACAGTGCAACACTGCTTATAGATAAAGTAACTTTATAGTAAGATTAGCCAAAATCCTGTTAAACAACCAAACGAAGATGAGGTTTGTAACAAGGCTAAGAAACTAATCTAAATCCAAATCCATTCAAAATACAACTATGAAAACAAGATATGATTATACATTTATTCATAAGCATAAATTCTTTTCCTAATTTAGTCTTTAAGTATACATCTGCACAGAGAGAGAGACACACACTCCACTGATACTTTATCAACAGACAAAAGCTCTGTTTGCTCACAAATTTTTACTGCATGTACTGACTTACCAGCTCTATGTGTTATTTTCCTGCCTGTCACATGGTTTTTCAGCCTCCTCCATTTCTTTATAAAATGTTTCTTTTGGAGTCCCAAGAGATATTTTCATAGTGTTTCCTAGTATCCGACAGTTTAAACAATCCCAGGAAGTCTAAATGTCATCCCTTTTGCTTATACCCTCATCTCTCTATTCTAATGCTGCACTGTGACAGCCAGAGTCAACAAGGGTCAGGATCCCTAACCATAATTATTTGTGTTTTATCAGTATGGGGGAAAATTAAACAAATCAGCAATCTGAGCTTTGGTCTTGCTCTGAAATATAAAAACCCACATGGCTGGTATAGACTTATGTGCATCTATGTACATATTTATATCTTTAAATACAATATGTACTAAGAAAATTCTTGGTTAGGCCTAGATTGCTGTTTTAGTTTTCCTGAGTATATGGATTATTCTCTTCCGTATGTGAGTCTGTTTATCCAAGATAACACGCAATGCATTAATCATAATAATATGAAATTAATTTATAAGCAAAGCAAAAGGAGTGTTTGTAACCAAAAGAAATTTAAATGTATGGTGTATTGGTGTCAATGTAAATTATTTTGTTGTTCAATTCTATCTAGTATTTTTTTGTATAATATTTCTTGAAATCTTAGTTGAAGTCGGTGAAATAGGACAATGATAGAAAAATTTACATCACTTGAATTGATGCTTTACTAAGATTAAATGTAATGACAAATACCAAAGTGAAGACGGTGCGAGGTTTTGTAGTCAATCTGGTTTCATAGCACTTATCTTTTGCATAAGGAATATAAAGCATGCTAATAAAATTTATGTGCAACAGCAAACACAGCAGGCTTTGCTGTAAGTGCTACAGCTGTATTGCTGAGGAAAGGATCAACGCCTTGCTCAGGAAGAAAAAAATGTGAAAAAAGTGTGAGAGTGGTTTCAATTTAAGAAGGTATTTTCAGTATTACCAGCCTGGCACACTGTTGTCTTTCTTTTTTTCTTTTTCTTTTTTTTTTTTTTTTATTAGGGTAAAAACCCAAGCAAATAAGCAAAAAACAAAACCCCAACCAGCCAACAAAACAAAACAAAACCAACCAAACCAACCAACTAAACAAGCAAACAAAACAAACACCCTCCCACTCCGCCCCAGACAAACAAACAAACAAAAGGGTTGTTATAATCCACTTTAAGAAGAGGTGAGCTTGGATGGCTGACAGGTAGCTAGGTAGTTTTATCTTCTTTACTCAGAGTAAACAAAGTCCAGAAGAGGAATTAGCAACTGTTACACCACTGCCAGCCATGCACTGTGACCGGATTTTTTTCTAATGGCATGCATTAGAACCCATGCAATGCCAAACCCCAAGAGCCTCAGTACCTTGAAAAGCACATCTACGAGAGGCAACAGTCCTATTCATGACAGCAATTGATTAATGGGAACTGCCCTCCTCTCTGGGAGACAGCATCTCTGGAGCAGCTCTTTTGTTTTGTTTTGCATTCTTCATCTTTAATAGGAGAAAGAAAAAAATATAACTTGGTACACTACCCTTCAGACCTGACTTGGATGTGATGTGGCTCATTGGTTAGGCAGAGATCAATGGGGCATGAATGAAAAAGAGCTCTCTGAAGGCTGACGCCTGAAAGCCAGAAGAGAAGATATCTTTCCATTTGATTGTAGGAGTAAATCCATCTTTCAACATTAAAGTTTGAAGCTTCTGACCTGTGACTAGTAAATGACCATATAAAAGTAGTGAAAGGTTGTCCTCATGGAACTGTGTTTGTCCAGAAGTTTATAACCTTTTCTCTTAGAAGCAGCCCTTGCTACTGCCTTTGACACCTTGTCTGTGTCATAACCAGCACATCACACCCAGCTTCTAAGGAACTGGATTACACTAACCTGGATCACTTTCCCAACCTATTACCTCTAGATATTTCAGATATAGAAATTAGAACAGAACCCTGAATTTTCTTGCAGAAAGTTCAAACACCTTACTTCTTTTGAACCCTAATCATAATGAAATTCACTTTTTTTTTTTTTTTAATTAAGAAACATCGAAATATTTTAGCATTGTTAGATTTAAGGGAACAGTTAAGCATTCCCAGAGCTGAGATGTTTCATCCTAGCTTAATAAATGACCAAACTGCTTCATGTCAGATCAATTTAGTATTAAGCTGTACTGAACAGATGTAATTTGTATTTCCATGAAGTTGTAGCACATAAACCTCAGGTGACATTTCTCCCAGCAGGTCAGGCTGCTATCATAACTGAATGCTCCAGTGGTGGGCTTGATAAAAACCAACCCCACACTGCCGAGTGGGTGTGCAGTTTTACAGGGTGCAATGCTATGCTCCTGCAGAAAATGTTGGGGCGTTGTGGAATATTTTTCCCATTTAAAAAAAAAAAAAGAAGTCCAACAAATACATCCTAAACAAAACTAATGGTGACTTAAAGAGGTAGCAGGCAATATCTGATAACCAGAGCAGTAACTTCTTGTATGGCTGGATATGGCTGTCTAACTTGTACAAGTTGTCTGTCAGGACTCGGCTTCCTGTAAAAAAGGTCAGGTTTAAATTTAAGGGTATTACTTAAAAAGAAAACAAACACTGGCTTGAGTTCCTATAAGATTTGAATAATTAAACTTTCTGGTTCTGTGAGAGCTGATTTTCCTCACTCCTGAATACAAATTAAATAGCAACATACAATGAATATTCTTATTACGAGAAAAAAAAAAAGGTAAAAAAGTTAAGTATTCAAGAATAGCTAATTCTTAAAGTGTTACTTAAATGCTTTTAAACAGTTCACTTTTTTTCTTCTAGGGAACTGTTAGGCTACTGTTTTCCCCTCATGCAACAATCTTGGCTCATTCTTTAAAGTTTCTTAAGTCTGTCTGTACTGCAAGGTCTGATTTGAGCTAATCTGATCTGTTGGCTTGCCATGTTCATGTTAGCTGCTCCTCCTTTTGCTCTCCCCAGCCAAGCCTCACTGCATCCTTTGTCTCCAGAGCCACATGCTGGGCAGCTGCTTGTTCCATCACCTCTTTCCATTTGCAATTGTCTCCATTGTCTGCTCCTGCACTCGGCCCATCTCCACTTACCTGAGCCTCACACAGCTATTCTTTCGCTCTGATAACACACTCCAGCTGACTCCCGCAGCTCTGCTCACTGCTTATTCTATCACCTCTTAGGAGGGCTCATGTGATACTGAGAAAGAGCAGTCTTCCAGATCACGGTAGGCTTTGAGACATTCTTGCAGGAAAGTTGAACTTTACAAGAAAAACAAAGATCACTTTTTTTTCCTCCCCTAAAACTTAAGAAGACTATTACCCAAAATTGTCATCCCAGGGTCTGGCATTTGATCCAAGCAGTGAAAAATATTCTCTTTTCTAAGGTCAGGACACTTATCTCAGGCACATGTACACGGTTACTTGGGCTGAATATATGCATGCTATTATAAATACAAACCCTCTTTATAATTTTATGACAGAACTAAACCAACAGGGCTTACTCTTAAGAATAGTAACACAACAAATGTAAACCAATCAGATTTCCTGTAATCCTTTCCATGAATCTCCCCTTCTCCAGCACTGCATTTCTTTTCAAGGCTTACATTCTTTTGTCATTCCTTGAGGAAAGAAGGAAGGGATGCTTTGCTTTCACTTATACCATCACAAAATACCATCTAAACATTCTGTACCCAAAATAAAGATACTTTTGAGTATTCTCTCAGTGCTGCAGCCCTCTATTTTATTATGGTGCTTTGGTTACAAAAGTCATTTGAGTGATAGAGCAAGATGTCTGAACAAATGGATAGTTCTGTCTTTGGAGTCTGGAGCACAGATGTGTATAAATAACTAATGTAGAATACGGTGAGTACTTGGAATTCTAGGGAAAAATAAAAGATGAAGAAAATGAAGTACATACTCATTAAGACTACCTACCCCATGCTCTGCACAGTGTACTTTCATGGCAAAAAATCACTGATTTGAAGACTATACCATGAATGAGAGTACCAAATCAAAGCTACATGCTTGATATTCAGGGAATTAAATTCAAATTAATTATACTAGTGTATTACATTGATATAATTTTCTGCAAAGAAAGCTTTCTGAGTGATAAGTGAAATCCAAAAGGTGTATGCATGCAAACATGTAGAGAAGAAGGGTCTTTGGTGTTCATTTTTTTTCTACACAGCTTTGATTCACAGTTGTACCTGGTGCTGCAGGTACCTGTGGTGGGTAATTGGGAGCAGCAGCTAAAGCTGCTCAGGCCCAGAAATGCCAACTACCCCACTGGTGAACCACCACTGCCTCTGGGGCCACAGCTGTGTCACCACATACAGCCCCTCTGACAAAGCTGATACCAAGTCTCCATCCTCCATCGCCTGCCCATAGGGCTAACCGTACTGGTTCCAGTCAGCGAGGACCCCGGGACACGCCCATCTCACGCCTCCGCCTCCAAAATGGCGCCGAAGGCCCTCAGCGGGGGGCAGAAAGAACTACATTTCCCAGCAGCAGCCGCGGCCCCGAGGGAGGGCGATGCGATTGGCCAGAGCCCGGGCCCAATCATCGGGGAGGAGGTGGGCAGCGGCGCCGCAGGTGCTGGCCGGCGGCGAGTGGGGGGGAACATGGCGCTGGGTACGCGGGCACCGTGGCGGCTGCTGCACCTGCCGGCCGGGAGCTGCCTCTTCCTCCTGCTGCTGCTTCTCCTCCTCCTCTGTGGCCAGCTCGGGGGAGGACAGAAAAAGAAGGAGGTAGACACGTTCGCTTCTTTCGCCATTGCACCCGGCTGAAGGGCTGGGGTTGCCCCTGCCGGGCTGCCTTCCCTCTCCTTCCTCAGCGCCCGCGGCCCGCCCGGCGCCCATCGCCCTGCCTCCTTTGACCCTTCTCCCTCCCCGGCCCTGAGGAGGTTGCCCGTGGGCTCCTCTCGCCCCGCCGAAGATGGCCGGCGGCGTCTCCAGGGCAGCAGGGAGGCGGCGGGGTGGCGATGCCCGGCGCGACGTCCCATCCCGGGCGGGTACCCTCGGCTTGTCGTGGGCCTTGAACTCCCTGGTTTTGAGGAAATAAAAGCAGAGGCCGGTGCCCTGCCCTCGGCCGAGGGCGAGGAGGCGTCGGGAGGGTTGTGTGGCGGTGCCCCCGGGGTCGGTAGATGGCAGGGGAGCCGTGGCAGCAGGTGTCCCCCGGCGCAGGGCGATGCGCTTTCTCGTCAAGGGGTCGTCTGGGTAAAGGGAGACCTGGAGGAAGGAGCAGACTTCAGTCCGTTTCAGTAGCGGCTGTCTGTCTCCAGCGACTTGTATGTGTAAATACGGGAGTGTGCCAAAAGGGGTTTTTATATGAGTAATGTAAGGATGGACCTTTTTGGGGTTTCAACACTCCATAAGCTGACTACACTTTCCTCCTCCTAGCTTGCCCGTGATCCCAGGCCAGATTCTCTCATACCCGGTGCGAAGCCCACCAGTAGAGTCCCTTTTCAGCTTCTCTATAACTTCAGTGGGGCGAGAGCATAACTTTTTTTCCAATCTGCGGATTTTATTTCTTTTATTAACATACGCTTTCTTTTGGTGTTGCCAGAAGACTTGTGCTTTGTGGTGATGGAGAGGACAATTTTATTAACAGGTCCTTGCTGAACTATCAACTCAGACAAACAGAAGGATGATAAAACATTTTTTGTTTGCTCTAATATTCTTATATATCTACACTACTAAGGCTTATGGGCCAAAAAAGTAAAATGATGAGGAGTAGAGAGGGGGGGTACGGATGTCTTCCCTCTGGTGTCCAGTGACAGGACTCAAGGGAACGGTTTAAAACTGCCTCGGGGGAAGTTCAGATTAGATATTAGGAAAAAGTTCATCACTGGGGGGGTAGTCAAGCACTGGAACAAGCTCCCCAGGGAACTGGTCATGGCCTCAAGCCTGTCAGTATTTGAGAAGTGTTAGAACAATGCTCTTAGGTATATGGTTTAACTTCTAGGTTGCCCTGGGTGGAATTGATCCGCAGGGTCTCTTCCAACTCAGGCTATTCTATGATTCTAAAAGGCCAAAATTAGTATGTAAATCCTTATGTAAGTATCTAGGTAGTGATATGTCTTTGTGGTCTTACTAAATTAAATAATAATCTTATTATTGAGATGAATCCCCTGGGTATCAGTGGTAAAAACTAGCACCTTCCCTNCAAGACAGTGTTGGTGTTCTGCTGCTATAATTAATTTCTTTTGAAAACTTTGTAGTTTTTTTTTAATGTGTTTAACGTTTGACACTCTTGATTCTGTCTTGTTGTGATGTGCTGGCATTGCAACTTTTGCTGACACTTTTATGTGGCGTGCCAGCTGTGCTGCCAAGATAGCTGAAATAATCTTTATTTCTTTTTAAATTGAATCCTTTCCTAACAAGTAAATAATGGCAAATTAAAATGGACACTTACAATTACTTCCTGTAAAGTTTCCTAACCCTACCACAGAGGTGGTACATAAGAGGATTGAAATGGATATTTTTTGCCTAGGCATTTGGTATTACAGTTCAAGCTGCTCTTTCTCCACTGTAAACCTTGTTATTCATTTTTCTGCTTTTGAACTGATTTAATTGGTGAACTAAGAGTTTTGAGTCTTCTGCAACCTTTTACCTCCATTTTTCGTTGCTTTTTAATTTTTTACTGTTAAAGCAATGGGCTAAACACTGCTCATAGAGACAAAACACTGGTTTTAGTTAGACTTACTCTATAAGCGTATCTTTACAGAAACTAGCATAACATTGCATTTGCTTAACTGTAAACACGGGATAAAGGAAAGTGCAACTAAGTTGTTTTCAGGATTTTATGGGTTGTATAGATAAGTAGTGCTTTGTTTGTGTCTGTGTTGTGTACGTTGCTGCTAAGGTCTGGCAACTTTTCATGTCCTACTAACCTCATGTTGAAAAACGTAGTAGTTTGCCCAATGTGTATGGGCGAAAAATATCTAGGTCAGAGATGAAAATGGAACTTTCTTACAGCAAGCAGTTCAGAAATAACATTTTAAAACTGTTTTGAGGGAAATTGTGTGAATGGAAGGAGGACGGGATCTTGTGCTATGGGAGGCTCCTGTTCACAATACTGTCTAGAAGCACAGTGGTAAAAAGCAAAAATGATGGAGGTTAAATGTGGAAAATGCATTGAAGTTTTTCTATAGAAAGACCGATAAGATTGCCATAGCTTTTATGGAAGTTGGGGAAATGGTTGAACATTAGGAAAGAATTCTTCATAGAAAGAGTGGTCAGGCACTGGAATAGGCTGCCCAGGGAAGTGGTGGAGTTGCCATCCCTGTCTGTGTTTCAGAGTCGATTAGATGTGGTCTTGAGGGATCTGGTGTAGGGGAAAACTTTGTCAGGTAGGGTTGATGGTTGGACTCGATGATCCCAAGGCTCTCTTCCAACCTGAATGATTCTATGACACAGTGAATTGTTTCAAAATGAAAATTGCAAGAGGGAAGTTAATGTAGTAGGGCTAAAATGTCTATCTCAAAAAGTCGCATCTGTTTGCTCTTTACTGCTTGCTTTGTATGTGCCTTTGTTGGGGTGGTTGTGTGGGGAGAGAGGTTAAGGACTAGAGAAAGAAAACACCTTTCCCAGTTGAGTTTTTTTGAAAACATTGAGTACTTGAAGAGTACTTGACAGTAAAATACTTAAAAATGAGAAGAACTTGAGTTGTTCGAATTGAATCTTAAGCAGGAAAAGTGTCTTGGTGACAAGAATGAGTTTTGTTTAGTTTAATTTTAATTTTTACTTTTTTTTTCTTTGAACATTGCCTACATAGAAAATCATGTCTAAAGTTGGAAAGATGTACAATGAGGTGTCTGGAACAGTTATATGAGCCTGGAAGGTAGAAATAATGAATTTGCAGAAAGGACCTGAGTTAAGGTTTGAGCTGTTTTCGAAGGATTTATTACTAGCAGAGAAAGATGAATCGGTAAACTAGAGAACACTGGTGTCACTTTCCATCTTGACTGTGAAATACTATGTTATAGCTGTATTTAGAGTGGAAAATATGCTAGTTTTTAAATTACTAAAATACAGTCACCTATACAGTGAATATCCTTAATGATAATTAAAGAAACTTTCTCCTGTGAGTAATCACTGAAAAGTGTTGAGATACATCTTAAATTTGATTAACTTTGTGAAAATTTAAGGAACTATTAGAGAATGGATTTAAAGTAGTTGATAATTAGTAATCGGTTGTCATGGAAGCCATGTCTAGAATGGCAATATGAGTATGTAAACAAACATTCTTATTGCTTCTCTTTATTCCTGCTGTTGGCTTTGCTGTATAGTGGACACCCTCAACAGCTTTTGCCACTGAGGAGTTCAGCAGAAAACACTGGACTGTTTTAAAATGATCACAGATAAAATATAATAATTTGGGAATGAGATCAAGAGCAGCACCATAACTTTCTCCCATAGCTAGCTAACTAGATTTGAAAAGTTTTTTAAATTACTTTAATTCTGGGGCTGAGCAGTATCTTTATTTAAAGTGCAGTACAGAAAAGGTTCCTGGTTATGTAAATAGCAGCAAGTATGTATGTTAAAACAAACATATTGTTTTCTGTCAGGCATGTTCCCACTACTTCTCATGCTGCTTCCATATCTTACACAAATTCTAAGTAGACAGACGTATGAAAGATTGGAAAGAATTATAACAAGCAGATTGCACTTTGAAATATACTGCTTGGCCTTTTATTATAAATGGCTTTCCCTGGGCATTTTATATTAAGTTTGTATAGGTAACTAAGATTTTGACTGAAATACATAGGAGAGTTCGTTTTGCAGTATTAAAAGCATTTTTCGTGGAGGGTAAAGGTTATTTTTGAGCTTTCAGGTAGATGGTTCAGAAGCTCAATTACACCACTGATACACAATTGGAGTAAGTTTCTCATTACTGCTGTGTCTGATACCGGGATGCTGTCTGTGTAGACCAGCGTATCAGCTTCGTTTAAGTGGAAGTATCTCATTGAGCTTAAATCTACTCAAAAAGATGCTGATGCTGTACAACAACATGGTAGTAACTTTACTATTCTGTAATGTCTTAGTTTTCCTGAGTAATTTTGAAGATTTCAAGACAGATATCCCTATCACTCTCATTTACCTTTTCCTCCCCGTGTCTCTCGTCCTTTCCCCCACTGAGTGTACAAGTGCAATTGTGAGAAATTGTAGAAGATATGGTTGGAAGGACAATATAATTGATCCTTTATCCCAAAGCTCAGCTGTGCTTTTGCTTTTCCTGACAGATATCTGTCTGATGTGCCCTTAGAAGCCTTTAGTGGTGGAGACTCTACAGCTTTCTCTACAACAGCTTATTATTGTGTCTTACTGTTGAAAGGATTTTTTTACCAAAGATCTAACCTAGATTTCTGCGTGTGTTCAAGCCCCAAATTTCTGAGCCTGTTATTTTTTGTACTCATTGTGACCATAAAGAACAGATTATTCTTTGATGCATAGTCTTCACGTCTTAGACAGGGACTAAAGGTAGCGTTTGACAGTTTTTTCAGGGTGGTTTTTATTTTTTATAAATACAAACATTTGTGTTGGAGTTGTTGGTTTTTTTTGTTTGTTTGTTTGGTTGGTTTGTTTGTTTGTTTGTTTGTTTTTTCAGGCTTTGAATATTAAATGTGATAATTTTCCTGAGAGAATCTTCAGTCCTGAACTTACTTTCCTCTGTTTTGTGTGAAATTACCTGGAATAGATTGGCAGGATCCTCTTGTTTCTGCACTACACATTCCTGTTTTCCTTTGGGTTTATGTATTAAGCCTGTCCTGTTTATTCAAGGTTATTGATAATTATTACGGTGTACCTTCCCTAGGAGCCAGGGTGATACTTGCTGCTTTAAGTTTCCTTACCTAGTCTATTTTGCGGTGGTTTTACCATAAATGTAGCAATTCTCACCCTTGTATAGCTACGGCCAGCAAAATGTGCAGCAAAATCTGTCTTTGGTCTCTCTTGCCCCAGATTGGAAAGGGTGTTAATTTCCTACTCTTATCTCTTTGTGTTTTCAATGATCTGTAGCGTTCATAGAATACTTAGAGTTGGAGGGGACCCTAAAGACTGTCTAGTTCCAACCCCCACTAGACCATGTTGCTCAGAGTTCCACCCAGCCTTGGCTTGGCACCTTGAGGGATGGGGCATCCACAGGTCCTCTGGGCAACCTGTTCCAGTGCCTCATCACTCTCATAGTGAAAAAATTCTTCCCGATGTCTAATCTAAATCTCCCCTCTTTCAGTTTGAAACCATTACCCCTTGTCCTATCATTACACTCCCTGATAAAGTCTCCCCATCCCCATCTCTCCTGTATTTCCCTTAGGGACGACTGGAAGGGGCTCTAAAGTCTCCCTGGAGCCTTTTCTTTTCCAGGCTGAACAACCCCAAATCTCTCAGCCTGTCTTCATCAGAGAGCTGCTCCTGCCCTCTGATCATCTTTGTGGCCTCCTCTGGAGTTACTCCAACAGGTCCATGTCTTCCCTTTACTCTTTGCTTCTGATCAGTGTTCTGTCTGCATATTTAATTTAAAGAAAGAAATGATGCAATACATGGAAGAGTGAAGAGAAAAAGAAGGATAAAGATGTCTCATGCATCAGGAGTGTAGAGTGCAGATTCAGTGACACGTGTAGTATGAGACTGACTCTTGATCTCTCAGGATCTCTGACACTATTTCAACAAAGTAGTGATAATTAAAACTTATATTTCTTCTTGAAGTTTTATTTAACATTAAGCTTGAATATAAAGCCTTTTTGGTCTATTAATCATTAACATTTTTGGTTTGGTACCCAGACTTTGGAGAGCTGTACATTTTGGCTTTTGCAGTAGCATGCAGGGAAATGCTTGGTGGTTACACCAAGTATAAACTCTTTAAAAACTGTATTAAAATTTTAGATGTGACAAAGGTTGACCTTTTGAAGGGAAACTCGGTCCTGATTATAGATTCATCTTCAAGCAATTTTAAAGATGTATTTTTAAGAGGAGGGTTTATATCCATTTGTGTAATTTGCCATTTTATCTATTATGGCCGTAGAGAGAGGGAGAAGAGGTTTTTTCCAATCAATGCTTAAAGCTTTAAAATAACTGTCCTGAGTTGGAAGTGAAATAACAGTGATAAGTCATGCCTGAAAACGTAAAATTCTTTAAATGCAATTCCAAATGTTTCGTGGTTTTGACCAATCAGATGATGACCCTTCCTCCCCCCTCCCTCTAAGGAAAAGAGAGGAGAGGAAGGGATTAAAGAGATTCAGGAGTTTAAAAAAAAAAAACCCTAAACTAATGAAAATATAAATAATAATAATATATAATAAAAATTAAAATTTAAAAAAAGTATACAGTCTATACAAAACCGTATCAAGCTCCCAGGATGACAATCACGTCACCAGCAGCATCAGGAAAAGTCCCAGACTGGACTTGGTGACCGACAGGAGCTGGATTCCAGATCTGGAGTCAGGAATGCTCGTATCAGGACGAAAGGCAGACAAACAGACAGGGTCCTCCTCAGATGTCGGCTATTGAAGGAAGAGAGTTGACCCTTTGATCCCTCAGCTTTTATACTGAGCAGGATGCGGATGGGATGGAACACCCCAGTTGGTCAGGTTTGGGTCACCTGCCCTGGCTGCTCCTCGCTACAAGTGTGACCCCTTGATGCTTTTCTGCTTCCCACCTTCCAATGGAACAAATAATAAAATTCCCTGACCTTGTTTGTTCCAGGAATAAGTATAAGCAAGGGCCTCTCTGCATACCATCCTTATCTTATCACTGTGAGACGGAACAGTTTCTGAACAATGTGCTGTTAATTTCAGACTTCACTGAGAGGAGACCCAGCTAAAAAGTAAAATTACTGAACAGAAAATTGGTTTGTTTTACCTCAAACCAGGACATTTCTCAAACCAGGACAAAATGTTATTATCTACTCTGTCCTAAAAAGAATGGGAAAAGGTGTTTGCAAGAATTCTTTATTTTCTGCTGATTTTACAAGCTGCAAAGTTCTCTATATTTCTTCTATTCCTAATTAACTAGGAAGTTCTGGAGAAACTTGACAAAATTATCCAGTGTTTCTTATTTTAACAAAACTGTACAGAAAGCCATGATTTCTTCAGTGATTGCATACAAAAGTGAAATAAAGGATGCTTACAGCAGCCTGATGGCATTTTGTAATTGGATTACTGAAACTTTTCTGTCCCAGATGTCTCCATTTGGCATCCTTGCTGTCATAAGACAGATCAGTGGTGTAATTGATCTTTCCCCTCTTCTGTTCTATACCCATTTATACAGCACATCCTGTGCAACCACGTGGAAAATACAGATTGTATCTGCTTGAGTTCTAAGTGCTCTGGAAAAATCAGTCAGTACAATTAGAGTGGGAAAGAGTTGGTGGTGGGTTGGGGTTTTTTTATTATTGCTTTGGATGTTCACATTTATTCTCTTCATTTTTAAAAGTATTTTGAAGGTCACATTGTGTTGGCTCAGCTAATTATCAGAACTAAGAAAGGAACTTTAGCTGGTGTTTTAGGCGTCTTCCTCTTGCTCTGATAAATTTGAAAGCAGGTATAATAAAGAAGTCTTGTTATCTTTTCATCCGGTACAATGAGATACATATTATTACATCTACTTGAGTGTGATGTGTATATTAAATGTAATAGCCATTATTTTTGTTTTTGTAATAGTCATTCTTTTTTTTGTTTTGTTTTGTTAGAACTTTCAATAATGAGGGATTGCAATGAAATAAATTGAAAGAATTTATAGTGGTCCTCAAAGCTGCATTTCAGACAGAGAAAACCATATTTTTGTATGCTATTATTACAAGTCCCTCACATTCTAAGGAGGACAAGCAAATTGGAAATGGAATGGCTTGGTTCTCTTAGGACAGAATTAAAGAAAAACCTGGAGATATTTTGGTAACAGAAAATAATCCCAGGAATTTGAGATGGAAAAGATTTGCCCCCTTGACAGTGCAGACGTCTTCATGCCAACACACTCCTTATGATTGCTAAAGTGGTGGCAGGACCTTTATAATTTCTCTGAGGAGATGGTTCTCCCCCCTAATAGGATTTACTGTTACTGAATTTTATTTTCTTCTGATGATTGTGTCTAATACCATTTTGGAATACCCCAAGTTCTTCATCTTCTCTTTAAGCAGTTGCAGTCCTTTAGCCTCATTATGCCATTCTGTTACTTTTTCTTGTTCTTTTCTTCAGAACCTAAAAGAACTTGGTTTTGAGTTTCAGACGTACTGGTGGTTAAGCTTAGCAGAGTTTGGCTGTAACATAAAAAACATTTATATCAAGTTTATAACATAAGTGGTAATTACAGTTGTGCTGTCCCTTTGTGGAATGACATTCTGAGCCGACAGAGTTGCTCAAGGTTATAGGCTATGGCATCTGCTGCTCGAAGGATAAAAGCTATTATCTGCTTTGCTTTTAGTTTAGCTTTTTAATAATTCCATATCACTGTTGCTGTCTGCTCTCTGGTTACAACATTCAAAATACTGTTCAGTTACTTGCTTTCTGTTGCTGTACATAGGCCAAGTAAGACAGGGTCTAATCCTGAATTTTTCATTTTAACATTTTTTTGTTTAACTTTTCTGTATTTGTGTATGTGTATTTTATATGTGAATGTTATATTTGTGTATGTGTTCATGTCTGAGCCATGTAAATGTCTCTTCAGTAGAGGTTTTTGAGCTTGTAGAGCAAAAGTACAGGTAGTGGAGTAAGAAAACCCTAAAGTATAAGGTTTTGTTCTGGGTTTTATTTTATGACTTCTACTGAACATTTTTGTAAGCTTGATAATTTTATGAAGTCCTTTGATACTTAGGCTGTTTTTCATGACTCATGAAAGTAATTGACAGTTGTTCAGCTAATTAATTAGTAAATTCCCTTAGTACAGGATATTATCAGGTCCCAGTGACTACACTTTCAGGCTTTTCAATGTATTTTGTTTCTTAGATGTTGTCAGTGGTAGGTCTCCGAATCTAAAGTTGAGCCTTTAACTGAAAATTGCACTATTCTCCAGAAGTCTGGTTTTGTAGAATAAAGAATTGTTATATTTGTATTGCAGTGGGTTTGGGAGTTTTTTTGTCACTATGCTGAAGAATATGTCTGCTTATTTTATCTTAAAATAAGATAAATTATGAGAGGTTTTTTTTTTGGTTGGTGCTACTTAAACATTTTTGGTAATTGTAGCTGCTTTGTCTTTGTTTACTTCAGTGGTTCAAATTATTGCTTAAAAATATTTTGTTCTTTTTCCTCCTTTTAGTGATCATCACCTCCTTTTGACTCTTCTCTACTTCTAGTAGGAAATTAGAATGAAATCTAAGTTTCAGTTAATACATAATTATGAAATTCACTGGGGTACTGACATACTAAAAATATGAAACGTAGAATTATTTTATTTTTCTTTTTAATCCTGTTAAAATATTTTAATGTGAATTGGCAGCTTTCTATAAAGGACCTAACTAGAGACTCAGATCCTGCAAGGGAGACTAATGTAAGGGATGATAAAACCGAGCAGACAGGATGCTTTGAAATACAACGCCTTTCCCTACTCGTTTTTTTCAAGGTTATCTAACAGTATAAAGATGTTTGAACCCAAGTAGAAATCTGTTTTGACTGACAGAGATAATGTATATTTTTCTAGATACCCTACAAGTTGCAGTGCTCGGGCTACATACATACAGTAAAGGAATAAATTAGCTATACCTGTATGTGTTTAGGTGTTTGTCCAAAGAGAGAAATTCAAGCTACAATTAGGTGAGGCGATTGCAGAGCAACTTAGTAATGGAAGGAGCGGGGCACCTCATCGTAGGTTGTGGTACCAGCACTCTGCATAGTTGGTGATCTTGAACTAAGGAATAAGAAATGCAAAAGGATATTTCTGAAACCTTGTCATCTTAGATCTTGGATGTTAAAGTCAGAACTGTATGGCAGTGCTGTCCATGATTTGGTATAATTTCCTAATGTAGAAGATGTCTTGGTAAAGTATTGCTACAGGAGGAGATAGTGGTGATAATTGTATACTAATTCTTCGATGAGGA
>VZTM01016548.1:5720-16079 GCA_013400555.1 Jacana jacana
GGTTTCAGTTCATTTCACCAGGAGCATCTGTGAAACTATGAATAACCTACCTGCCTCAGAACCAGTACCTTTCAGAGAAATCCAGGCAAAGAACTGAAGCAATGAAAATAGATGTCATAAGCAAAGATGAAAGAAAGAAGGGCAAACACTGTTTAACAACACAGGCAGAACACCTTCCTGATACATATGAAGATATTGGAGATAATACTTCTTCATCAAATGACGTACAGAAATGAGGTTTAGCAATAAATGCTAATGGCCAAATATTGTTAAAATTAAGAATCTATCATCCAGTGACTTACAGCATCAGTCAAGTTGACAGAGTTTGTTTTAAAGAATTTGGAATGAAAAAGTTTCTCAAAATTTATTTTTTTTTTGGTAGCTGGAAGACGAATGAGAAACAAGACATTGAAACTCCTTTCCCCATATAAAAAGCTCCAATATCCATTATGGTATGACACAGTTTCATCTCCATTCTGAAAACATTTTATCCTGGAAAAGACCTTAAGTTGAAAAATCTAAGAATCTAGATGAAACATTCAATAATGGCAGTTGGCCAACGGAGAGCATGTCATACAAAAAAGAATATGCTTTTGCACAAACCTGAAATTCTCGAAGCAGAGTTGATATGTTGGCTTCATTTGCTAAACTTGTCAAGATTTCAAGCTACAAGAAAAAAACCAAACAGGTATTTTATAAAGTTTTATTTTAGCTTTTGATAAATAGTACCATATATACCTTATACTTTTATTGTATATACATAAAAGATAATAGTACTAAAAATATCACTTAGAATTCAATAGAGTATACCAGATTTCAGTATAAACCGACAACAGCATTGCACTCAGGAGAAATATTCTCCTTCAACATACATGAAAGGTTTTCAAAACAAGGCTCTAGGGTTTGCGATGCATCTTCTACAAGCTCTAGTTTTACTGTTGCGTTCCGTATCAAATGGGCTTGAAATACTTCTGGCAATATGGTTTCCAATGTTATACAACAGGCCTTAGCATTTAAGAACCATGTGACACTCTCATGAAGCCTATAAAGATGTAGTGAGGCTATGCAGGGAGAAAATCAGGAGAGCCAAAGTGCAGCTAAGCGCTCAACCTAGCTACGGCTGTTAAGCATAATAAACTGCTTCTATAAATTCATTAACAACAAAAGGAGGATTAGGGAAAATCTCACTCCTTTATTGGATGCAGAACGAAACATAGTCACAAAAGATAAGGAAAAGTCTGATGTGCACAATGACCTGGACAAAGGTGCGATATGCTGGATCGAGCACTGGCTGGCTGGATGATCCTGAAGAGTGGTGCTCAACAGAGTTAAATCCAGCTGGCGGACAGTCACAAGTGGTGTTCCTCAGGGCTCAGTACTGGGGTCATTTTCACTTAAAGTCTTAATTGATGATCTCAACAAGGCTATAGAGCATCTCATCAGTAAGGTTGCAGATGACACTAAGTTAGGTAGGAGTGTTGATCTGCATGAGGACAGGGAAGCTCTATAGATAGATTGGATCAATGGGTCAATGTTAACAGTATGAGCTTCAAAGCCAAGTGCCAGGTCCTGTTTTGAAGAAATTTAAGTGATCTAAAAAGCACAACTGATTTTCTTAAATGTAGCTGCAAGTGTTGTGAGGCTTTGTTACAACAGTAATTGGGAATTTGGGGTTGTTGCAGACAGTGTTAGTTACTGCAGCATATTTAACTCTTAGCCCCTACTCCTAGATGTTGTTGCTGCTTCTTACAGAAATGGGAATGAGCTTTTGAACACTTCCCGATTTTCCACATTACTTCAGTGCGGAGTTACTTAGCACAGATGTTCTTATAATTGTGATGTATTAGGAAAAATTTAATGTTCAGTGGTCCTCAAACCCATACTTCCACCTGTGCAATGCTCTTGTCTCAGGGCTGTAGAATAAAACTCCTATGAGTACAGGGCTTTGGGAAGAACATCTCTTTTTTAAGTTGTTTTTTGTTTGGTTGGTTTTGTTTTTTAAATTTTTTCACTTTTTAAATTCATTGCATTTTTGAGTTTCTATTCCAAAACATCTAATTTGCTAAGCAAGTTTTTAAAAGCTACTATAAGACTGAATCAATGGGCCAATGTTAACGGTATGAGCTTCAACAAGGCCAAGTACCAGGTCCTGCACTCGGGCCACTACAACCCCATGCATCCCTACAGGCTTGGGGAAGTGTGGCTGGAGAGCTGCCTGGCAGAAAAGGACCTGGGGGTGCTGGTTGACAAGCGGCTGAATATGAGCCAGCAGTGTGCCCAGATGGCCAATGGCATCCTGGCTTGTGTTAGAGATGGTGTGACCAGCAGAAGCAGGGAGGTGATTGTGCCCCTGTACTCAGCACTGGTGAGGCCACACCTTGAGTATTGTGTCCAGTTCTGGGCACCTCAATACAGGAGAGATACTGAAGTGCTGGAGTGAGTGCAGAGGAGGGCAACAAAACTGGTGAAGGGCCTGTGGCCTAAATGTTATGAAGAGAGATTGAGGGAGCTGGGACGGTTTAGTTTGAGGAAGAGGAGGCTGAGGGGAGACGTCACTGCTCTCTACAATTACTTGAAAGGACACGGTAGCGAGGTTGGTGCTGGTCTGTTCCAACAGGAAATAAGCAATAGAATGGGAGGGAATGTCTTCAAGCTGCAATGGAGTAGGTTTAGGCTGGACATTAGGAGAAAATGTTTCACAGAAAAAGAGTGGTCAGGCACTGGAATAGGCTGCCCAAGGTGGTGTTTGAGTTACCATCCCTGAATGTGTTAAAGAGTGGTTTAGAAGTGGTGTTGAGGGATATGGTGTGGGAGGGAGCTTTATAGAGTGGGGCTGATGGTTGGACTTGTTGATCCCAAGGGTCTTTTCCAACCTGAATGATCCTATCATTCTATGACTGGTTTGAGGAGTTTTTGATTGGTCTTTCATGTAAAAAAATTAGTTTGTCTTCATAATAAATGGGAAAATTGTTTTGCTTTTTTAAAGAGTGAAATAAATACATACATCCTCACTGCATTTACAAAGGGTATTGTTTAGATGAGAATATGCAGGGATTTAGTCTCAGAAAGTATGGTGGGAGTGAGCTTTGTAGAGTGGGGTTGATGGTTGGACTTGTTGATCCCAGGGGTCTTTTCCAACCTGAATGATTCTATCATTCTATGACATTGTAAGAAGAAATAATGAAAATCACAAGCTGAAGCTGGGGACAAATAAAGGGGACATTACAGTTAGATGAACAGCAATAAAGGAACTTTAAACTCAGGAAAGAAACAGTTTTATCTATGATACTCCTCAGGTCTTAATCAACATCAATGATGTTGATGAATCTATATCAGAATCTGGAAGGCCTCTTCTTTGTTCTTGCTGAGGAACACGATAATATACAACACTGGGCATATATCGTTAAGATGCTATGCTTTCAGGGTGTTTCCAACAAAGAATTAAAATACAATCTACTTGAAATAAAGTGAAGAAAAAGACAACTCTGTCACCATAAAGAGGGAAACCGTGCCTCAGAAAACCATTGCTACTGTTTGAGTTGAGCTGTTCTTCAGAAACAATTTGATAAGCCCTGTCACCAAAGGTTTTTATAGATACGTATCTATTCTAGTATACAATGCAAGTGGATAAATGAAAGAGGAATAGGCAGGAAAAAAAGAGACTATTTTACAGCATAGGAAGACTATCAATGGAATCCTACAAATATCTTTGTCTTTTCCTTTTCAACATACTCATATATGAACTACAAAAGTAAAGAGAAGACAGTCAACACTGTTTTCAGCTGATGCTAAAGTTTTCAGATAAATTAAGACAAATGCTGGTTAAGAAAAGCTGCATAAAAAACTTCAAATATTAGGTGACTGGCCAAAAAAATTAAACAGAGATAAATGTAAATCAATGTTCGTAACTGGGTAAAAGCCTTAACTTTAGAGAAAATGTGCTGATTACTACTAATTCTAACTAAGAATTTGTGGTAAAATAGGGAATTCCATGAAAATATAAGCTCAATGCTCAGCAGTGATCAAAAAGGAAACTCATTGGGAAAGAAACAGAAAACAAAATACTAGACAGTGCAGGAGATAAATTCCAGGGTGCTCCTGCTTCTTAAGTACTGCCTTAGGTCTCATCCTCCCATCTTAGAGAAGATAGGATGGAATTAGAAGTACAGGGTGTATAGAAAAGCACAAGATATTTTATGTATGTAACAGTGTAGGTTGTCATCAATTTTTCAGCCACCAAGAAAGAATTGAGACAATGAAAGGAAAAACCACAATGTCCACTTCTCCACCTCTTAATGACTGTATTATCAATTAATATGGGAATTTAAATTGATCAGCTTTCCATTATTTCAGACACAACCTTTCCAGATAACACTGTCTTACCAGTACTCCTGGAAGTTTTCATAATCATTGAATGTGGAGAAAATCTTTCTGCCTCCAACTGCCTCAAAATTACTTAGATTTGATGTTGGATTAATAAGAATGACAGGTTGGGCACAGTCATTGTGGACTGCACCACTCTGCACATGTAATGTGTGTGCAAAGTGGATGTAAAATAAAAAAAAAGAAAAAAATGTTTCTTTAAGAAACCCATACCTTCCATTCCTAAACACAAGTGCCTACAACAATCAAAAATAAAACAAGAGAAAAGGCACATAATAGTAGATAATTTTCTAAGTTATTGTTTTGTCAGGGATTTTACATCTGTTAAAGAGTAAGAATAGAGAAAACAAGAAGACGACAGCCTAAAAGATGCATTGCGACATGGCCTTGAGGAAAGCCTGAAGTACTTCTCATGTCAAATGCCAACTTCAAACGCAATTTGGGACTCTGTCTCATTTTGTTTGGGGAAACACGTTTAAACTCTTTTTTAAGCAAACAGTATCAAAGACTGTGATTTAATTTCTCTTCACCTGAGAAGATTCTACTTCCCACAAAAACAGTCATTTTTTAAATGTCTGAATGGCTGGTTAGATAAAAATAGTAATGCCTCATCTCACTTAAAGGTATCAAGAGCTGTAGTGGGAAACATTGCCCCATCTGCCATCTACATCATGTATGGGAGGAAAAGACGTGATAAACTGTAGATGAAGCTTGATTTATGTATCATTTTTCACATAATTTTATATTTGCTGGAAGGTAATAATAAAGTTGTGACTGAAAATGCCTTTATATTAAATTAATGCTACAGTCTGATTATCAGTCTTGAGTAGGTAGGTATGCAACTTAAGTATCAAGCTTGCTGTATTTACAAATTGGAAGGGTTTTATATAGAAAGCTTTTTTGAATTGTGTGTAAAATTTCCCCAACCTGCTGAAATTTTATTGTGGGTTCCTTATCCATGTGAAAACTTAGTTTTTCTGAAGAAATATCAAATTGTTTTGCTGAGTATGAAATATGCAACCCCAAAGGCTTCTGATGCCACAAGGTAAGCTAACTTGGAAAACAAGTCCTACAGAATAAAATCTCACAGTTGTCCTAGGATTGCTTTTCACAGGGATGTTACAATATCTTAGTCAATAAACTGTTAATATTAATAGGAAGGCTGTTAAAAAATTTCAATAGCACTCGCATTATAAACACTTTTTCAGGTTGTATCATTTCCCGGCAGATGTTTGCATTAGAAAAAGAGTGGTTTTCAACATCATGTGATGAGTGTGATATGAAGCTTATAGAGTGAGGGTTAGAATCAGAAAAATACAATTCCATGAGACTCAAATATTTCTTCAGGTTGTCAAAACTACCATTTTCATTAATACTCACTTAAATGTCTGTTACCTGAAAGCATATTTATCTCTTTAGATAAATAAGCTTTGAAAACAAACTTATATAATTGTGTGCAAGGAACCACGAAATCTCATTTGACCAGAACATGATAGCTTTTATCTATTTAAACTTAAAATGAAAAGACTGGTTTCCATTGTAATAACTTGGAATTATTTAGATCTTTTATATAACTGTATTAATATGTTTTCACAGAATCATAGAAACACATGAGTTGGAAGGAACCTCTGGGGATCATCTAGTCCAACCCCCCTGCCATAGCAGGTCCTCCTAGAGCAGGTTGCGCTGGAACTTGTCCAGGCAGGTTTTGAATGTCTCCAGAGATGGAGACTCCACCATCTCTCTGGGCAGCCTGTTCCAGTGCTCTGCCACCCTCAAACTAAAGAAGTTCCTCTCATATTTAGATGAAACTTTCTATATTCAAGTTTGTGTCTGTTAGCTCTTGTCCTGTTGCTGGGCATCACTGAAAAAAACCTGGCCTTGTCCTATTGGCATCCATCCTTGAAGCATTTATAAGCATTGACTAGATCCCCCCCCCCTGAGTCTTCTCCAGACTAAAAAGACCCAAGTCCTTCAGCCTTTCCTCATAAGAGAGATGTTGTAGTCTCCTAATTATCTTCATAGCCCTTTGCTGTATCCTCTACAGCAGTTCTCTGCCCTTCTTGAACTGGGAGACCCAGAAATGGACACAGTACTCCAGAGGGGGCCTCATCAGGGCAGAGTAGAGGGGCAGGATAATCTCCCTCAACCTGCTGGTCACTCTCATCTTGATGCACCCCAGGATGCCATTGGCTTTCTTGGCCACAAGGGCACATTGCTGTTTCATGGTCATCCTGTTGTCTACCAGGACTCCCAGGTCTTTTCCCTCAGAGCTGCTTTCCAGCAGGTCAGCCCCCAACCTGTACTGGTGCAAGGGGATTATTCATCCCCAGCTGCAGCACCCTATACTTGCCCTTGTTGAACGTCATCAGGTTCTTCTCCATTCAACTCTAGCCTGTCCAGGTCAGTCTTAATTCCCGCAGACTCAATGGAATAGAGTTGTAATATGAAAAATGCCCTCAGAAGAGAGCCTTGTAGGAATCCAAGTCTGTTTCAGTGGCTTCAGATATGCATAGTTCATAGAACCACATAATGGTTTGGGTTGGGAGGGATCTTTAAGATCGTTTGGTTCCAACCCCCAATGCCATTGGCAGAGATACCTTCCACTAGACCTGGTTGCTCAAAGTCCTGTCCAGCCTGGCCATGAACACTTCCAGGAACGAAGCATCTTCTGCTTCCCTGGGCAACTTTTTCCAGTGTCTCACCACCCTCGTAGCTGCTTTATGTTCTCACCAGAGCCTTCTCTTTTCCATGCTAGTTCTACAAACAGTTCTACAAATCCCTGGTGGAGTGAAAGTATGTGATGATTGGTAGTGTGATAATTTTGTGTCACTATTTTATATAAATAATATAGGTTATATATTATTATTCCTGTATCACACTACCATATCATTGCATTCTGTATGTGAGGAGGTTTAGACTGAAAGTGTTAGTCTATTTTGACTTAATTTAGAAGGGAGTAATGGATGGACATATGCCTTCTGGTCCTCTGACTGCACATTTCTTCAAGAGGTCTCCTTACAAATTCTTCCCTGGTAGAATATAGGTAATAGCCCAGATCACTACTTCATTACCTACAGAAAGGGAAGTATCTGAAGCTTTTTAACCTTTGGGGAAACCAGTATATGATTAATTTATCTGAGGGTCTGTTGTTCTAAATACCATAAGATGCCTGCCCTAGTGTTCAGTTGTTATGGATGTCCTGTAGGTTCCATGCCTTAAGGATCTGCCAGACCCATGCAGGTATTTCTCATACTTAGAGTATAAAATGGCACTAGATACACTTAGGCACTTGAAATACTCTCCTACTTTCACGTGGCCATCAAAGCATGTCTTCACAGCATTACTAGATCCTGTTAGTTCATTCACAGTAGCACAAGTCTTTATCACACAACTGATTATAATCACAGCCTACTTTACTCTTCAACGCCATTTGGCTTACTAGGAAGTAAAAGTTGTAATTTGGTCTCATTCAGTTAAGATCTCCAGATCTTGGTGATGAACTTGGCTTTGTGCCTTCTAAGGCCTTTCTGCAGCAAGGCTGCAGATTATGCCAGTACGGTTTCATTTCTCAGATACTTTTACCATGTTAGATTGTGCCTTTTTTTCAGATGACTAGCAATGTTTCCTGTCAAGTTTTACCTTATTCAGGGACTTCCTATTGTGGAGAGAACAGATACTTTTGCCAGGATGTGGTTATTAATAAGTGTGACCAATTGAGGTCTACTCATTTGTCATAAACTTGGCCCAACTCCCTGACTTGGCTCTTTGAGCAGTCTCAAGGATAATTTTCTGTTTGCTCTGGTACACCAAAGATAGGTCTGTTCTAGTGTTCTAAAACCCATTTGTGAAGCATGTTGAAGACTTTAGATAGGCATCTTCAAACACATCAAAATTTCAGGTCTACTTTAGATACATCATTAATTCTTTAAGTAGGAGACTGTTCTATGCCTTTTCTACCATTTCCCTTTTCCAAGGATGCTGCTTCTGATACAGAAAGTGAACTGCTGGTCTTGGCTCGCTAAGGTCATTTTGGTATTGCAGTCAGGTTTACTGACTGGTGAATAGTCCCAAAACTTTTCTTAACTTCAAAACTTAGTTTATCCAAAGCTTTTTTGAGAGCAGTTCTTAAAAATACTAGAAAGGCCTCTGGAAGATAATTAAATCTTATTTGCTGAAGTTTCTGCTGCAGGAGCCAAAAAAAAAGTTTTGAGTGTATTTCCGTATGGATCTGAGGAGACAAACTGAAGTCTGTAGCTTTAAAATCGGTTATACCTAATCTAGGAATGCATATTTTTTTCATAACTTCTCAATAGAAGATGGAGTTAAGGCTGGTAGGGTGAGCAAATCGTATATGTTCATACTTTGGATTTCAGTGGAATTTAACTGAGTTTAGGGATGTGTGAAGCTCTGTTTGGAGGTACTCGTAACATTTGCTTAGTGGGCTTTACCCTAAATGGAAGGCACATTCTCAACCTTAGTGCCATATTAAATGTAATTTCAAGCAAGATCTCAGTTAAATAGTTAGTTCACTTACTTAGTGACTTTAAAAACAGGCTAATGGAACTTGTCATCTGGCAGTTTCTTCATTTAAGCTGTTAATACTGTATGAAGATGTCCCTAAACTGTATGTCTGGAATAACATAAAAAAGAATTACATATGTACTTTCACTTTAAAATACTTCTCTACTGGATTGAATAAATCGCAGAAGATGAGGAAAGCTCAGAGTCCATTTGCAATTCCTAGCTTGGAATGCTGGTTGTCTCTCTCAGTTTTTAATCACTTCATTCTTCCAGGGTTATAAACTTTTTAGCAGTTTTGCAATTTAAAAAAGCTATTAACTGCACAATTAAATCATGTGCTACTACGAACTGTTAAGTGTACTTTATGCAGTTTAGCTAAAGACTGCCACTGAAAGGGAATGTCTCGGTTTTGTCTGTCTCTTTACCACCTACAGCTTTTGAAAATTCAGTACTTCTAGTGATCCTGCAATTGCAAAGCAAGCCAGATAATTTTACTGATCCTGGTGGGAAAAAAAATGATGCTTTTAAAAAACAAGTGAACAAACTAATTACAAACTTTTAATGGTATGATTATTCTAACTGAAACTGTACCTGAAGTGATTGAAAGGACAAGGGAAAGCATGGGAGTATTTTTCATGTACTCCCTGAAATCTAACGCTGTCTCTCCTCTGTCAAAAAGGATCAGAGTGTTGGTTTTTTTTCTGAGAGAGCTGCTAATATGTACTAGTTATTATGAGTTTGAACTCTAATTAGAAATCTGGGATAGTAAAATTTGAGTGCTACCAATATCTGCCATTTCTTCAAGCACGTATAAAGCATATCCTACAGCTTATGTAGGTGCAATATAGATACCAAGGGCTGGAGAATAAGTGTGCTGGAAATCATCTGTGGAAGCTAACAGTCATTGATTCAACATTAATAGTTAAAACAGGAAGACTCATTTCCCAAGTGCAAGAGTCTTATTTTCAGTCCCGTGCTGGCAGAAAAAATATTACTGTTAGCAATACTATCTCCATTATAGCCTATTCAAACTTTCTTTCTTGGTTGCAATTCAAGATGTAGATCTAGTATAAGGGGCATGCTGTTCTGGCTGCTAGAAGAGTAGCTGGGCACCACTAGCACACTTGCTAAGCATGGAGACCCTTGCTTAGATCTCTCTGCACAAGGCTTTCCCAAAAGGCTTTGGTTGTTCTTGCTATCTTGAAGCTAGTTCTGTGCCTCTTCAGAGGACAACAGTCGTCCCCAGTTTCTTCTTCTGTACAAGCTTCAGTATTTGCATTACAAAGTTTTATGTGGGAGCAGAGCACAAGCCATCTAGATCTCTAAGACAAGGTTTCAGCTTGGTGGTTGAATTCTTGGCTGTAAATGATTGTGTCTCAGTCAGCTTGATGTTTCAGGTTTTCTTCCTTGGCCCCGAACTATTTAACAGAATCTCCATTTTTTACTGCATAA
>VZTM01016554.1:10101-23244 GCA_013400555.1 Jacana jacana
GAGGGAGCTTAATATAGTTTTTAAGATCATCCAATAGAGATGGCTTGATCTAGTTATCTTCATAGTTACAAACATACAAAGGTAAATATCATACCTAAGATATTTAATAAGGAGAGAGGTAGCTGTCAAAATAACTTCAGTTGCTGTCCTCTAGGTACTCAAGTCCAGAAGAAGCATACCTGTCTTCTGAACTTCCAAGTTTTATTTTTTGCACTTTTTTTTTTTTTTTTGGGGGGGGGGGGGGGGGGGAGAAATCATGCTAATTAATCTAGGAGCCCAATCCTAGATTAAGGTTTCATCTCCATTATTCACTTTGGCATTGCATGATTCAAGTATCAGACAAAAAGAAAAATAATCTCAGAGAGCATGCAGGCATCTGTGGTCCTTCACCCTATGGAGTGAGTGAGCCATGAAGGCAAGGGCTGAAACCGTAGCAACACAATTCAGAAACTAATTTGCACACTTATCATATTTTGGGACAAATAGACAAGTTTGTAAGTTTCTTTCTCAGCTGGCTTTGTTGTCTCTTAGGAGTTACTAAGAGCTATTCTATTAATTTCTATTAAGGAAAGCTAATCATCCAGACAAAGAGCCTTTGTGTTAGCAGCATTAAGACTACACAGTTAAGCGGTTTATAGGAATTTATTGTGTATTTTTTGGGGCAAGCCATCAGAAGCATATTCTGGAGTTTTTTATCAATCCTCGCTTTAGAAACTGAAATGTTTTAGCTCTGTAAGGTGTATGGGATGTCTTCTTCTCTATTAAAAGTGTCATCATAGAGGAAAAGGGTTTCTATGTTGCATTTTGTGCGGAAATTATTTACTGCGCTAGATGATAAAGAATATGTACCACAGCTAGGTGAAGTTTTTATCCTAAGTTTCAAAAATATTAATTTCTCCAGAAAATGAAATTAATCTAGCATTTCCAAGTCAGTAAAATCTACTTCTGACATGAATTTAGATCAATATTTATTATTTTTATATATATTATCAGGGAATGAGTTTTAGAGGTGGCAGGCTTGTACGTTCCTGTGGATATACAGTGTTCTGCTTTGTAGATGTGGACAGAACTGTGCCTGTAAAAGTGTGTGAAGTGGTTCTGTAATGTAAAACATAGTTTAAAAGAGTCTAATTGAGGCACACTTTGAAGCACCGTCTCTTACATAACCTCTCAGATATACTAAGGCAGTAACAGTTGTTTATCAGGCAATCTCAAAGTATTTCACAAAAGCAGGAAATTATTTTTCCATTCTAAAAAATGGAAGTATGAAATTCAGAGACTGCATCAAGAATTGCAGTTGCTCAGAAATGCAAAAATCAGACACAAAAGTCCTTCCTGAGACTGTGAGACACCTGTCTTTACAGCACTGATTGCCCTTGCAAAATTAAACAAAGCACAGCTCTATACATGTTGTTGGAGCCAAAAAAAAGGACTGTCAGCAACTCAGTGGCAAAGATGGCAATGGCATTTCTGCCCTTTGGTTCTTTATGCTGGGTCCTCTCCCCTCGACCACCACCTTTTCAATGGATTGACTGAAATGTGAAATTGTCACTATTTTTTCCTATATCAACATTAAAATAACAGGGAAAGAGAACTGAATCTGAAGAGTTGGTTCATTTGAGGAGCACTGATAAGATGCACTGTAGGCAAGCGAGCCAGCAGTGCTTTATGACACGTTCAGAACTTGGAGACTGAATTACAGTTTTAGTAATCATCAGTTCCCCTTCTTCTCTGTCATTTCTTTGTTTAATATATTGCATAGAAGAGACTTGCGGTACAAGTTTTATAAGCTTGTAATAAAAATATAACAACTGTTGTATTAAATTATTTAAGTTGTAAACCATTGTAAAAAGCAGAAAAAAGTTATATCGACATGGACCCCAAAAAAATTATTATGATGGAGTATAAAATATATTCTGCTGATTACTACAGAATTTTTGCCCAGTTTAGCATATTGTAAATCTTCAGTTGGCCTTAAGAATGAAACTGCAAGTAGATTTTTCTAGAGGATTATGGCAAGTGGTTTAAGAAAAATGAAGCTAAAATCAGATTTATAATTTAAAAACAAATCAACAAAAAGGTGACAGCAAACAAAAAATATCTAAAAGGTCAAAGGACAGAGTAGTGGCAAAGTGAAGGATCAATGAATTTAAAACTTCTAGATTTCCCCTGAGAAGAAGGTAGAATTCTGGAGGAATAAATAGCCAACTTTTATATTTTAAGCAAGTAGATTATTATTGTATTCTTTCATGCTATGCTTTACCAAAAAGACATGTGCCAATAACTTCACATCTGGCAGTACTGATGTTAGTAGCATTGAAAATGGTAGATTTACCTAAGTTAGTTGCTAAAATTACAAACGAAAACATTTGCAAGAGGACACAAGTATATTTAGCATGAAATTCTGACTATATGATTCAGTTAGTTTTCCTTGCTTCTGCCTCTTTGCTCTTGGTAAGTCAAAAATGAAACTGTTTAGATGATGATGATGGTGATGATGATATAATAATAATAATCAACATCATCATCCTTTAGCATCTTCATGTTTCACCTTTTTGTCTTAACAGATATTTTAGACCTTTAATGACCCTAAGTGTTCTTGTGTCATGTTGTAGTTGAGTTTTCTTTGCCCTGCAGAGTGATTTGGCAAAAAATTCAGCTAGGCTGCACATATTTTGTTGTCTTCCTTTCTACCAACATATGCTTACTGTAAAAGACAAAAGGAGGTGATAGCCTGATTCTAATGAATCTTCTTAGCAGGGGTGTAATTGAAAAACTACCCTGAAAGAGAAGCCTTTTTAAAAAAACCCACCTGCTGATCCAGACAATGTAGTGTACTCCACTAGGCTACTCCAGTGCTGATGTTCTGGGAGAAGAGTGGCTGATGTTGATGGCCTGTCCCTCTCACTACCGTGTTCTGCAAAGCAGCAGGTATGATATTCCCTGACAAGTTAAGGCCCACGGCATAAAGTATCAGTGTTGACCAAAGAGAGGGCTGTATGGGCATCTTTGCTTTACTGACATCTCTTCTTGAACAATTTATTTCCCTCTAGCAGTACTGCAACATTGTTAAAACCAGATCTCATACCACAGATCACATCTTTAAAACAGAAGGAGGCAGGAGGATAAATCAAAAGCATGTTTCACTGTGCCTTATAGGTTGGCTTTCTGTTTGTAGGAAAGATAAAGGTCACCCTTCCATCACTCGCACTTCATGTTTTTTAAAAGTGGTTAAAGCATCACATCCATTTTCCTTCTGAGCATTTTCAGTTTCATTAATCCAGCATCTCTTTGAGCTCTTTGGAGATGTGGCTTAAGGCTCCAGAAGTAAAAATTCCTGTTGAAAGAGCCAGTGTTTAAGCAGAGGAGCCATCAGTGCTGCTGACTGACTAGTCATCTGTGGGTGCTGGCCCACCTGGGGCTACCTGGAACCTCTCAGCAACAGGGAGATCTGGGCAGCTTTTCCACTCGCTGCTGGGCTATGCTCTGCACTGTACGTGTCACCCACCTGGCTATAAACCACGAAAGATACACAAGTTACGGAAGACAGTGCAATTTGTATCATTCCAAAAGGTCTTCCCCAAAGGTTTTAAGAACAGGTATTTAGGCCTATGTAGTTTGGTGACGAAGCATTCTTTTTTTTTTTTATATATACATTTGTGTAAAAATTTAGCTTTGTTTGTAGCCTTTTGTCATACACTATAGTATAAAATGTAGTATATAATGTTCATTAAGCAATCATAAGACAATCAGGTGTATAGCTCCTTGAAAGATATGACAGACTATTTTGGCATAAAGCCCACAAGTAATTTTCAAATCCCCTGTAAAGCAGCCTCACTGCTGATGGTGGTGGAAGAACGACAGAGGTCTCCAAGCATTGAAGCTGTTTGACAACAGAGCAGGTGGAACGCAGGCAGCAGTGCTTTTCTGGGTCTATGATTTTAGCTTGATGATGTGATCATCATTCTGTGATTCTCTGATTTTAACTTCCACTTGATCCAAATGCAGTGTCAACAAAAGAATGATTCTGTTCTTGGCCACTGTATTGTTGTCTTTAAGTATGCTGACTGTGGTGTGCTATCAAGATGTTGGTTCTGAATTTGGGGTCAGTTGTTGGCTTTTCCACAAATTACCTGAACAAATCATGTCATTTTGGCACATTTTTTTCTAAACTCAGTTTCCTATCTGTGCTACTTTCCTTTTTCAACTCTGTATGTTTTGTGTTGATGGTAAAATCTTTGTGGTAAACCTTGTCTGTTATTTAGTGTTTATTTAGTGCCTGATAAAATGACACTTAAGTCTTCTGAAGGCTTTTATAAATTATGCCGTTAATACCTTGAAGTTAAAGAAAAAATTACTTGCAGCTCACATCACTGTGACCAAGTTTCAGACCCTTGTTCTTTCATTTTGCTGTTGGTTGACATGCTTGAATGACCCTCCCAGTCTCCTGTTCCCAAATCAGTAACAAGCTGTGAGCTGACATTACGCAGGAAGCAATGGCACCAAGATTTATTTGTCATCCTTGGAGGCCATGAAGAGGAACAAAAGACTTTCATCTCTCTCTTTATTTTCCTTGACTGTAGGGAATAAGAGGGTACTGATATCTTGGGTCTTTGCCTTTCAGGATAAAAATCCAATTAATGTAAATCTGCCAGATCAAGGGGAGGTAGTTGCGTGGCTATCAGGAGTCCCCAGACTGATGAGTGGATCCTCAGCAAACTCCAGCAGCATGATTTCCCCATTAAAATGATATGGGGTTTGTTCCACCTCCACCTCTGGTCTATCCTTCTTTTTGGCTTGCTCCAGCTAATTTTGCAGAAGTTGTCAGATGCAGCAATAATGAAATTTTAGTCATTTGTAGACTCACTCCAGGATTAAATCAGTGACCTCAGGATGAAAGGCAGTGAATGCTATGACCACTCTTTGTTACCTCTTCCAGGCAGCTTTGATTAAACTGTGCTGTGCAGCCAGACCTGGATCAATATGAATGATCTTCATTGACCTAATAATGTATTTAACATGTTCGGTGCACTTTTGCCTGGTTTTGTTACAATAAATTGTTTACATTGGTGCAGCAGATTGATTTAAAGTTTCAGAGCTCTTTACAATGGTAAACACCTAGAAATAACTTCATTAGTTTGCACAATACTATATATATAAATATGTAATCTACTGTGCAAGCTCCTCGGCAGGTGTAAATTAACATAGCTACAATTTACAGAAGTTGAGAATCTGGCCTAGAAACTGAAAATAAATTGTTCTATTAATATTATAGTAAATGATCACAGTTTAACTTGGCATAACGCAAGGACCATATGATCTTTTCCATGTCCAGTCTAAAGATGCTTACCACAAAGGCTTTTAGAAATCTTTTCTATTATTTGTAGACTCAGTTCTCCCACCAGCAGATGTACATGTTGTCTACTGGTTATATAAACATCTCTTCATGGTCAGGCCTTTTGGATGTAGTACATCCAATCAGATACTTCTTAAATCCATCGATATTAGAGAAAATTTAGTAGACTTGAATAAACTAACAAATATGGAAGCTGTACCAAACATATCATTTGAGGATGTCAAAGCACTTAACAAACATTGTTACAACTGAGTCCATGTGTAACCACTGAAGGACATATTTGCTTCAGTATGTCTCATGACAGCTTCTTAAAAAAATATACTTAAGTGAATTTAACACTTGTGAAAGGTGCCAGATTGACAGGCCCTGGAGATAAAAGTTCTTGAATTACCAGCAGGCACAGCCGAGCTTCCCACACATACTGCCCCACCAATGTCCCCAACCCTACCTGGAAGGCACAGCGACCAACTGTCCTACAGCTTGCAAATCTGCACCATCTTGTGCTCTTGGACTATAGGCCAAGAGTCAGTAGCTGTAATGTGACCTAAAGGTGAAAAAGCGAGTTCCATAATTACTGCACAGGTGCTGTTGCAGTTGATCATTTTCACACCAAATATTCAATTAAACTGGAAAAAAAAAATAAAGGAAGTGCACATTTATCTGATTTCACATACCCCAGAAAATGTGTGTGTGTGTGAGCCTGTAGTGAATCCTCCGGTTTTATCTGTCCACGTAGGCACATTCAGAAGAATATATGAGCAAACAAGTGCTCACACATCATGTGAAGTGCATTCTTAGATGCCTCTTGAAAAATGGGTCCTTACTGTTTCATATGTTTGTAATAATCTATCTCCATTCATAACTCATCCCTGCTGGGTGTCATTACAGCCCATCCTCTCTGGAGATTCTGAGCACAGCTGGCATACAAGTTCAATAACCATCCGCCCCTTAAAGAGATTGGGTCTTTACAGGGTTGAAAGATAGCACACGGGGAAAACAGGCTTGTGATCTTTGCACTCTGTCATGGTTTTAGAAAAAGCACAAGTTCTTCCCTGAGTGGTTGTACTCAGAAAGTTCAGTCCTCCGTTCTCTTTGAAATTATATTTAGACTTCACTGAGAGTACTGGAAGGGCATGCTTAAGTGTTTCTTTATTTAGTGCAGAAGGCTAATGGCATTTTAAACAAAAGTGCACATTTATAACCTTGTATAGGCCGACTCTCAACCTGTATGTTGGACATGACTAAAATCAGAACACTGGAAAACATAAAGTAATGAGTTTTCATGCTCTTCTATTTTCTAAGCTATAGCTGGCAGCTTGAAAGAATTATTATGAAAGCCAAACCTTAATTCCTTCTACTGAGAAACAGCCATCTCTAATGCACAGGCGAGTCCGACTACATTTGTTTGTCTTTAAAAGAGTCACATTTCTTTCAGCAACTTTCTGTTGATGTGCATGATAACACACCTATAGCCAGAGAGAGTTAGGTGGCCTGTAACTGTCTTACAGATGGCATTTGGGACTGAAATTGCAATTCTTAGAAATATTAGTATAGAACCTCATTTGATGGTTATTGCCTGATTTACTTACCTCCTCAGTGTTCCTGGTACATCGGTCGTACTGTATAGCCATAGGAAGAGATCATACCAGCTTTCTGGCTAAGCTGAAGTTGGGTTTCAAAATCTTGGAGGAAGCTCAGGAGAGAATGTATACTTGGGAGAGGATGTTTTAAGATGGTAGTATCCAGCAACTCTGCTTAAACACCTTACCTCGTTCAGTTTTCATTCTCTGGTGCAGGCTATCTGCCAGAAAACTAGAAATAGACCATTTTAGGTCATCTCCTTCACAGTTTTGTTCTCTTTAGTCCATGGGTTTTTGTTTCGGTTAGCCTAGTTTCAAATAACAATATAGCTGAATCAGGTTTTGGTTGGGGCTAGGTTTTTTTTGTCTGTTTGTTTTGGCACAGCACCCCAATGGAGTTTTCATTTAATTCTTTTTATTACATAGTTCCAATTTTTAAATATATCGTTATAAATTCTACTTCAATCTGCTACTTATTTCCTGCAAGTATTACTATATCTCTTTTAATCAAGCACCTTTTTAAGACTTTTTGAACTGGCAGCTAATGCTGCTTTCAGAAGTCACTTTCAGAAAGACAAATGGCTTCTCTTGTCTATACCAAGAGGGGAGGAGGAGAATGCCAGAGACCTTCTTTGTCAGAATGACAATACTTCATTCCCAGAAAAAAGCAGAGGAATGAAGACAGGTGTTTACCTGTTTTTCCTAAGATGTACAGTATAGTTGGGCACCACTGAAAACATTATCTGTAAGCAAAGGCTTCCTAAAGCTTATCATCTACCTCAATCTGAAGCTCCGAGGATGTGTCTCAGTTCATTAGTTTGAAAACTCTTTATAGATGTGAAGTATTATTTTTAATTTTGTTTAGGAAAGGGCAGAAATTAGAATTCCATATTAGGGAAGGAAAGGAGAGAGGCTCTTTCATGACTGAGTTAAACAGAAGCCTTCAGAAGAATAGAAAGGGGTTGGTTCATTCCTATCTTCATGTAACTTGAATTACAGGGTTTAGTAAGTGAACAGGATCATAAGCTAAACCCTGCAGAGTCCAGAAAGCTCTAATTAACGCCCACAGTGAGTAACATTTCTGAAATTGGTCTTTAATCAAACTTTGCTCTGAAAACAAAACAAGGTATTGTGGCAGCTTGATAAAAGAGATGCGTTGCTAAGGCTGACAGGCCCACAATCAAACCAGCACTAAAAATAACTGTTTTGTCTACTAATTTTCTTTCAGATGCTAAAAAAATGCACTAGCTACAGTCTCAAAAAACGTCCATAGTTACGCAGCTGAGTGACTCAGCTCTTGTGAAGAGTGGAAAAAAGTGAAAATTCCTGTAAATGAAAATGTGAAAAGTGAGGTTCCTGTAAATGTTAATGCCCTCTCTGAGGATGAGTGAGCCCCTCTGCCCAAGCAGAGGAAGGGCAGAGAGGTTGGTGAGGCTGGGAAGGGAAGAGGCAGCTTCTGGATGCCTTCAGAGCTGGTCATTTGAAGCCAACTGCCCCTCTTCTCTTGCTGCTGATGGTACAGAGAGCAGGCACCCTCACTGACTGACTTTTTTAGATTAAAATAAAACAATCACTCATCTTTCTTGTATTTCCCATGAACAGTAAGGTTCCTGGCTTCTACCTTGCATACTTGCAACTTCTCATTGATTCTGAGAGCAGGAGTTATCAGCAAGTCATGCCAGGAAACACAGCTCATTTCCTCTTCCTCTGCTCAGCTGTAGAAAGAGCCGCTGAGACTCCTGTGGGTACCCGTCCAAGCATACCACAACTTTCATTATGTTTTCACCATAGCCTGCAGGTCCAGGTGAGGGCCACAAAAATTATCAGAGGGAAAACACCTCTTTTATGAGGACAGGCTGAGAGAGTTGGGGTTTTTTAGCCTGGAGGAGAAAAGGCTCTGGGGAGACCTTATTGTGGCCCTTCAGTACTTAAAGGGGGCCCACAGGAAAGATGGGGACATACTGTAGTAGGGCCTGTCACAATAGGACAAGGGGTAATGGTTTTAAACTAAAAGAGGAGCTATTCAGACTAGATATAAGGAAGAATTTTTTTACCATGAGCGTGGTGAAGCACTGGAAAAGGTTTCCCAGAGAGGTGGCAGATGCCCCATCTCTGGAAACCTTCAAGGTCAGATTGGATGAGGCTCTGAGCAACCTGATGTAGTTGAAGATGTCTTTGCTTATTGCAGGGGCGGTTGGATTAGATGACCTTTAAAGGTCCCTTCAACCCAAACTATTCTATGATTCAATCACTATCCTGATATTATAAATAACTAACCCAAATCAGATTGTAACTCACTCCAAACCACAAGGACTGAGGGAAATCAGTGTAATAACTAGGATAAATCATCAAGAGTGATTGGCTTCCAAAACAAGTTCCATTTCCATCCTCCTAATTTTAGGTATTGTTGATTTCCCTCTTTTTGTGCCTATGAATGTTTCCCACTTGAAAAAAGTCAAGACTGATTTTGAATTCTACAATTTTGGAAGAAATTCATAAAGGTATTGAGTAACATATTTTTATGGCCACTTTTCCCTGGAATGGGTAAGTTCTTAGTATTTTTTAAGATCTAACGAGTATTTTTTCAAAACGGAAACACAATTATTTACAAGATGTTGCATCCAGTTTTGCTGTGGGCACAACAATCTTGAAAACACAGTCCCTTAACAGGGACGTGACCAGCATAACCAACATGAAATAATGTCCAAGAATAGTAAAGAAAACCATACGGTAGTATATGAAAAGCCAAGAATTGGACTATGCAAAATGTCCACATTATTGTCATGTAAAATCTTCACAGCTGCAACAAAAAAATCAGCATCAAATCATATTTTGCAAAGTGACTCACTTTTATATTTGAACAGTATATTTTTGTTTATTGTGCTTATTTTGGGCAGTAAGGCATCAACTAAAATGAAGCAAACCAATTGTACAGAGTTTGTTTTAAAATCTTATATTCCACTATTTCATTTTATATTATCTTAATTAAAAATGTGGGGAAAATCATGAACTGATTTCTCTGGCATATAAGCCTTATAAAGAGCAGTAAAACTAGATAATTTTTTGAAAAGCACTTTTTTCTTCCTTGCTATGATTGCAAACCACAGAGACAGTCAGCTGGATGTTTGAAAAAGGGAGGGAGGGCCTCCAGTTCCTCATGTTTCACCTTTCATTGCTCTCCCTGATCATTTAAGGCAGAGGCTTGTTCCAGACAGCTTTAATTAAACTATGCTGTGAAACTGTATATAGATCAATGGAAATGATCCATAACAAGAGGCTAATCATGTCTTTAACAGTGTTCAGTCCAGTTCAATCACCTTCTACCATTCTGTGGCTTTACCTTCATGTGGCAAAGCCTTGAATGTGTATATGTATTTTTTAATCCATCTCATTAGTGACCATATGCTTTGGCTTCCAGGGAGACAAGAACTGTCTGCAATCTGCCAGGGATTTAGGGACATCAATAACTTGTGAATAGTCATGTTGGTACTGGTCGAAGGGTTAAGTGTTCTGCACACCAGGGGCACATCTTCTGGGACTGGAACTCTTAGTCTGTTAGGAACCTGATCCCCGGTGACGCATCTTTTCAAAGTACATGCTGCATGTCAGATCTCTGCAGCTGAAGCAATGGAGCTTTATTAGCTCAGGGATTTAAAATCCTGCTCTAAGCAATGTAACAATATCTTTTGGTTAAAAAGTGAAGGAAAGATAGCAGTTGTAATATGAAAGTGATTTTTTATGTACTGGGCTAAATGTGATCTACCTTTTTGTTACCATTTTCCTTTTCAATATGAGCTATTAGATTACTCCTCCCCTGCACATAGTCAGTGGAGCAATAACGGCAGCAATAATGGGGACCTGATTTTGGAAATGTGTGGATTCTGTCGCCTCACCTCATACTGTTTAAATCCTGCTGAAGCCAATGACAGCACGGGTGTAAAAATCATCTTCCTAATCATTTGGAATGAACCTTTAGGGGCTCCCAAGACATTGTTTTATCTATTTAGTGTGAAAAGCACCTTTAAAAAAATAGCTTACAAAGTTAGGTTGTGCCATGTATATGGAAGGGCTTCTCAGTCAGCATGACAGAGCATCTCAGTATCCTGTCCTTACAGAGGAATGGCAGAAATAGATTGTAAGGCCAGAATTGTTCGTAAGAGAGGGAAAGACTTTGAATTATTTTTGTTCATTTTAAGGGTTGGTTATGTCCGTATCCCTCAGCTGTAGCAAGGTCGATAGAAAAATGCATAGCAGTGCAGAAAGGTGCTCCATATAGAACCTGTGCCCTGAACTTCTGTTGATCAGTTGGGAGTAGCAGGGATTCATCTTACAGGATGAAGATCACCTGATTTAGGCAAATTTCATGTAGGTATAATACATCATGCTGACACTCACAGGAAATGAAATTAAAACATGCACAATACACACTACATGTTTCCTGCTTGCTAATCAGCTACTTTTGTTTGTACTTCAATTACCATTCTGAGTCAGGGCAGATTAAATAACTTTAAGACCGGTACCAATCCTATATACCTCCTGTTAAAGCCCCAGTAACCACACTGTAATGTTCTGTCCTTACTTTTCACTTTTAGTATCAACTTTTATAAGTATGGCATCCAACTGAGCAAAGAGTTCCATAGTGGCATAAAGGAACCAAATTTTTGAGATATTTGTGCTGGAACAGAGTTACATACTTCAGAAAACCTTCATGACTAAGGATCTTATTTATCAAAAGGCATGATTTGCACGAGTGAAAAAATAGAGGTTGTATCTTTATAGTGTCACATCATTAAAAATATACAATTAATTTTGAATTATATGCAATTAATTTAGAATAACATTATAGCAGGTAACATATAGAGCTGTCAATTCATGGACTGTATCAGTTATGATTACATAGGCTGACACAGATTTACTAATTCTGCATTGTCTTCTGTGGGGCCTTAGAGTACAGTTTTACTGTTTTAGAATACCCAGTCTCCTTTTTGGAGGGGAAATTTGCATGACCAGATGTTCATCCACAATTTTTACATATATAAAAGTGCACACTAAGGTAGAATTTTTTCTTATTAATCTATTTGATTTATCAGTATAATAAAACATTTGGAGTCGTATGTCCCAGATTTTCATCTGCATTTCAATGAGATGTGTAGGCTTTGCTGGAGCAGTTTGCACTTGCAATAGAAAAGGGGGTGGTCTTTTAGAAAGGTGTCTCACTCTGGCTGGCAACAAAGTCCACTGAGACATGCTCATATGTAAATATTTATGGCTTATTTGGCCACCTCAAAACCTCCAAAGAATGGAGTTTTATTTTCCAGATAGCCTCACTTTCAAATTCTCCCTTTGAAAGTAATACTTGGTTTTGTTATGGTAGCTTTTACCACTGTTTTACAGCTTTTAAGCCTGTGAAAAAAAAAAGTTAAAGACTAAAATTCTATTTTCACAATTTTAATTGAGTAAAGAAAGGAAATGTACTTTTAATAGAACAGGATTAGTGATTTCTGATGTGGCTTGCATTTACCCACTTGCACTTAATGCCTTCTGAGCAATCATAGCTATAAAGTTTTCTTAAGTCAAAGTTTAGAATGAAAATGTCAGCTGACGCTTTATCATTGGGCCTCCACTGAATATCTGTAATAAATAGACCGAGTCCCTTTCTAAACACAACATGAAGCAGTTCCTTTGACCTTTGAGGTGACTGTTGATCTTTGACTCACCCCTCTCTGTTTTCACCTCTGATGTGGATGATGTTAATACAAAAGGAAGTCAGAAGAGTTTCAGAATACCGGGACTGTCTTCGCAAAATTTCATAGTTAACATTGTTGTTATTACATTAATTTATGCTACTGCTGCCTGGTAAAAAGAGAGAAGAGTTTTGGCTTTAGTGAATATAATTGAAAAACTCCTGTTTTATCCTGGCTGAGGTAACACTTTGACTTAACTGCCTATTCACAGCTTCGCGGGCAGTGGTGCCAAAAAAAAAAGAGCTTTGCTAGTCTTCAAGTTCTGCCCTCTTTACACCTTCTCCAGCCAAGATTACTTAGTATTAGAAAGAATTGCCATAATCACAGAAGCTGCAGACAGAAATAACTTAGTGAAAACAAAACCCATGCAGGCCATTTCTTACTATTGGGAAGCTGTCTTTTGGAGGGTCATTTGGAGGGTTTTCGGTAGTCTCTAAGGGTTCTGTGTGGCTGGATTTCCAAC
>VZTM01016554.1:24588-35126 GCA_013400555.1 Jacana jacana
AAGACTTGACTCCTTTCAATTCTCTGTTGAATTTACTGACTTCAAGCCAACTCATGAAGACTTGATTTGTGGCCAGATTTTAACCCTGATCTTGCACCAGGGAAGAATTATTCAGAGGGTATTCAGGATGCATGTTTTGCCAAAGTGAATAATGGAGGTGACACCCAGACTGGAGGATTTGCCATCCTGCTTTGTGAGGCAATAATGGGGATCCTTGTGCTTTCAGTCTGGAAGGTAGCTCTTATTACCAGTGTTCCCCAGGGCTTCAGTCTTCTCCAGAAAGCTAACAGTACTTCTACTACTGCTTTCATTAAATCTGGATCAGACATATAGGTGAAGCTTCTATTGATTTCATTGCAACTGATATTTTACTCATAACATGATATAAAATCAGTACAAGAGAGAAAGCCTTTTGGACTTGGTTTGAGGCAGTAAGGCACTGCCAAGAAATCTTATTTTCAGACAAAGGCTATAAAATTAAACCTTCAAAAAAGAGTAACAAGCCTTTGCCTGTGTTCTACACCAGTATATTCTCAGTGCTTCTCTTTCAGTGTGAGCACTGGAGCTACATGACTCCAGTTGTCCTTCTCTTACACCAGCACGTATCTGAGATAACTCAATAAAAGTCAACCGTGTGGTAGGATGTTTGCATTGGGGTGACCAGAAGGTCCAGCTTCATTTTCTTACCTGCTACCAGATACGCACTTGGCAGCAGCTGATATGAAGCCAGCAACTAAAGATAAGAGGATCTTCCTCTGATAGATGCTTTGCACGTCCAGCATATTATGCTGATCATTACTTGAAATTAGAGACCTGTAAAATGTCATTTTTCCTTACCATTACATCAAGTAACATAGCAGAGCTGCCATCCTCTTTAGTAACAACTATTTTTTTCACAGTTATTTAAATATTTTTAGAAAGGAGAAGGCGAAGAGCTTTTTATATACCAGTGTATGCATTAAATTAAATTTAAAATGTATCTATTAAATTAAATTGCTTGATAAAAAAGGGGAAAATCTGTTAACAAAACTTTAGTTCATTAGCATTCAGTATCATTTTAAGTTATACTAAAACATATTTGATCCTTATGCTCTCCTACGATCAGAAAAAAACTTGTTAATGCCTGGATGTGTCTGTTTGTTTGAATTATTCTCTTTTAGAAGGCTAAATAATTTTCTTTCTTCTCCCTGGAAATACTAGTAATTTATTTCTTTCAGTGTGGAGTGTCCACAGACCAGAGACACAAGCTGGACTGAAACAGGATCTTGGGTTTTTATACTGTACTGCATATTTTGTACTGTACTGCAGCTGCTTCTGCAAGGTTTCCTTTGTCAAACCATCCTTCCTTTCCCCACTACAGGTGCACGGAAAAATGGTAACACATTGGCCTGAAAAAGGGTGATTTTTTTTTCCTCGACAGAAAGCAAACATTTTCCTTTTTTTGAGACAGCTAGAACTTCAATGGGTTACTGAGTTTGCTGAGGTTTTCTCCTTGAGAGTATTCATACAGTTTCTAAGTGGTGTGAGTAACTAAAGCTATAAGCTGCGTCTGCGGCTTTTTAAGCATGAATAAGGCAATTTGTTCAACATAGATATGAGAGGTAGGTGAGTAAAGTGCTGCTCCACATGGAGACCTAAGACTTTTATAATAGAAAGAAAGAACTTAATACCATTTTATCTGACTTATGCTGCCACACTTGCAGCATAACTACTGGGTCCTACTGTGTGTAAGTTGTTTCGCAGAGGTCTTTTTCACTTTATTTCTAACAAAAGTGCTAGGTGAAGATGGGAGGGGGAGAGACAGGTGCACACACATACACGGGTCTTTTAGTGAAAAAAGACGCAGGGTTTGTTTTGGGGTATTTTTTCATGAAGCTTTGCTGAGTGTTTACCCCAGCAGGTTTTAATCTTTCACATACTTTCATATACAGAATTCATATACTGTGATAAGATTCTGGTTTCGAGGACTTTAAATATATGTGCACAAATTCTTCTGAGCCTGCAGGAAAATGTACGTATTATGACACAAAACATTGGCTAATGCAAGTTCTAGCACTTGGAACAGAGAAGGGCTATGTAATAGGTGTGAAAATGTCTTTAAAGTGGTAACCTAAGGTTTTCATTTTTCTTTTCCTTGCTGTAACAAGTATTAGTCTGTGGCTTAGACATCTTTTCTTCTTTTGCTTTTTCTTTTCTTTTCTTTTTTTTTAAAGGGAATCTATGTCTTGTTATAGATCTCAATGTCAGAGAAATTTTGTCTCCTGCCTCTTTTAAAAATCTGTATATCAATTTCTTTAATTGCTTGAAAGCACGTTAAAGTGAACTGACCAAATGGGACTGCAAGACCAAAACTGATTTAATAACTCTGTGTTTTACTCATTTCAAAACCCAGTGATGCTACAGCATTGGTGAGCCTCTACAATGCACATGACTAAGCTGCTATAAAGGCACCAGAGCTGATCTTCCTAAATAGATTTAAAAATGACATTGAGATATTTTAAGGAGAGCTTATTTAATTTTTTCACTGCGAGTTTTATAGTTAGGTGATTCGGGAGCTGATTTGTTACACCAGATAGCATTGGTGCATCTTTTCTCTTCACCTTCAGAAATCTGACGGCCATTGGAAGCAGGGTGTCTCTGGAGTATTAAAGAGGTGATCTGAAGCAGCTCTTCTCCTTCAAGGACATTCTGTTCCATCCATTATCTTCTGCCTATGTGCAGTAGTCTGGTCTATCAAAATACAGTGATTGAATAAAACTTTTATTTCAAATAAATGAATGCATTGATTTAATAAAAGTTTGTACTGCATGGTATAATAGTTCTCTAAATGAACACCGAAATCCTAAAATACTGAAACTTCTCATGTGTCCAAGTTAAATCTTTGTTACTTCTTTCAGGAAGGGTTTGCTAAAGCAAATTTAGTTTATTCTGTCTGTTAAAGTAAAACTGTCCTGAGCTTTCTGAGTACTAAGTTGCACTTATTTAAGTAACCTGCTTTTACTATTATAAACGTCTGGCATTGGGAATGCATATTAAGAATAGTTGACAATTTACTAATTTATGATCTCTTTAGTTGTATTTTAATATTTTTGGCAAGGCAGCCTGTGTTGATGTATTAAACAAACATTCAAACTACAGACTTGAGATCTTGAAAGCTTCTTTTTTTTATCTTTCATCTGAACACTGAATATTTTTGACATATTTTACATTTTAATTTTAAAAAACAGACGGGGTACCTGTGAACTGAACCCGTATGTTACATGCAAGTGCCCTTTTACTGATGACTCACTGCTCACAGTTTCTTGGCTTTGACTTCTATTGGATGAATTCATGGCTAGGTTTTGCCTGTGGTTTCCGGCTTTTCTCATATTTTAGAGCACTGTCTGCTTTTTTTTCCCCGTGTTCCAAATAGTCAGGTTGTTCTGAGGATCTTCGCACAGGATATGTCACAGCAGAAGTCTCCTTGTCATTGCCTTGACTCCCCATTTCACTTGCAATGTTTGAAAACCATTTCTCGGCTATGTATGCTTGTCCTCCATTTTCTATTATATTGTAATTTTGTGATGGTATCATTTCATTCTAAATCATTTTAAAATACAGCTTGCATAATTTAGCCTTGCTGGCAGGACTTACTGTCCCCAGTAAAACCAGGATGCTCAAAATAGGTCACATTTCACTTTTGTCCTTCCCAGCTTCCGGAAACTCACACTCTTCAATAAAGTGTGTGGATTTCCAGTTCAGAAGAAAATAATGTTTCAGAACAAAAAGATAAGTTGAACCAAATACCCTGAATAAATTGTGGGCTGCCTCAATCTAGTAACCTGTTAGGGGACTCCAGAGTCAGGAGACATAGGTTAGGATCCCACTGCCCCTTTCCTGTATAAGTTTAAGCATACCCATTAGTTTTCTTGTGCTTCTGTTTCCAGATTTGTATCTCTGAAATAGTTTTTCTCACCCTTGTAAAGGTGTTGGCAAAGAGCTGCTATGTTGTAGTCATACAACCTGCAATAACAAAAAGTTTAGACTGAGTGAACAGCACACAAGAGTGTGAAAGTAATGTTGTAGTGGGAGCCATAATGAATGTGATCACAGATACAGATTTGCATGAGCACAATCTGGAGAGCTTTTCTCCCAGCACACTGCCTGCAGCGGTCTTGGATCACAGGAGAAGGCTATAATACATCTCGTAACATTAATGATACATTTTACAACATGATTCATCCCCAACAATCCTAAAGTGCTTAACAAGTCTGTTCCGTAAAACCTGCTTGGGCCATCGCTGAGGCAGAGGTGTCCTGGGCGCAGTGGGACTGCAGACAGGTCTCCACAGTTACGCTGCTGGGAGAAGAGCTTCCCAGCTATCCGCAGTTCCCCCACTCATCTGCTTTGGCAGAAGCACCATTACCACAGAGAGATTTCAGCTCAAAGCTACATCACTGGGCAGCAAGTGGTACTGCTGCCGAGTACTCATGAGAAGGTTTGTTCCATTTTAGATTTTTCCATGATAGAAGAGAAAAATACCCTCTTCTGGACTCCGTGGGTCAGCAGTCTGCATTCTCAATAACCATACTGTCCTTGATACATTTATGACAGTTCTCAGTAACTATAACGTCTTTGGTACATCATGTTACTGCCATGCCCCCCCACCCCCTCCACCCCACCCCCAAACTTTACAAGACAGACATCATTTCTCGGAAATAGAAGTTGAGAAGGTGCATTAGGGGTGCAAGCTCATTTAATCCTCGCTTCACCTTCTCTGATCCCCATGCCTTGGCAGTAGTTTACTCTGTTGCTCTGTTGTGTGTAGACGCACAGGAAGGAAGGAATACATTCCTCAGATATAAGAGTTATCTTTTTGCCACAAAGTTCAGTTCCACTCCCACACAGACCCAACCGCTCTGCAGCAAGACCCAGATACATGCAAATGCAGAGCCTTTTGTAACTGAACCAAATCTCCGCCGCTCCAGAGCTGGATCTGTTAAGGTTCAAAGCAGGAGGTGTTAAGTGATGTGAAATAATAGAAAGGAAACACAGACAAGAAGTCAGTGCCAAAGGAATGGTATTATTAAGAACCAGTGGGGAAACCAAGCTTAAAAGGCAAACAACAGGTCTAGGGACCTAAAGGGGTTATTTTTTATTTATAGGATGGCTTTGAAGGAATGGACTCCGGACTATCTTCTCACTATTACTAGATGTAACTATAAAAGTTTAACGTATGAAGAACAAAGAGGAATAAATAGAGTTTCCAGGAAAGAGATCCAGAAGCACACTTTAAAATGTACCTCATCATTTTGACAAGGTATATTAAGTGCTTCAACTACGCTAACAGTATGCTCTGGCCTGGTTCCTGAAGGTCAGGATGCCTGAAATGAGGGTAATATGCAGGAGGAGCCACAGCCTGTGTGCCATTGTGCTTTTAAGGGTCACCTTTCCCGGGTACTGCCACAAGGAATGTGGCTAATGGGCCTTGACCGGAGACCTGTAGCCCAGGAACCCGATTCGCATTTGTACAAAGCTTCTTTATCAAGGCACTAGGGCTTACCAAGATGTTGATCCTGGACTTGCCTTTCATTGTTATGGATCTTGTTAACTAACTACTTAAATGCTAGAAGTCAGAATATCTCATATTGCTGCTTAGATTAGGCAAGTGAAATAGGATTCTCTTTATGCTACAGTCCCCGGTGTAGACAAAAAACTTTCTCAGGTTGAGATCCTGCCACTCATGTAATTATTTAGAGAAAGACAGCTCCACTACTTCAGCTCCGGTACTTCACAAGAGGAATGGAAACATTAGGAAAAGTTTTTTCTTTGATGTAGAATATGCTGCCACTTTTTTGTTATTAAAATAGGAGCTAACTTTAAATAAATAAAATTTTGCCTGAAGGCTTCTGAAAACTAATGTTGTGTTTTGACAGTGTCATTTTTCTGATTCCTGAAAGCATTATGTGAGTTAGCTCAGGACTTCATCATGATTTTTCTTCTATGCTATGTACAGTGAATTCTTTTTTCAGCTCCAGATTTTATTTGATTTCTCTCTTTCTCTCTCTCTCTCACACGCACACACAAGTTACACCACTGTGCAACTTTATTATTTGACAAGTGCTCCCCAAAGCTGTTTTTTCTCCCCTTTAGAGGCCGGGTCAATCAACCCCCTATAGAGGAAGTGAAAGATGGGGTGTAGTAACGTGAAAGCAGCTACCACTATTTTCCATTGGGAAAAATATATGAAAAGCAGTCATCTTAGAAAAAGAAAATAAATTAAGGAAATTAAGAAAGGTCACACAAAAACCCTGAGAGAGGACCAAATTTTATTTAAAAACAAAACCAAAACAAAAGCATATGCTACCTTTAATGCACGATTTGTGTGTAATGCCTTTTTAATTGGGCTTGTAGGTTTTATATCCTCTGAATTCATGCTTTGCTATAAAGGATATTGATGTAAGGATGATATAGGACTTTGAGAAGGAGCAGACAGTCTTCAAATAACAGCTGATTTGAGATCCCAGTCTTTGATGATAATTTACAGTCCACTTTAAAAAAAGTAAAAATTCGTTTAGGTGTATGCTCAACTAGAAAACTCAAATAATGTGTGCTTAGTGAGAGAAAAAAGATTGCTAACAGCACAGTGTGTCTTACAGCATAAAGTGCAACCCTAAAATTGCACATTGCTGAGCATTCTTAATGTGCTGTGAGCGATTTCATACACTGTATTTCAAACACTGAGCACACACTCTAATACGTACATATATCAGGGTGGCCAAACTTTTTGAGATGTGTGAAGAAGTGATTTCAAGAGATAAAAAGAGCTGGCCAAAGGCCTCCAATTCCACTTTACAACAGCTCTAAAGGTTTCAAATTTACATTTATTTCCTGTTTGAATGAAAAGAAAACACTTTAAATGGGGGTTTCTTTGGTCATGGTTGCATTTTATTTTTTTTTCCTTAAAAAGCAATTGGGTCAAATAATTTATTTTCTTATTGAAAACATCAGATTTTCTATTCTGATTTTTTTTTTTTCTGAAATGCCCAGAAAGCATTGGATCATGGAAATCTTTCTGTTGCAGATCTTGTTGCAGTTTAAATCTCTTAAAATGTTTGGCTAGAATGCCAAATTCTATTCAAAAGACTGTTTTTTTTCCTACGATACTTTGTGACACCTTATGTCAAATACAAAGAGAACCTTCTCTCCCTGCTGTAGAGTTCAGATACATAAGCACAGTCCTCAGAGACAAGACCTCCTGAATTCTGGCACTGGCATTGTATGCTGCAATGGTTCAAAGTTATATATTTATCACACCTTCCCTCCTATAAAATGAGAACAACAGTAATGGGTTAGATGTTGTGAAGATTCTCTTGTAAGCAGTGATATGTCAAGACTGATGTGTCCCGTAAGCAGTGGATGTCATCAGAAGGGAGAATATGCCCGATGCTCTTGACAAAGTAGATAATTTTGAGTCCTGAGGCAGCTGTGAACTACAGAGACTTTTTTTAAGAAACAACACTGTGAGAGTTTTTCACTTGCTTTCTGGTCTACCTAGAGGACTGGTTTGGGGATGCTATTGCAGGTAAAGTTTGGACCAGGAGCCTGGAGCACTGTGTGGGCTGGTATCTCCTGTGCAGCTGCAGGGTCACTGCCCAGACTGTGCCTGGAGTCCTCCGTCTGTGCACTGCTCAGCAGTACGCAGCACAGGCATACTTTGACTTCTAGGGCTACTCTTACATTTTCATGGTTTTCTCTGTATCCTCCAAACTGGAAAACAGTGGTTTTAATATTACTGAGAGTTTTTAAAAATTACTTCTCTACAAAATTTGGGGGGTTAAGAATTGCAACAACGGCAGGAGGATCGAGAAAATTGCCTTTTCTCTTCTGTCATCAGACATTGTGTGCCTTTGGTCTTTGGGCGACTCTTCCTTCCTTTATTACCACCAGGTTTCTCTTTTTTTCCCCCTTTTCTAACCTTTCTTTCCCTGTCTTTCTATTCTTATTCCTCCTTTTTGACTTTTTTTATTCTGCTCTCTCTTCTTCATACCGACCTGTGCTGTCTGGTGTATGTTCAACACAAGGGAAGCCCCACATTAACTCTTCTTTTGCCATCATGTCTAAGGACCTTAAAAATCCAAGTGAGGATGAAACCCATAACATAAACGAGCTGGCACACAGAAAAAAAGCCGAGCATTGCAGCTAGCCCCTTTGGCACCCCTTGTGTCTAGAAATACAAACTGTAAGCACCTGACAGTTTCATAGCTCCAAGGTAAGGTGAGCAAACCTTCCATGCTTTCCCTCAGGCTTTACTTGCATCTCAACAATGAGACTCGGTAGTGAAATATCATCTGTTGCCTTTACCAAGCCCAAGCACTCCACGCACATATTTCAAAAGCATCAAAGTGACTGGGAACATAATTCTCATTTTGACTTTGAGTAGAATTTATGCTCCCAAGTCATGTAAGCGCCTTTGACAAAATGTTTCTTGGGAAGGTAATGTTTTATGATCTGGTAACCAAGATTTCCAAAGTTTACCAGAGCAGACCTTATAAATAAACTGTAAAGTGAACCGACTGCCAAAGGTGTTAGAGTAGTCCCCATTATTGCTTGTCTTTTTTACTTAGGAGATGTACAGCTTTAAAGGAGCTGCACAAAGAGTGCCAGCCTGGTTAGGCTGAATGTTGCAGAGCAAAGCCTGTCAAAAAATCCTGAGCCTTTGCGTAGTTGCTCAAAGATTAACTGATTTCTTCAGCAGTCAAACACTTGTAGAGGCTTCGTAGAGAGGTGGTCGATGCCCTGAGCCTGTCAGTGTTTGAGAGGCATTTGGACAATGCCCTTAATAACATGCTTTAACTTTTGGTCAGCCCCAAAGTGGTCAGGAAGTTGTACAAGATGATCATTGTAGGTCCCTTCCCACTGAAATCAAATCCTCTCCTCTCCTCTCCATTCCGTTCCATCCCCCTGAATATCTGGCCTATTTTCAGAGTACCAAGCATCCCATACTCTGGATCTGTTAATCAGTGTAACGTCCCAGGTTTTTGATAAACGTATTATAGGTTAAGCACATAACAAGTTAAAAATCCTGCTGGAAGCCTTTTTAACTGTTCCCAAGCAGAGGTGTCACTGATGCTACACTGAACACTAGGTGCTGACCTGCATTTTTTCCTTTTTTTATTTATTTATTTTGCCTTAATCTCACAATCTCTGCCGAAAGAGAAATGCCATAAAGCCACTTCCTAGCGTGCTGCAAAGGAAGCCTCAGCAGAGCCTGAACAGAAAAGGGGATTTTATTTTATTATTTTATTTTATTTTATTTTATTTTATTTTATTTTATTTTATTTTATTTTATTTTATTTTATTTTATTTTATTTTATTTTATTTTATTTTATTTTATTTTATTTTATTTTATTTTATTTTATTTTATTTTATTTTATTTTATTTTATTTTATTTTATTTTATTTTATTTTATTTTATTTTATTTTATTTTATTTTATTTTATTTTATTTTATTTTATTTTATTTTATTTTATTTTATTTTATTTTAATCTTTTTTCCTTTTCTTATCCCCTCGCCTGCGTCTACCTCTCCGCTGTCCCTGCCACACACCCCCTCCCCTCCACCCCCGGGCGGCAGCCGCCATTCGGCGGGCAATGCTGCCCCCCCACGCCGCCGCCGCGCAACAGCAGCGCAAACCGGGGCGAAGCGGGGCGGGGGAACGGGGGAAGAACGGGACACACACACACACACACACACACACACACGTGTCACACGCTGCCCTATCACGCTTACTTCTTCCTTCCACGTGCCACGGAAACAAACTACCCTCTGTCCAAAATAAAANGGTGTTAGAGTAGTCCCCATTATTGCTTGTCTTTTTTACTTAGGAGATGTACAGCTTTAAAGGAGCTGCACAAAGAGTGCCAGCCTGGTTAGGCTGAATGTTGCAGAGCAAAGCCTGTCAAAAAATCCTGAGCCTTTGCGTAGTTGCTCAAAGATTAACTGATTTCTTCAGCAGTCAAACACTTGTAGAGGCTTCGTAGAGAGGTGGTCGATGCCCTGAGCCTGTCAGTGTTTGAGAGGCATTTGGACAATGCCCTTAATAACATGCTTTAACTTTTGGTCAGCCCCAAAGTGGTCAGGAAGTTGTACAAGATGATCATTGTAGGTCCCTTCCCACTGAAATCAAATCCTCTCCTCTCCTCTCCATTCCGTTCCATCCCCCTGAATATCTGGCCTATTTTCAGAGTACCAAGCATCCCATACTCTGGATCTGTTAATCAGTGTAACGTCCCAGGTTTTTGATAAACGTATTATAGGTTAAGCACATAACAAGTTAAAAATCCTGCTGGAAGCCTTTTTAACTGTTCCCAAGCAGAGGTGTCACTGATGCTACACTGAACACTAGGTGCTGACCTGCATTTTTTCCTTTTTTTATTTATTTATTTTGCCTTAATCTCACAATCTCTGCCGAAAGAGAAATGCCATAAAGCCACTTCCTAGCGTGCTGCAAAGGAAGCCTCAGCAGAGCCTGAACAGAAAAGGGGATTTTATTTTATT
>VZTM01016556.1:1882-44309 GCA_013400555.1 Jacana jacana
ATAGAGCATCAATGTGTATTTCCCCGCCCCGCTCCCCACCCCCAGGGTGCTTTGAGGCACTGCTTGGAAAAACGATGATAAACCAGATTAGAACTGTGAAATCACATTACCACTTTTATATGCTGTCATTGCTCTGGTGGATGAATGGCTATGAAGGTTAAGTGCAGCCATACCATGTACCTCTGTTCCCTCCTCCACCCTACCACCCACACCCAAGTTCTTATTCAAATGCAGCCTGACTCCTCCAGGGCTGCCCAGGAAATTGCCACCCAGAGATTTCCATAGTGTTAGTAGTCAACACCACTGAAGGAGAAGAGAAAGGTTTTTTTGGAGGGAATGCCTTGAACTGCTTTTTTTATTCCATCAGCAATGGATGCCTTAAGCGTGCTTCTGATTTGTCATCTCCTTGTTGCCATTATACACATTCCTTCTTAGTGATGTATAATCAACATGTGTGTACAGATATACATATAGCATTTCTTAAAATGAGGAAAAGTGCAGAAGTGAAGGTTCATTTTTAGAGAAACTGGCAAAAGTAGTGCCATGTAACACCCTCATTAGGATTTCTGCAGCTGCATCTTGATAACTGCATCATGTGTTAGACTGAGGTCTTCCCGTGTAATTTACTTCTCAATATATATAAAAATCTTGTTAGGAAATGGCTGTTAGAAAAGCAAGTGCTTTTCCTAGGACTAGGAATAACCCTAGGACTTTGTTATTAGTTTTTTGTTAGTTGTTTTTTCTTTCTATGATTACTACAATGAAACCTATACAAGAAAAGCTTCACTTTCCCAGAGACCATACTACAGTGTGTCCAAACATTGTAAACACAGTACAGTCATAGGGCTTTTAAATGATCTTCCATTAGCGAGAGATAGCTATCAGGCCAGTTAGTCGTTGCCTGTGGTGTACACACAGCTAGAAAATTTGACGAGAGATAGAAGTGATCACTTTCAAATGCAAAAGAAAAAAAAAAGTAAACAGAAGAACAAACCTGCAAAAGCCACAAGTGCCAGCCTGAGGAAAAAGGGAGGAAACAAGGGGGTTAAAATGAGGAGACCATGCAAGAGCCAAGGTGAATCATGCATACTTTGGGATCTGACCTTAAATTACCGTATTCCTTAGGCTGGCTTGAAAGTGAAGTGTTAGGTAGAAGAGTTTGGAAAGTTGCCATGAAGCACACAAGCTCCATGCTCCAGCCCTGGAGATGACACCAGATGATAAGTGGGGGAAGATGCCCCAGGAAACTATAGCAATGCCATAGCTCTGACTGCTCTGCTGAGCATCTTCTGAGCATGCAGATTTATGCTGCTGCTTCTACTGTTAAATAAGAAACCTGGAACCTCTTAAACTCATCAGAGACCTAGAAACATGTTAATTTAGAAAGAGATTTTTCCATCTTTTCATTCTAAAGGCACACTGGTGGCCCAGTGCTCCCAGAAAAAGCAAAAAGTGGTGCCTTCTCCTCTCCCTGCCCTTGCTGGAAAGAGGTCGAAGCAATAAGGCTGAAGACCAGAATATGCCGCACATAGTTAGATAGCATTAAGCCTTTTCTTTTGCTGCTTAGATGATGATTTCCTACTTTACATAAAACAAAGTGGGGTTTCCCTCATTTCAGTCATATTCATTGAAGAGCACTCTTTAACAGCAACTAGCATTGGCTGTTTTACAGCTGTATCTTAAAGCCACTCTTCTGGACTGCTGCTGAATAGTAGGGGTACCCTAATATTAAGAGTGTCAGAAGGCACAAACAAGGGAACAAAAGTAGTTCAAGTCCCAAGTCATTACTGAGAACTTCTGTGTTCCTTACACAGGACTGCTAGGGAGCCATGACAGGCTTACAGCAGAGGGATGAGCAGAAGCAACAAGAGACAATGGCATTGGCTCATTCAAGAACTTACATCCTTGCCAGAAGGCTCTTCCAGGTCTCAGATTCTGAGTTCTCTGTGTTTGCACAAGAGTCAGTGCTTCTCCACCCTACATGTGACAGCATAATCTGTCAAGAATTTGCTACTGGGTTTGTGTCCTCATGTTGGGCGGGATGACTTGGTACAGATGCAACAGTGGCGGCTGAAATTTCACTGAGAAAGCCAATGGCTTTAAATTCCACCCTTAGCATTCATCAAAAAACAGACTGTGGGCCTTCTGGTCCTCTGAAGTACCAGAAGTGGAGTAGTGGGCAGCCTCTGATACCTCTTCCCTGAGGAAGCTATAGGATGACCAGAAGGAACCATCATCCTGATCTGGAGTATAGCAGCAGTAATCATTAACTTAATCCCCTGTTTTTCTAAGACTAATGCTTATTTATAATCGACACGTCCGTACTTACATATTATTACATTATAAATTATTTCAAAATCCTTGCCATTTGTAGTTTTCTTTGCAATATGATGAGACATTGGGTTGGAGAGGCTGTGGCAATGAAAGTCTCTGGTGTTTATCTTTTATTCTGAATTCAACTATACTTTCTTTTCTCCCATATTTCAATTAAAAAGGAAAAAAACAGCCAAACAAACATCTGCCTCCTGCTGCTACTACTGAAAGGGAGATCACGCACTTCTGATCTCCAACCCTGGAAAGACCCAGGAAGAGGGTGACCCTGGATTCCTATCATAATAGTACTTAAAGTAAGTCTTTTGGCTCCAGTCCCAGTTAGAAAGAAGAAAGAAGGAAAATTAAATTTATAATGATAAAAGCATTTTCCTGTAAACTATTTGACAAATCTTGAATGTGAATAACTTGAAGTCTCATGACTGAAATTGCATAGTATAAGATAGGCATTTCTTACTAATCCAGTACTCCTTAATATATCTATCTTAATGTCTCTGTTGACTACAATTATCTATAAAATATATCAGTTTCCCTTTTTTGTTGTGTTCACATCATATACAAACTGTTCCAACTGTTCATGGCTTACAGTTTTGCTGAAAGCCTTTAATAGAAGTTATGCAGAGATCTAGTGCACCAGCAAATGTACTCCGTTCTCCCTGCTTAAATATATAAAAAACACAATTATGCTTCCTAAGTGCCTAAAAGTTTTAATCCAGAATAGCTGTTTTTCTATGTTTCTTCATACCATTCTTGAGTGGCAGGAATATAAAACAATCTGTGAGTGTATCTGCCTGAAATAACCAAGAGATGGCAGCACTCCATTCAACCCAAATTTGACTTGAGATATAATCTATATAACTACAGTACAGCAGGCAGTACAACTAGGAAATGCAAGTGAAACAGAGCAGCCAGCTGACGAGAAAGCCAGAACATGCATCATTTCATCAGTCATTCTCCCTGTTTACCATAAGGGAATGACAAACACAGCAGTGATGGAAAACTCTTGACCAAATGGGAAGAATTAAGAGGTTTGGAGGTTTGTTACAATTGCCTTTCTTCCTGGTCCATTGTCTATCAGTGGAGATCCTGATACTGTTCCCTTGCATTCAAAATCATTAGGAAAAATATTGTCACTGTAAGGAAAGGTATTAAGATAAGACACATCACAAACACATTCCAAAATGATTAATCATCCCTTTTTTAAAAAATGACCATAGAAAGTTTCACATATGTTATAGCAGGTCAAATTGCATACAGTATTCTTTCCTTCCTCTCTTAAATTCTGGAGTAGACGTTAACTCCCTCTAATTCTCCTCAATCTTCATACACTACTCCCTGTCAGTGCAAGCTACAAATTATTAAGTACTTTGTCATGGTTTGCCAAGGTGCAAATGGCTACGCAGAGATCTTATTGGATGTCAGGTGCTTTGGGTTCTTTGAGAAGAGAGTTACTGTGTGGAGAGCAGAGTGCTAATGCGTTTCAAATCAATCTTGAAGAAGCTGTGACCTGACCTAGTGGCACTTTTTACATAACTTTGTTCTCCAGAAATCTTTGGATGCCTTCTATACTTCCTTAGAAATGGCCAGAAATTCTCTGATACTGATGAGCACTGCTGGAGCTCAGCTCAAATGTTTTCCCTTGCATGACTAATACGGAGGCATTGATAAAGGCAAACTTTCTTTGCACTTAAATGGCTATAGTTATCTTGCGTGTTCAGTGGGTTGTTTACACTCTGTTTTTTGCAGTGTATGTTAGGGTGATTACTCTATTTGGCTTTATATTTTTTCCATATATCCCTTCACTGCCAAAAGGTGGGAGGTTATAAATTAGCATGCAATAACCATCACATTACAAAATCCTAGCAGATGTGAAGTACCTGTCATTTGTACCAAGTCAGCTCTGTAAAATCACTGCTATAGTCCCTGCTTGTTTGACTCAGTCTCCATGACAGCAAAATTATTACAAAGGCGTATCTCCACTAGGATGTTAGAGCAGGATGGGTAACTCTTCTGTAATAAAAACTCTGGTGTGGTAATTAAATCTCCACTTTGAAACACATGAGGGTTCCACACCTTTCCTTTCCTCTCATGCCTTTCCTATCTGCCCCCTCAGAAGCATGCTTTGCACTGGGGGACTTTCTGTCATACTTTAGCACAAGCATTAGTGGCTTTAATTAACACTGGGAATGCTAAAGGAGACAAATGGCTGTTTCAGACAAGGCCAAGATGCAAATTCTGGGATGTTGCAAAAAAGTCCCTCATTCATGTATTTTTAACATAGATGAAGTAGTTGATGGTCCTTTCGCACTACAGTAGGATCCACCTCTTTACAGTCCATTAGTTTTACCAGGAAAACATTCCTTTCACCCCACTTCTGAGCAAAGATTCCATAGCAGGGACCACTCTCAAGAGACTTTCCTTTCACTTAGAAGTCAGTAAAGAAGAATACTGCTGGTAACACTTCATGAGGAGCTGTTTTGTGGGACACAGGTTGTTTGGGCTCTGCTTTTAGATGTTTTCTGCAAGGCAGCCTCCAAGCAGCACTGCATCCTTAGTGACATTTCAGACTACTGGAGTCAAGTGCCTGCTGGACTTGCCTCAGACTGCACGTACACAAGCTCAGGGAAGTCCAGGAAAACTTTCCAGCTTTACAACTCAGCATGTGAGCCGAGGACAAGCAGAGTTGCTCTAAGAGGAGAATGCAGCACCTCACATGCCCAGGAATGAAAAAAAAAATAAAAAAATAAGAAAAAATAAATAAAAAAACCCTATATTTCAGACAGGATAGAGAAGAAAGCACCCACAGTGGAATGAAGTTAAGCTTCAGAATGTAGCTGCTTGGAGAGCACGATGGAGCCATGCCTTGGCAGGCTGCAGCACATGCTCTCCTGAGGCAGCAGCAGATGCCAGCAGGAGCTGGGATCTCCCATGCACAGTCTCTCCTTATGTTACACAAGATCTTTTATGGGCTCCTCTGGAGTGATGGCTACCCCCACACATTCCTCCTCCCCAGCTTTCTCTGTAGTCTCCACCTTCAACCTCTAGCACTGCAGAGCTTAACTTGCACATGGCACTGTGACCTGAGGTGAAAGGATATATTTGATGTGCATTATCTGAAGTCCTGATTTATTTACTTTGGAGTAGGTGGGGGAAGGAGAGGTATTTGAATGAACCTGAAAAGTTCAAGAAAGAGCTCAAGGATTAATATGCTGCTGGACAGGATAAAAGGAATTTTGCCAACAAAAACACAGCCAGGCCAAGTGCAAATGAATGCTGAGACTGGGCTGGGAGGGACTGTACAGGCAGAGAAAAGTTTTGGGGAGTTGGATTATCTCAAGGGGTCAAGAAAAATATAGGAACGACTGAAGCAGAGTGACGGGAAAGGAGTGTGTCAGCTCACATGGAGTTGGATTATCTCAAGGGGTCAGGAAAAATATAGGAACGACTGAAGCAGAGTGACGGGAAAGAAGGAGTGTGTCAGCCCACGTGTCAATGAATCGGCTGTTGGCAGCGCATAAATGTTAAGGAGAAGCTCACTATTTGTAGCCTGACTCCTAAAGCAAAGAAGAAATCCAGAGCAGCACTGGATACCAGACTACACCTCTGAGCCATCAGGGCCTTTCACTTGCACTAAGGAAAATAGATTATTGATGCTGGCAGGGACATGTATTCTAAAAACAGACAAGGAGATTGCAGCCTAATCCAAATCCAAACAGAAGCAAGTTGTCTAGAGCCAAATTCCTTTTATAGTCCCTTAATTTCACTACAAAATTGCTTTCCTTTAAGTTTTAAATTGTGTAGTATCTGAGCCAACCTAGCTAACCCTTTCTTACAAGAGCAGTCTGTCTGCATAGGAGTGCACCCATTAAAAACTCAAAAGACTTGCAGGACTCAGGGTAAAGTCTTGGCCCCACTGACGGCAGTAGGAGGTTTGCCAAGAACTTCGGTGGGGCCAGGATTTTACCTCAGGTCTTTACAAGCAGCAGTGTTGCTCATTTAGAAGCACAAAAACACTTTCCTGAGGTCCAATCACTGGCTCTTGCTGGTGCTTCAAACGTCAGATGGCTTCGCTTTGAAACCCAAAGGGAAGAGGCTGAGAAGTGAAGCCATATCCTCTCACTAAAAGCCAATTCCTTTTACATGATCTACGAGTGATGCTTCATTCCAGTGAAAAGAAGAAGAAAACCGAAACTTGGGTGTTTTTCTTTTCTCTTTTCCTCTCATTTTCCCAAACCAACCTCCTTCCCCATGGGGATAGTATAAAGAGCCTTCAACTAGAAATGACACGGCAGAGGGCTGCTGACCCAGCCATGGGATTCAGGGGACATGGTGTGGCCAGAGGACCAGCCAGGAAGCACACTGGCCTTGGATTGCCATGGAGCCCCCACCCAGCAGATGACCAACTGCTAACACAGCCCCATTGGCCAGACATGACACCAGGACGGCACAGTAATTGAAAACAGCCGGTCTTCTGACTGCCACCTCCCGGTGTTAGTGCTTGGGACTGTGTGATCATGATCAATAGTGCTTCATGGGAATCTTTTAAAGTGTTCCCAGCCACATCACTCCAGTGAAGGATTTGTCAGCCTTTCCATAAACCCCAGTTTTGAAGATTTTATAGCTCAGCTTGTTTTCATTACCTTGAGGTGAAAGTTGCCATATAAAATTTCAGACCAGAAACACTTTTTTCCCTGTGCTAATACAAAATATTGTTTAAAACAAATTTTTGTCTCCAAACTTAGAGTCCCAATAAGAGCCATGTTGTTCCCTGACTGTTCTGGGTGTGCTGCTCAGAACTTCAGCATGAAAATCTCTTAAAATTAAGGATTAGCAAACAAATGGTGAGCTCTTCTGCTGAACTTTTAAACCACTGACTAATATATCCAGAATTGCCGACAATTATTTTACTCACTCCCAAGAAACGCCGTAAGTCTGCGTCAGGGACGTCTGTGGAAGAAGAACAGACAATGCTCCTCTGCCTTTTCCCCTTTCAACAGCTGGAATTATGATTTTGTGGTGCTTTCTTTTTTTTAAGGAGCAGAATTTCAGCTTGTATAAGGTCGCTGCAACTCCATTCACTGCAAACTACTTTGCGTCTTTTCTCTGTTAAACAGTTGTTACGCTGCGACCCAGAAATAACTGAACTTCCAGTAACAGACACGACTTTTCCTGTTACATGCATGAGTTACATTCCAGCTACCTGTACTTAACAGAGCACAGTGGGAAAAGAAAACTAGGACGATCTTTCCAAACTCAGCTGACAGCAGATGTCTGTGCCTCACACAGACAGGGAAAATGTTTCTCTACAGTGGCGAGGGAAGCTGCCTGCCATGGAGAGTATTTGACCTCTCCATGGCAGGCAGCTTCCCTTGCCACTGAACTGGACCCTCGCCCCACCCAGTGAGGTGGGATCCCACCTCTGCTGCTTTCTGACTTTACCAGCAGCCAAAAGTCCCCACCTCTTCCAGGGAGGAGAGAGCTGTAAGAGCAGCAGCTCCCAGTCCTGCAGGCCTAACGCCACTGTTTCACAGCAATAGATGTTATCATCCAAAACAAAAATTAAAAACAAAAACCCAAAAACCACAGAGGAATGATATACCTGTGCATACCACCTATCTATGGTTGGAAGGATTAGGATATTAATTTACTTATTTAATTTCACATGGTGTTCTTTCAAAACTGGGAAATAGAACATTGCAGCCTAATAACTTCTGGGGAGTGACTCAGGAGGGCCAGAAGTGCTGTCATGCGGATGAGCTCATCCACCGAAGTCAAGTGGATTTATATTTGCTAGATCTCCAGTCTCTGAAAAATCTGTTTTATCCAAATGTCATATGACCGAGTTACTCCTCATGGAATTAATATATTCTGGGTTCTTTCTTGATGAGAAGGTATTTTTCATTCTTTTTAGCATGGTCTATGCCAAGGATAATATCTTCTTAACCAATGGATTTTTGCTAGTGCAAGAAAGCATGGAAAAATCAAAGAGGAAAAAAATCCATGGTTTTTTCTAAGCAGTGCCAGCTTTCTAAGTGTATGGTGAACAGATTATCAGTGGGACTTTTTGTGGATGAAAGGAAATAATAAGAGAGATTTGAGGAAAGGAAACTGATAGAGGGAGTCTTCAACAAAATTAATAAAACAGTACTAATTTTGCCATTACTACAGGAAGCTGGAAGTGTATTGCCATCTATAGAATAATAACAAGCATAGATACAGCCCTTTTTAGTCTTGTTCCTTAAGGAAATAAGGCTTAGATGATTGTGTGATTGTGTATAATAATCACATGTCCCTGCATGCACCAAAGTGTCTTTGTCAGCTTTCCCGTCTCCTTCAATAATTTTTAATTCTCTAGGCTGAATCATTCAAAGTCAAAATGCTTCTCTAAGGGTCCCAAAACCTTGAAGCCCTGCAGGAAAAGCAAAACAAAACCCCAAAACTACTAGCACTTCTACTGGGGCAAACGTTACTGTGAAAGCACAGCTGCTTTTGAGCACCAGAAAACCCACAAATGGTATAGATAGAGCACTTCAACAGCTGGAAAGGTTTTACTTGAAGCTATCACCTTATTAGATACCAGAAAACCTATTTCAAACAAAAATGCATAGACTCTTAGACTAGATTGACTACATCCCTCACAGAAGCACACATTGACAGGCAGAGGTGATGTTCATATACCCTTACTCCAAAATTTCCTACAAGTTTTCAGTCTAATATATCTTGTAATCTTCACAGGATGCTGGCAAATAGAAAGCATCAACAGAAAGCTAAGACCAAGCTAACTGAAAGATATATAGGCCCTTACCAAAAGGATTTCCTTGGCATTAATGTTGTGCTGTAGCCAACAGACCATATTCACTTTTCATGTCTTTTAAATTGGGGCCATTTGGAAAGCTATAAATTCCCCTTAGAAAGCAGATTTTCCTCTAGTATTATCCTATTCAAAGACTGCATTTCTTGGGGCTTTCCTCAAAGTAAATCTCATGGAAAGTGAGTCACATGTTAAAATGATGCAAGACATTTGCAAATGCCTTCCCCAGCCCTAGCGGCAGAGGTAGAGTGAGAATATATCTTAAGCAGCCATGCAAAGAAGGCAAGCTTCTGTTTGTTTCACACATTTCCAAGCTACCACAGGGTCACGTGGAAAAATACAACAGAAAATGATCCCTTAACTTCTTCTTCATGGTGGAACAATTTCCAGTTGTCATACTGTCCTGCTATTAAATAGCAACTTTGTGTCTGTTGATGCATTTTTTATTGCCATCAGTCATCTCCTCCGTGGGATACAGAACAGGTAGGAGATTGAACCTTCTGTTTTGTTTTCTACTCCGCTGGTAAAGTATGAGATGCTGTGGGGTTCCCTTCCTGCCTGCAGCAGGAGGAGGGCTGTGGAATCCACGCAGGCTCTTGCAGGGCCCGGGCCCTTGTACATGGCTCTCTAAGGCATATCAGCCACCTCGACACTCTGCCAGTGCACAGAGAAGCAGCAAAAGGAAGCCAGCTTTGTTGAATGAAAGAGGGAAGCTCATGTAGTCCAAATGAACAGCAATTTAGACTTTTTATGTACGTAACCCCTGCCTTCTTTGTGTTGTCAAGAATAGCAAACAAAGTGCTAATGATAATGAGCAAATCCATCTTGTGTCAGTTCCAGCCTCCTCAAACGGAGATCCTTGGATTAATCTAGCCTCGCGCCAAGTGCTTTGACTGGCATAGATATTAGAATTTATTTCCTCTGTTGATAAATAGCCAAAACAATGTTCCTGTCCTTGTGTAGCTGATGGAAATCCCTCTGTAAGCACTTGCCTCTCAGTATTTCCACTGAAAATGCCACAGGATTCCTGCCCAGCTTGAAAAATAGAAGGGTAGGAAGATGAAAAATCTTAGGTTTATCTCTTTGCAGTTATTTCAGAGACTTTATGGGCACTAATAGCAGGCATGCTGAGAACAAGGAAACCACTCACTCTGTGGCGTTCGTGCTGCTAATGAAACTAAGAAGAAACCTTCATGGTGTTCATGACATCACGCCAAATACCGAATGTTAAATTACTGCATGTTGTTAGGTTTCCACTCATGAAAACTTAAAAAAGAAAAAAAGGGACTACAGTCTTTTCTGCATGGCAACAAGCCTGGACATTTTTGTTTCAGATCCACCATAAATATTTTACTCTCAAGTCACCCACATTCATGATTCATTTTGTTAGCAGGCTAGTAGGCACACTCTGGCAGAGGACTTGCCATGTGCCAGTTATGTGGAAATATGAACACATTGAAAACTTCCTTTTTTGACCATCTACTATTCTATCTTATCAAATTGTAAACACAAAAGAGAACTTGGGGACAGATTGTTCCTGGCCTACAAAAGCTGGAGTAAGAGCAGAGAGCTTTCTGTCTGATTAGTAAATGCAGTCCTTGTAAAAGAGCAAAAGCTCTTGAAACACCTGTGTATTTGGATCTGACACTACAACCACTGAATTCATGATGAGGTGGCTTACTTTTTTATGAGGAATTTGATTAGCCCCATGCAGGAAAAAGTGTAGCAGGAGAGGCACAAAACGGGTGACAGCATTTGTCCTTTAGGTGGCTAATACTCAGGCTTTGAAGTGATGCACTGTGAACTGTTAGGTATAATCAATATGAGAGAAAATGGTGGCAGGACTCCAGAGCCAACAGGGGATCAAGGACAACATGCATCTGCCAGTGCTGAGGCTGAAGAAAAATAAGACAATTCAGAAGGACATGAGGTCTTATCTATATTCAAAAGTCATCACTGGAGCAGCGCCAATACTGAGGAGAATGGCCGAGAACAGCTGGAGAACTTAATTTCTCTTGACTACATTTGGTTTGGTACTTTAGTGTGCTCTAGTGTGATCTGAGCCCTTTCCTGGGAAGAGTAAGAACTGGAGTGGAAGACAGAGATTATGAAGAATGAGAATTGTGTATTATAGGAAGTTAAGTGTTAAGAAAAGACAGTGCATGAAGGAGGAGCAAAATGACAAGTTACCTTCCCTGACTGCCTGGGGTTGTCTTACCAACCAAAAAGAGGAAGCTGAATTCAGAACAAGCAGGCTTTATGCGCTCCACAGGGAGCTGCTAACAAGCTTTAAGCCTGGTCCTTCCACAAGGTATTTTATATGCCAGCTGTGAAATATCACAAACACTTGTCAAATGTTTAATAATCCAGCTCTGCTATGTTTATCCCTTTCAAACAATACCTTGTTGGGGGCCTGGTTCTGAGAAGCAATTGTGTGGAGAATGCGGATGGGAGGAAAAGCAGCTTGTCAGAAAAGAGAGAAATGGCTTTTATGGAAGCTCCAGAATTTCTGTGGACTCAGTTTCTTCCCCTGATACACAGATGTCACTCCCTGGCAGGTGGAATCAGCAGCAGGGAGTGCTCGCTAAGCATTGCTTAAATAAGGAAATGCTTCATTTTCTAAGTTCAGTGGTGGCCGCACACTGCTGGGGGAGTTAATTGGTGAGTCTGGATACTTCCAAGGAACGAAGAGCCTGCAATAACCTCCGAGTGTTCAGTTCTTAGCAAAAGGCCATGTTAAACAGGAAAGACAACCTGCCACAGATCCATGTCACAGCCAGCATCTTTGCAAAGAAATACTTCAATACTTGCTTTTTCTGAGTGGCCAGCTGTATCATATATGGCAAATGTACAAATGTATTTGGTCTCAGTTGAGCAAGCAAAAAGCCATTAGAATTGCTTTCTCCAAGGAATGAATTATTGGAGACGCCCTCATAACCCTTAACTCTGAAACCATCATTCAGAAATTTACAGGCCATGCTATAGCTCCTCAGAGAAACTGCATTACTTTTGTTTGCCTTGCTTTGATATGCCTGCCTTTCCCCCTGGTGCCTTTCCCTCTGGTGCCTTCTCCCCTGCCAGAACTTCCCTACTATCCTGATGGTTCCAGTTTAGTTTAGGCAGTGGAAGGTGCAAATGTATTAGACCAAAGTTTTAAATCCCTTTGAACACTTTCCACACACTTCGGGGATGCCCCTACCAACACATTGCCCTGCTTTGGGGAGCTGTGCCACAGTTTAATCCCTGAGTAACCAAGGCGTTTGCAGAGAAGAGTCATATTCAAAATAAAAGCTCATTACCCAGCTATTGTGTATGAACCCTAGTGGGCATCTAAGCCCCCTGTGGTGGCATGGGGGAGAGAATTGTAAGGGTAAAACTGAGAAAATGCATGGGCTGAGATAAAGACATTTTAATAATTTAAAAAAATAAAAAAAAAAAAAGGACAAAGCAAAATTAAGAAAAACAAGTGATGCAAAAGTAATCACTCACCACCAGCTGACTGATGCCCTGCTAGTCCCCACTCACTGGGCAGTCCTTGGGAAATTCCCTCCCAGTTTTATTGCTGAGTGTGATGTTACATGGTAGGGAATATACCTTTGGGGTCAGCTCCTCCCAGTCACTTGCCCATCACCACCCTGCTTGCTGGTTGTACGGCATGAGCAACAGAGAAGACATTGGCACTGTGCAAGCACTACTCAGCAATAGCTAAAAAGGGGTGTGCTATCAACACTGTCACAACTCCAAAACAGGCTACTGTGTGCAATCCAAAATACAGGCTACTATGAAGAAAATTAACTCTCCCAGCTGAGCCCAGTACAGCAGCTCATATGGAGACAGTAGCTGCTTACTGTTATGACCTGTATACCCAAAGCAATGTGCAATCCCCTTCACTCAGGGACAAAAACTTGTCCTTTCCAATTATATCTGTTGCTTAATATAAAAGGTGTCCTTTTTCTCCAAATCTTAAATTCTCCCTTAGATACTAAGGTCATCAGGACCTTAGACACACTCTTCCTTTACTTATCACCTGTGGATTGATAGTCTGGACTAAAAATCCTGTTGACATGCAAATTCCACACAGCCTTATCTGGAGATATTTGGACTGAATGAAAACACTGCAGTTCCCTGTATTATCATGTTTATAACACTCTCCCATCTCTTTCCTAGCTGTGGGACCTAAGATAATAAAAAGGGTGGTTATTAGGGCTCTTGGACATTATCCTTAGCAGGCTGGGATTTGGAAAGTTAGAAACCTCTTCTGGAGCAAGTGCTGGAGGCTTCTGCCCTGCGAGGGTCTGCATCTAGGAGAGCAGTGAGTAGCCCACACCCAGCTCATTAACTGTAAAGGTCTAGTCTGAGGATAAGAAAGAAAAAAATATTCACAGCCTGAGAGCAAGAAGAGAAGATGGCACAGCTCAGGGGAGCCCTGCTAAAACCCTTTCCTGGCACGGGATATTGCATATTTGCAAGATAGATACCAGCAACATTCCAGCATCTGAACAGCATTGAGAGAGTGGGAGCTTCAGAGAAAAAGAGGAAGGGAGAGATTTGGAGTATCTAAGTTAGGGAAAGCTGTGTGTCTGTACTGAACCACAAAAGGTCCTTCATCAATAACAGTGGAGAACAAGTAGGGGTACCCACGGTGCCATGATGCCTCTGCCTTGTGCTGTCACTGACACAGCAGTGCTGGCAGGAGCCACTGTCACCTGTGGTGGTGGAGATTTTCTCTGTAATAGGCAGCTCTCCTCCTTCTGCAAGGACAGATGCCATTTGTGAACCCTGAGCTACACCATTGCTGTGAGGGAAGGTTGTAATCCTTCATCTCATGGCATGCAATCTCAGCCAAGCCTTCCACGAGGAAAAGCTGCCAGGGAAGGACATGGAGCCTGGGAGTCTCCATTTACTGGTAGTGTCCCTTTTGGAGTACAATTATCCATCTTGCTTAAGAACATAAAATTCGGTATGGCAGAGTGAGAAGGGGTAAACTGAAGACCAAAGTGCTATATACAATTTTGTCTAAGTTAGTAATGCCAGATGACTCATGGAAAACTTAATAATCACCTCACTCCAGTTTCAAAACAATGTAAAAATGTTTTTATTCCCATGTCTGCAGTTGCTTCCTTGCCGCCGGCCCCTTCCCCCCAGCCAAGATGTGTACAAAGACCCTGTCTGATGGGCGGGTACAGCCTGGCTGCAGGGTACAGTTTCTCTGTGCCAGAGCTCAGGGCCAGAAGGTCTCAGGTAATCACCATTTTGAAGTTAATACAACATGCCCCACTGAAAATCCCTTCAAACATCGGTTTTGTTCTTTTTGCATTAGGCTACAGGTAAGTCTGGAGATGGGATTAACTTTTTTCTCTTTTTTCTTTGTTTTTTTTTTAATCCAATTTTTTGAGTGCAGACATTCACTGCATGCAGCCAAACTTCACAGAAAATCAGTCATGAGTTTGTATGCCCATCACTACATACTTGTACAACCTCCAGTACATAGTGGGACTGGTCCTGATCGAGTTGTCCAAGCATTACCATACTACAGAGAAGGGTCAGGAGTGCCAAATCATTCATCTGACCAATTTCAGTGGAGTCATTTCTGATTTATACAGGCAACCAAGATCAGCAGGTACTTAATCCCTGTTTTATCTGGAAAGATACTAGCTCTTAGTTGGACTTCATCAGCTAAACCTCATCCAGGACCCAGAGCCAGCCTCAAATGAACACCAGAGAGAACACCAGAGGAGAGGGAGGTAAATGGTACAGAAATCCCCAAAACTCTTGCATCTCCCCGATCTCCTCACAAGTTCTTAGCAGCTTCACATGTACATGTGCCAGAAGATGCATTTGATCTCAGTTACATTTTTCAAGGTTTTGTTTTTGTTTTTGTTTCTGTTTTTTTAAGCTCAAAAAAAGATTCAGCCAGGTCATCTGCTTTCCTGAGGTTTTACGAAATCTGCCAAACTCTTTTAAATGAAATTTAAGGTAAAAATCTTTTATTCTGACATTGTTTCTATGATATAGTTCTAGATGGTATTTCATCTGAAATTCTGTATTCATTTAATTCAAAAATAAAAACCTAAATACCATTTGAGAATAAATGTGTCTTTATCATGTAAAAGGAAATATTTTGAAAGATCTGACTTTCTTTAATAATTTGGCTTTGTGCAAAACCCACATATAAGCAAAACTTGGGTTATCCACTAAAACCAAACTGTTTCTTCTGATCTCTTTGTGTTATAAGGTTATGATTTCTTAAAATGTCCGGAGCTGAACTCATGTTTCTGCACAATAGAAGGGGAGGAGACTCTACTGCCCCTGGCATCCATCACCTCCCTTCATCCCCATCCTCCCTACTCCCCTCTCCCCAGCAGTCAGCTTTACCACTTGTCTGTCTGCCGAGGAAGCTCGTTCGACTCACTAAAATTGTCCAAAAAGAAAAAAAGAAAAAAAAGGAAAAAGTTAGAAATACAGTCCCCTCACCTTCCCAAAAGAAAAAGAAGATTTTTAATTTTTTTTTTTGCCAGGGATTAAATTGGCTTGTCTTCTGGGCAGAGGGTTGCCAGCACTGGCTGCAGGGGTGGTTGGCTGGTGGCTGAGGGAAGGAAGGAGCAGGGAAGGAGGTGCAGAGAGCAAGACTTCCCCCTTTTGGCAGCAGCCAGCCTTTAGCTGAGCTCACAGCTGCAGCTTGAATCCAAACTTGAAGTGAACTGAAAAGGCTGGGGTTTTAGGCAGTTCTGCCTTTCCCTATCAGGTGAAACTTTCTGTCTTTTATCTTTGCCTCTGAAGCAAAGTGACTGAAATTACCTGGTTAGATAAATTAGTACTCAGTTAAAGTACAATTTTATACCCCTATGTTGTCTTTTATATTTCTTTATAACTCTAAAAAGGGATTATTCTGAACACCGGTAACGGTGACTGTATGTAATCTGTATCCTTAAACACAAAATAATATGGGAGTTCAGCTAAATCCATCTTAAAAACATTTTCTGAAGAGTTCCTGAAGAACATCAAAGGGGTATTCACATTTGGTCCCTTCTATAAAGACTAATGTACATCTCTAGCTAGACATATATGTATGCAGACACTCAGGATGATGTGGGCAGCTACACACTGCGAGAGAATCTGTCTGTTTCTGGCCTGACCTTTTCAGTACTGTGTATGTTAAAGCAGGAAGGAGACTAATTGCTGCAAACCAGAAGCTGTAGTAATTACTCTAATTCAGAAGTTACCAACCTTCAGAGGAGGGAAGCGCAGGAATGGAATCATGTTTAAAGGCAGCTCATTTTGCTTTGTTCTTCAACACAGCCCCATTCATAATACTGTGGAATTTATGAGTCTACTGAAAGTGAGGTCTCATAATGTGCACAGCATGTTGCCAGTTAACTTGAATGAGCTTCTCCTCTGCTTTCTCTCTGATTACTATAATACTGTGCTTGAAAAGAGGCCTTTCCTTCTAAAACAGATGTATTGTGCTGGAGTATAAAACCAGGCCATAAGCTGCCTAGGTAGGTTTGTGCAGCGTACCTAAACATCAGCCTTGAAAAACATGATCTGGTGCCCCCTGAAGTAAGTCTGAGCGATGAATTTCTGTGGCTCTCTGGATGGGGGCCTGAGACAGCATGCCTCTTTGTGAGCCTTCCAGGGCTTCCTGCTTCGGTTCAAGAGAGAAATGTTAGCTTGCTTGTGGGACTGCAGCGCTTTGATGTCCACTTCCAGATGGAACCAGAAGCATCGAGGCACGCAGGGAAAACAAAACCAAACTTTTACAATCTGCAGGAAAGATGCCTAAGAACAATAGAAGCATATTCTTATATGAAGGCCACTGTTTTTGTGACAGCATTGTAAATTTAAGCAAAAAAACCATATAATGCACGGGAGAGAAAACAAGAGTTACAGATATCTTCTTTTTTTATTTAATCTTTCTGATGTTTAGTTCTCCCAAAGACAGACACAAGGCTACTTCTGATCTCTGTGGTACAGGACTTGACTCTGAAAGTTCAAACCACAAACAAAGCTATTACTCCTGTGATTCATCTGACTCCCCAAGAGGAAAAGAGTACCCTGTTCCTATAGCTGCAACACTTACTGAACTCAATTGTGAATTGACATGCAGTACTGGAATATCCAACATGTTTTATATTCAGACTAGCTCTGTAACACTAGCATATTGAAAGCACTCAGCTGTAAAAGTTATTTTAAAAAATCATTTATAAAATCTTGTACCTGTTGATCTCTTTCAGCAACAGCATTTGAAAGGTGTAGTGCTTTGTATATTCTTTTCAACTGATTTCTCAATATTAATTTCAATGATGGTATCTTGCATTCATTCCCATTTATAAGTTTGCAAAACTCTAGTTTGAAAAAGTTATATGTTCTCAATATCCTTTCTTTGCACTCTACCCATAAGTACTAGAATATTTGTCTTATAATTAGAGTTATTCAAACCCTTCATGGCATAGTGGCACTAACATTTTGAACTTCTTATGCAAATACTCTGACATTTTATCTGAAACGACCAGAAAAGTAGGAGAAAAAAAAAGACAGACATTTGTAGGAAAAAGATTGCTTTATGCTTGGCAGTTATAAAATAGTTTTTTTCACTCTCCTTTAGGTCACCAAGGATGAATTCCAGTCCTCGCTGTGGTATAAATCCTATGGTTGTTTAATAACCTGTAAGGCATATACTGGTCTCCATTTGTAGAGAAGAAACACAAAGAGACTGTTTCCTCTGAGAAGTCCTGCCTTGCTTTTACCACAAGTTTAGCCCTGAAAAGGACAGGACAGAGCTTCAGGGCTCAGCACAAGCTGGAGCTGCTGGCTTGGGATCTATGAGTGGCTTGGCCATCTGCTGCTGCTGCTTCCTGCTACATCTTGGGTGCAGAGATCTATCCAGGCTAGCCATGTCTCGCAGTGGGATGACTTTTGCATACTTAAAGGATATCTGTTTTCCCCTCTCTTCTAGCTGCTGGAGCTGCACAAGAGGTATCCCACTTCAGAAGGTCACAGTTCTGACTCACAGGAGCTTCCAAGGTTTCGCCCATAGCTGATTTGCCACCACTCTTTCCAGAGTATGTCACCGAGGTGTGAGGAGACCCATCTTGCCTTTCCATGCTAGAGCCATGTCAGAGAAATAGGATTTCACCAGAGAGTTTGAGTAGGATCACCCCTTGTCCTGTTAAACACATCATCAGGTGAGAGCCAAGGATGAGATGAAGACTGAGCCTGCCCTTCCTCCCCAGGACACCTTGTGCTCTGACCCAGCTTTTAGACAGCCTTGCATCTTGTAACTGCATTGGCATGGTGGTAAGCCAAGTTGATAAACCACACCTGTCCTCACTGCAGTTCTCTGCACACCTCCGACTGGACATATCCTACTGTATGTATGTGAAGAGAGGTTGGGTCACTGAGGAGGTAGATGTCAGCTCTGGGGTGTCTGGCTTCAGGACAGGAAGAGATACTCATTATCCATCACTGTTGTTTATGGTTTTTCTTCAAAATATTTCTTTTTTTAATTACAAGCTCTCATTCTCCCTTTAAATTCCAATTTTCCATAAACTATGGACTGTTTAAACAGCATTTTCCTAGAGGTACTTCATATTTAAATAGCTGATGGTGGCAAGAGGGTCTGATGTGATTTGCAGCAAGTCTTTTGCAACTCAATCTCAAGCAGCCAGTGTTTGAAAGAAATCTACAAATTCACCCAGCTTTTAGAAAACTAAAGAAGCAGAAACATTAGTATCCGGGAGCAGAATACTTTAAAATATTACCCAGGTTTCAGGTCCGGATCTTGCTTATTTAATGTACTATGTGCTATAAGTCCCATAGCTCAGACTTGCCAAATCTTGATGGTGAGTCACTCATCTATGAATACATTTCAAGCAATTTAGGAGTACAAATGTTCCTTATCGTTTGCCTACATATGCAAATAGGAATTACAGCAGTATAAGAAAGCGCTACAGCTATGTCAACACAACTTCCTACAGGAAACCTATGGTGCAATGAAGTTACTTTATTTGCTGTATAATTCTTTTCCAAACAAAAATATTGAGTTTCTGTCAAGAAACTTGTATTTTAAAAAATCTCCAACCAGTTCTCCTCTTTGAGATGAAGGTTTACAGTGTGACTTTTAAAATCACATTTATCCAAATGGTCAAAATTTGTCAGGCCCACATAAATAATAAAAATAATTACCAATAATAATAATAATAATAATCCCTTTGTTTGGAATAACAGATATACTTAGAATTAGTTTGGGGCTTTTTAATTTCTTGATTATTTTTCTAAGTGAAAAGGAAAACAAAAAAGGAGTTAGAAACCCTAATATAAACTCTTTCACAAAAATGAGGATCATACGTTTTTCCCCAAAACACTTTAAATCTGTCTTTTTTGGCTTTTGATTTCTGCATGTCTCAGTGACCGTAATGACAGAAGAGTGGTGATTATATTATTAAATGAAAGTCACTTACTTTATCATTGTCACTATCACTTAAGCTATATAGCCATAACTGTCTGCTTCATTATTGTTCCCGATAACCGATCTGTGGCAGAGATGCAGCAATACAAATACTACGCATGGCAGTGACAGAAGTTAATTGCAGTTCATCTTGATTATTTGTGTTTATATCAGTCTGCATTCAAAACAGCATTCTCTATGTTCTCTGTTAATTCCAGGGGGTGCACCTATGATTAAACTGAATAAGAGGCTCTAAAACCACTGGCAGTTGCCAGCTTTGCCAGCGCATCGTTATTACACCTCTCAGCATGCTTAATCTTTCCTCTGTTTCATGCTAGCAAAATTCACCTTCAGTGGAAGAAAAGTACATGGCCAAGGCATGACTTAAATCCCAATTAGACTCAGACCCTACACCACACATTTTTACAGTCTCAGATATGCATATTTCTCTGATGTCTGTCTTAGTTTCAGCTGATAAGTGAAGGATGCTGGGGAAGGTTTTACTTTTGCCCTGCCCTACCTTGACATGGTAAGTTGATTTGAGTGGAGCTACTTGTCCTGTCAGCAGTCAGTTTCATTTCGTATTCAAACTACCTTAATTCAAGCAAGCTGTAGATCAATACACAATACATGAGAACTATGCACATGGACACAAAAAAAAAAAAAAAAAAAAAGGTTGTAAATCCACCACTGCAAAGCCAAGCAAAACCAAAATAAATGTGCAGCAATGCTAAAACATGCGTGTATACATGATAAATCAGAAAAACATGAAACTTATCATTAATGTCCCTTAACTAATGCATTACTAGAGCAAAGTGTTGATGCTCTTATCTGAGATCTATGTAATATACAAGAAGCCTAAAGAAATTTCAAGTGAAAATAAAGTTCAGACCATCTTTTCATTATTATTTTTTTCTTTCCTCTGAGTAGATAAACCAGACCTTATTGTTAAAACTGAAATTAAAAAATCTGACCACAATTATCTTAAATGTGTTACTTATTAATATATGAGGCTTTCTGTGGATATTGTCTCTGGAAATGCTCTTTTCAGATCTGGAAGGAAACTCTGCATTCCAGCTCCCTGCAGCCCTTCTTGGGAGGCATGAGATTTTGCTTGTCCTAACAAGCTGGATGGTATTTATCTATTCCAGTTATTCCAGCTAGTTTGTGCCACCCTTGATGAGCTGCAAAGACTGTGAGAAAGAATACAAATCAGCCTGGATATGCAAGGCACCCGAGTAAGCTGATAGTGGTTTCATCTGTTTATGTAGATTGATTTAGGAGCCCTTTATTCCTCCACATGGGCGTCTGCCAGAACTCAGCCCTGATTTGGGGGTTTTCAGCACACAGAATCAGACTAGTCCAGAGGACTGTGTAGGAATAATTGCACTGCCATATCTTTCATGTTTGTGGAAGCAAAAAGGCCAGATGAAGCCAACTTCTGATTCATCTTACTGCCAGGATCTCTGAAAGCCTCACCCTTTTGCTCACACAATTCTGGCTAGTGATTCATTAAAGTTAACACTATTAATGCTCATAAACACATTTTGGGAATGCTGACAACTTTCTTTTGGAATGGTGGTTTGTGAACAGTCTCCTTCCCATTCCCTACACCAGCAATGATGCAATCAGGGTAGGACCAGGCTGTGTCACATGCTGGAAACCTAATGTGCATTGCAAATGATAGCATCCACAGCTGGGTGAGGAGCTTTTCTGCCCCGGCTTGTGGACCCTCAGGAGCTTCCTGCTTTTGCTCTATGGAAATCACCTAGCAGTGAGAATCATTTTGGGGTTTTTTTTGTTTGTTTGTTTTTATTTAGGCTAGTTTTTAGTGAGCTCAGATTAAAACTGAATGGACAACAATAAAAAAATCTAGTTTTCCCCTTCACAAAAAAACCTGTGGTTTACCCAGTCCTTGAGACTGAAGATCCAGGAGCTAAGTGTAGTAGGTGAAAGAATCCCATCGTGCATACAGCGATGTCTTCAAATCTAGCAGGAGTTCACAGAGATATTGATCCAATACCTAAACCTATGTTAGCTCCTGACTTCCAATTATTTCAGCAGAGTCAGGTACCTAATAACCTTCAAGGGTGAAACGTCTTTAGAAGCAAAAGAAGAAGTTCTTTCAGCCATGCCCATAGGTGCACTCCCCTTCTGAACAGTGCTCTTGGCCTCTTTACCCTCCTGGTACAGGGAAGGCAAATGCTCCCAGGCAAATGCTCCCTAATTCCTTCTCCGGGGAGACGGTGATGACTCCATGCAACACTGCAGCAATCAGCCTATTCAGCGTGCACAAAGAGGAAAGACCTTTGAGTAATGCACTGTGCATGAGTAGAAATGAGACTGAAAGCCTCCAAGCCTCTTCACTTTCCCATCCCTACATAGGTCAGGCAGAATATGCTGCAGCCCACAGATTTCTTAGTATATATTCACCGTTCACATACCTACAGTTGCTATTCTTGCATTAAGTTGTAGCTGTATAACTTTCACTTTGCCAAGAAAATGGAAACCCACTTCTTTTCTTATCAGAACTACAGGTACAAGTCCCTTTTTTCCAACACTGAAATGTTCAGGAGAGTCCAAATTATGCAATCAGCTGAGCAACTTTCCAGTACCTTATGGAAGAGAAAATGTTATGTCTTTGCAGAAACAAAGCCAAAACAACAGAGCAGCTGTTTCACACGTAGAGGCATATGAAGGAGGTCAGGGCCACTCAGTGAGGATGACAAATGATATTTAGAGAGGCAGCATCTCCAAAGTGAAATTTTGGAACCATAAATGGAAACTTGCTTTAGGGTATCTCAGAGCAACTTGATTGTCTTATTTTTTGAAAGATACCTAAGGGTAACTGCTTTTAAAAAGTCACATATTCAACAGCTTAGAAATCAAGTATGTTTTGGGCTATCCAGACCTTTTCATTTCTAAAACTGCTGGTCACTTTTACACCTAAAATCAAGAATATGGTTTTCAGTGGTAGAAGCACAATACAGTTAATTAAGTTAATTAATTCAAAAGTTATTGAATTACTTCAAAATTCATTAAATTCTATTAATATAAAATTGAATAAATAAAAGTGGACATATGTTTTAAGCCAAAATAGTTACATTTGGAAACAACATTGTTGTAAACTACACAGGTTATTAAAACATGGATCAAAAGAAGGAAAAAACATGCGTTTGATCCTTTACATAAACCTCCTACAAACTGCAGAGATTAATTTGATTACCTAATTGTGAATGATAGGCTCTTTAGCTCTGTTTTTCAAAACATGGAGGGAGAGAGGGCACCTATTTGTCTCTAAGATGCAAACAGGTAGCAACTGAGGGTTTTTTTTAATTTAAATCACAAGAAATTAAGTATCTAATATCCTTTGTTTTCATAACTGCATAGAAAATCTCATTAAACATTAGTCATTTGAGCATTGTTGTTTACTTCCTTGGAGACAGCATCAGACCCTAAAGTACGATTAAAATCAATGGCTAAACTTTCATCAACTTCCAGGAAAAACAGTTCAAATCTCCAGTGAGGTAATATTTTGTTGGTTTTTTTTAATTAAACACCCCACACCCCCCCCAACAACAACAACAAAATTCAAAGCCTAAAAAAAATAACCCACTAGGAGCTTTGGGAACTTTTCTTCTATCTTTTCACTCCTTCTGTAACAAATGATTCACTTAATTCAGGAGCATTTTAGTTTTGAAGAAGTGTGGTAGTTGAATAATTGCAAGAAGGGGCACAACAATAAGTGACATGTGTGAAGACTTTGATCTGACAGAAGGATTCTGTTGCAAAAATTGCTGCTGAAATTATCTTGGGTGCATGTTTGGGGAAGATGTGTGTTAATGTATTTTTGACATAATAGCCAGAAGTGTAGTGATGACATTTTCTGATGAAATCTGGTGAGGACAGATTTGGGAAACGCTGGGGAAGCAAACAGGAAGAACTTGTGGATATGATGTTGCAAGAGAATGAAGATTGACAGAGTTGTAGGAGCCACCACCATGGACTTATCCTGCAATTGAGGAGCTCAGTAACTGGAAACAAGTGCTGAGATGAAAAGATCTCTGTCTACATGTTGATGCCAGGATGACAACCAACTTGCAGAATGGTGCATCCATAAAAGAAGAGATGTGATATTAAGACATACAAGGGCCTTCCCTTACATGTTTCCCTTGCAAACTCTTGGAACAGTGTGAAATGGAACATTCGGTTCTGTGTTCAATAATGACGAGCTTGAACTACAATCATTATAGAGAAAGGCTAATCAAAGACCTGCTGAGAACAAAAAAAAAAGTTTGATTAAGACAGTTCTGCTTTGTTAGGACAGGCAAATCTAAGGCCTGGGCAGAATATGCTGTTTCATAATAGACACTATTGAGAGAAAAACAAGCCATGAATAAATTTAGGATGGAGATTAGAAGATTTCTTATCCTTGCAGGACTAGGTTTTTGGAACAACTTGTTTTAAGATTAGTTGCTATAAATTTGTGGAAGGATTGTATGACAGAGCTACAAGTAACAATAAGGCATGGGCCTCATAGACAGAATGTTCCTGTCCTGGGAGCCTGTGTGGCTCTGAGAAAAAAAAACAACAAATGCAAAACCAAAAACCCTTCTGCAAATAAGGGTAAAACTCACTGAGCTGCCTACAACTGTCCTCTAGCACCAGCTAATTTTATTGTTCAAAATACGAACATTTCCTTCAGATCGTAAGTAAGAATTTGTATGAATAATAATATGAACAGAGTTTCAAGGAAGGCATATAGATTAGTATAAATTTTCAAAATTATTTAGGTTTCAACACAGCACCACCTATTGGAATAAAAATAGTAGTAATAAATATGAAGCAGTGCAAACACAGCTGGAGTCAGAAATGATTAATTTATAGACTTACAGTTTGGAGAGCTCTGTAACCAACATTATCTTGCATGCTATCCCTGCTAATATAAATTTGATGGCAAATATACTATTAATTTTTTATTTTATTAGAAAGAAAGATTTTGCCACACCATAAGGGAGGTAAAGATTTGCTTTGAGCCATTAGACATAACTTGGCACAAAGTGAAGATATTTACACAGCATTAAAAGAGATGAGAATATATTTCCTCATAAAGAGAACATTGTGCATAAGAATTTAAATGAGCTGAATAGAGATCCAGATAAGTGATAAAAAGTAGATGTCTGGCCTATCATTAGAGAGCATATCAGCCACTTTAAAATACGCTTGGCTTAGATTAATCAGCATGTTACTGCCATTTCAAACCAGGTATGCAGGTGCAAAACTGGAATAGCAGAGGCCTTTCTTCTTGTTAATGAGAAGATTAGAACATGGTGCAGTTCAGAGTTTCAGGTGAGCAGGGAGTGTAGACATTGAACAACATCCAGGGAGCAAGATGGGACATGTTAGCGGTACAGTTCAAAGCCACGTTCTCAGGGATTTATCTCCTTTGAGTCCCCTTCGTCCTCCATCAAGAAGGAAAAAGAGAAGTCTGGCATGTTTTTATTACTTTAGCTATTTCTGCTTACAGATTTAGAAAGCAAGTTACAATGAAAATGGCTTCTGCTCCCTTGTTGGTCATTACATTGGCAAGGTTTGGAAGGTCACTGCCACCTTCCCCAGACTCCCACAGCAGCTTTCCCAGGCAGCCAGCAGTGCAAAAAGCAACTCAGGGAGCAGGGCTATAAGGGGTCAGTCTATGTGTCCCTGAAATTATAGGTTTGAGAAGCATCATATAAAAATAACTAACGTTCCTCTAGAGGCAATGACTTGCTCTCATCTGGCCAAGGGTACTCAGCAAGGTTGCCTGTCCCCAGCTTTCCCAGTGATGGGGAGATAAATGCCACTGAGCTGGCATGTGGCCTCAGGATAGCCAGCCTGCCCTGTTAGGGATATACACTGGTGTTCTTGTGTCAAGTCAGGAAAGCAGTAGCTCTGGGTCAGGCAGCAGGGGCTTCATGGGGCAGGAGGCACCTGGAGGGAAGCAGTGGTGACCACACAACACTGTCATGGGATGCAGAGCACAAACTCCTGCCAGGCAAGAGGCTCAGCCCATCCTCCCTCAATAAAAAAATCACCATTTTTCTGCCCCCAAGAGGGCCAGGACAGATGTCACCTAAAAAACAAAAGTGCCAGGAGTGGGTGGATGTACAATGGCAGGCTGTCACATTTACTGCTGAGTAAAGTACCCCTCATGATCCCCAGACCTGTGCTTGCCAGGAATACACAGCCCCATCCCAGTGTACCCTCAACTGGGCCAGCTGACTTCAGCCAGGATTAGTTCCATCTGGCATTAGCCACCTCACAGCTGCCCTGTGTTGCTCTGAGCTTAGGATGGTGTCTCCAGGGGGAGACTGATGCTAGTGCTGCTTACAGAAAATAGGAGGAACCATCTGCATGCATTTGCCTCTTTCATGGACTCAAGTTAGCTGTATCTCAACCTGAAAACATGCTGATCTTATGATTATTACTCTGAAGATACTTAGATTATTAATTATATTTTTAAAAATAAAGGGTACTCTAGCAGAGAATACACACAAAAAAAGTTACAGGCACTGCACGCCATTTAGGAAGCACACCTGTGGCAGGTAAGACTGTTCTTTTGAAATTCCTGAACATAAACCCAATGGTATTCAAGAACAAAAGAGCACTGGTACATTTCAATACTATCACTGTACTATAGACAAGGGATACAAAGTTATGATTCACAGTAACATGCCAGTTTACACTATTTTTTTTTGTTTAATGTTTGAAATTTTGACATTTGAAAGTCTTGCACTTTATTTACAGAGTCAAAAAGCCACAAGGTTTTATATTCTGTAAATGTTTTTCTTCTTATTTAGTTGTTTGAAGTCTTTGCTTGCCCTGTGTCCTTACCCTCAGACAGAGTTTATACAACTAGAAGATGAATTCAAGCGTCTGATTTTTATTTTTTTTTAAAGAGAAAGGAGGAAAGTACAAAGTTAATGACATTTGAGGGTTTCAGAACACGAGTTGTCTTATTTTAGATATCATAGTCATCAACTTCTCATAGTTTCCAGCGGGAGATGAGCTGAAAAGAGAAACTTCAAGACGCTTTTTAAAAAAGTGATGATACTGGGTGGGAAGAGGGACTGTCGTCTTTTTAAAATCCTTTAAAAACTTTATACCAACAAAGCTACACTTCCTTCTCCCTTTTCTACCCTGAAACAGCAATATGTTTCCAAATGTCTACCAAAGAGCTTGCAAGGAAAATATTTTTCTTACTGTGAGTCTTCTGTGGTTTACAATTACTGCGGATAAACATTTGTTCACTTGAGTTTCCCTGTATAAGCAAATAGAAGAAAAAATGGAGATGGAAAATATATTTCCATGTACAAATAATAAGTATGATCACCTTACTGACTGTATTTCTGATTGTAGCTGTGACTTAGACTTGTTTTTCAAACTTTTTTTATTGCATCTCTAAGTATTTCCATGTTCTGCATATCTCAAGATTAATGTCCTGTCTATATCATTCATTTGCACTAACTCAGACTAAAAATGTATCTTCTCCCTTGCTTTTTTATTCTCCTTATAATTTTTTGGAAGTATCTGAAATAAATACTCCCCAGAAATCATTGCTTTGCCACTTGCTATAGTATAGCATCCAGACTGAAACTCATTTTGTCTTCATTTTTGTGGTTAATGATTTCAGCTGAACTGGTAGATTGAGTTTCAGCCCACTCTTCTGGAAAGACACATAGCTTATGCTGCAGTACGTATGACAAATGTAACAGGACTACTACATCTCTGTAGAGACTATAAGTTTGTGCTGCGTATTGATCTGAGGAAATTATCAAAAAAAAAAAAAAATTAGCTAGGGACTCCTGAAAATCTTTTGCTCAAATGTTACAGCACTACATGCTGTTAACTGTGAATTGGTTGAATAAGAAAGAAAACATCTGTGTTTGCACCCTAGCATCTGAAGACTGACTCTTCCATCCTCCAGCTCCAAAGAACCGCTGCATGTTTCAATGTATTTTTACACTAAGCTGAATTCTTTGGCTCATTACATTCAGAAATACTTTTCCTATTTCTTTTTCCCTTACTGACTGAGAAATATATCATGCTTTTGACCCCTGATTTCTACCTGTAGTGTGAACTAACCCATAAATTCAGTCAAAGTCACCCACCTGGAAATAATGCCTGACTTTCAAATGAGCTGAATATCTGCCACTCCTACATAATTGATATTTGTGAGCACTCAGGTTTTTTTTGTAAATTGGGCCATTTATAGTAAAAGTCATAGGCAGTCTGAGTTAAAAAAACTGGCACAGGTCCTTCCTGTGAAAGACCCAACAAGCTACTAACCATTTCTAAATTCTAAACATTGCACTCTCTAGGAGAGAAGGGAGAAGGGGGGAAGAAAATGGTTTCTTTTCCAGCTGCAACAACCTCTACTCACATCAGCAGTGAAATCTGGATTATGGGATGGTTTTCTGTGTCACTGAGTCACAGCACTGGTAGTGTCACTTGAAGTCTTTTCCAGCCCTGTAAGCAGTCGCTGCAGCATTTGGGCTGTTAACCTTATTCCTGAGCTTCCAATTGTTTTTGAAATGTTTTCGCTGAAATTCCTTTCACTTGTTAACTTGCTGTACTTACAAGGCAACTTGTATGTAGTGTTGGAACAGGTGTCCAGAGACACTGTGGAGTCTCTGTTGTCAGAGATGCTCATCACTCAGCTGGCCAAGGCCCTGAGCAAGCCAAGGCAGCTCTGAAGCTGACCCTGCTCTGAGTGAGGGCTGGGACCAGATGCCCTCCAGACCGCCCCTGCAGACAGAGCAGATCATTCGATGATCCTGTTGTTCACTGTCATGGTAGCAAACTTACTGCAGGTGCTTCCTTTTTCTGCCATGTATTTAATATTTTTCTCATTATGTTATTACCAAGTCCTGGTGTAATGAGATTGCAATGTTTTTTTTAGTATTTTCAGTAGGTACAGGAAATAGAGAGGGTCATTTGTTAAGAAGCAAGTAATATCATCCCTAATTAACTTTGTATATTATTTGCCTGCTAATTTATGTGTTTTAACATTAAATAATAATAATTAAAAAAAAGGCATTACTATAATAAAGTACTAGTCTGAGCTATTTATACCCTTCTTGAGTATTTATACCCTTCTTCAGGTCTGAGAGCACAGGTATCAGTTCTCATAAAAAAGCTTCGTACAGTGGATAAATTAACCATTGATATTATGTATTTTTTACTACAGAGGATAATTGCTGAAGTTCGTTTCTAGGCCCAATTTCTTTGGGCTGGAACATGGTCTGATGGAGACTGAAGTCTCTTGAGCTTTCCAGTGAACAAGATAAGAGAGTCAAATGCTTTCATTTATTCATATCCCTGTCACTAGGTTTATTATTAAATCAGATGGAGTCCTAATTCAAGGTTTATGTTGAATTCAGTGGACTTTGTCCTGGTGTCCACAATGTGGGTCCTGTGACTTAGACTTGAGATCAGGAATGACTGGTGAGATCTCATCTCAGATCTGATTCTGAGTCTTTCTAGCCTTGTGCAAGAAAAAATGCCCAGTTTTCATCTGTAAGGGAATACTAATACTAGGGGCTAGATGCAACTTCAGTGAAGACAGGGAGAAGGGTTGCATAAGGCCCACAGCAGGGGCATAAAGGCCCACAGCCACCCCACTCATGCCCCGTGCATTACGTGCTGTAAAGGATGGTGCTAATTGAATGGTGACGGAGGGAGAGCCTTTTCTCCCCACCTAAGTTTTCTCATGTAATAATCTCCTACTTGCCTCAGAGGGCTCTCATGAACATGAATTGTTTACTGCCATCATTGTTGTATTAATTGTTGTGAATTACAATGTTATTGTAATAATGCCTGCAAGTCTTTCTAATTCAGGGAAATGGGAAGGTGATGCTCAGCTCCTACCTGTAGGTGCAATATTGTTTCTTACACATTAGCTGCATTTAAACATCTTCATTATGCCAAACTCTCAGAGACTTATAATTCCACCTGTCTTGCAGACAGGGAGACATTTGTGTTTTTCTTTGGGGTGGGTTGTTTTTAGTTATTTCTTTCGCAAGAACTCAGTGCTAATAAAATTCACCCTGCAGGTCAGGAAGTTCTCCTGCAGGCAGATGGAATTTAAAGATTACCCAGAAACACCATCCAAAACTGCCTGTATCTGGCAGTGATGTTGATCGTGGTGGGAGAAGATGATCCTGTTTATATTTTCCTTGCTGCAAGGGCGTAAATTATGGGATGCATATGATCCAAACCTCAATTTCTGCGCATCTCTTGCAGTAGGTCTATGTTTATAAATGCATAAACCATCTGTTTAGTGTTTGCAAATTAAACACCTGCTTTTTTATAGTACAAATAATATCTAGTTCCAAAAAAACCTGTGAGGTCCAATGAAGCTACACAGGCTGTGCTTGATTCTTTGCAAGAGGTACAAAACATACACATAATTAAAGAGAATGCCTGCAAATTCAGACTGTGTTTTCCTTTTTCAGCTGAATTCTTACATTCAAGGTATTAAATGCATATTTGAAATAAAAACTTTTCAATCACTTCAATTTTTTCAAGTCTTGCGTCAATTTGTGTGATGTATGTTTTTTCATGGAGAAATAAATGGAATAACTGTACCTAAAAGAACATCAGTTTTACAAATAAGTAAATACGTAATGTAATGTGGATATATCACGTGGATGTCAAGCTGACATATCTGCTTTTTCATTTACAGGAAATATTTCCAAGTCATTGTTTATGTTAGCAAATCCTTTCCAGCACTAAGGTGGCTACTAGCTTTCCATATAAGACACTGTTTGGCTTGGAAAATTGGCTTAGCCTCACAGTTGCCAGAGATACTCAGAAAGCCAAGATGACTGTTTCTCCAAACTTAGAAGGAAAGTGATTAAAGTAGTTTTTGAGTGTCCTCAGTTAGGATAGCTGGATATTTTACAAAATCTCACAGAGTATCTATTTGCATCATTAAATGCCTAAATACATTCTCCAGACTGGCCTTAAATCAACAAATAGATTGTGTTGCCAAAGGATTTTAAGCCTTTTCTTCAGAGTGAAACCAGCCATGAAAATTCTGGCACGTTCCTAAATTTGTTCCATTGGATTCTTTGTGTAACTGCAAGTCTAGTTAACAGGTGCTGTTAAAGCTTGTGCTGTTTTATGAGGAACATTTTGGTCAGTCAAAGTCTGTCAATCTTTTAGTGTATTTTGCTTTGTGATGGAATGGAAACTAACCTCTTTATCAGCGAGTACATCCTGCAAACATATAACAAAGCAAAATGAAAAAGTCCGTTTGATTTGAGAATCCAAAGTAAAATTTTTTTAGGTCATTATTACTCTATTCCAGGCAATGCAACAAAAATGTGTCATCATCCCTGCTACACCAAGACTTTATTAATAAATGGCTGTAACTCTCTGGTGGTGCAGGCAAGGAGTTTGGTTCTGTTCCCACTGAAGTCAATGGAAGTTTTGCTACTAACTACAACTAGGTATCTTATCCTTGAGTGAACTTAATGAATGTGCCGGTTCCATGAATACCATAGATCTTGTTTTATTAAGAATATTTGGGTTACTAATATTTGATTATTGATCATTTAAGATTTATGTGTTTGACACTGGGATACATTTCCTCCCCTGACCTATGTATTTTGTGCAGTCCCAGTAATGGATACAGGATAGATATTGGCACGTCAGGGACAACTAAGAATTCACCTGCCAAAGAGTATTCCTCAGCTTGTAAGTCTCAAAAATATAACACCCAGGACAAGATGGTACAGAGCCAAAATCCAGGAGGTTCTACTGATTTTTAGCTTTTAAATGGCCTTGAGAAGCATTGCCAGGCAGTAGAGAGCAGTGCTTCAGGATCTGTACATCTCAGAGTCAGCTCTGTAGCAACAAAATGCAGAAAACTATGAATTTATCTGTCTTTGGCTCAGTTGTTGGCTCCTGAGTTTGATCACCAATACATCAACACATCAGTTCTTCACTGTATTAAGAGCAAATGTCTTTTGAATTAATCCCTTCAATGCTTTATACAGGCATATGTGTCTCTGACTTCTCAGGGAACATCCCAGTGTTTTCTATGCAACAGTGAGCGGGGCACTCTCTGATCCTTTCCTGATGAACTACAGGAAAGCTTGTCTGTCCCTGGTACACAAAGAAACAGCACTTGAGGCATGGAACTACTCAAATGTTTTAACCTGATTTTTGAAGTAGGAAAGACCGAAGGGGATGGAATGCCAAGAATTCGTATTGTTTAGTTGAAGACCTTAGACACAGAGCTATAAGCTGCAGTCCCTGTGTGACCTGCTCCACATTAGTTCCTACTTCCACTCAACACCTTTTAGCTCATGAGTGCTTTCCCCTGTCTTGTTGCAGCTGCCTCTGGTCATTTACAGCAGTAGTGCTTTTTCTCCCAATGACTTACGGCTCCTTCAGGTCACTCAGTGCTAGTAAATGCCGTAATGGTGACGATGGCTCTGAGTGGCGGGAGGAGGCTGTTCAGAGAGGGAAGGTGATAAAGAGCAACAGGTGACAGCAGTAGCAGTACAGGAACAGCAGAGGGTCCTCATGTTCCCTCAGTGCATGATACTGCTTACAGGGCTCCTGAGAGCTCCCCTACACCCTGGCACTTTGAGATGATCTCAGCACTGGAGGTGGGGAGTGGCCTGTTGACTGAGGGGGAACTTCCTTCTTTCTGTTCTTACTCATTTGTTACTAGGAAGAAACTTTCTTATTATCAGGAAAATGTATTTCCCACTTAAGTACATGGATATGGGTCAACCACGCTGGTATGGCTACTGTGGTTTAGGAGAGCAAAGAGAAAAATTCAGGATCCTGGAGCAACAGTCCACCTTGCTGGCGCACGCCATGGGAGTCCCCGTGCAGCCCCTGCAACAGTATCCTTGTATGAATCCTTTTCATGATGAGAGGATGTGCTCTGGCCAGTTTAAAATCTGTCAGCTATCAATATAATATACAGTATTTAGCAGAGAGTACAACAGATCAAATTAAAAATAAATGTGTTAGGAGGCGCAGAATAATGCCACTACAAACCTGATCTCCTTCAACTGTGTTGCCTCTGCAGCACAACCAGTTCCTTGGCCTCAGCTTCATTCTCCCATTACAGAAGCCTCCTCACACTCATGAACATGTGTTTCCAATCAGAAAATGCTCAAGGAAAGACCACCTGCCTACAAAGGATACTTTTTTTCCCAGTCTCAGTGGGGGTCTTATAGACAGGTCTTAGTATACAGCAAAAAACAAGCAGGGCAATAAGCTGAAAGGACAGTTTTCTTTTAATGAAAGTCCACAGTGTTACTCGAGATGTTTGTAACAAAGCTAGGAAAGAAGATGTTTCTTAATTATTATTCCTGCTGAAGATATCATGAATAAATAAGTTTATGGGAGAATGCAGTAATAGGAAACTTGTATTTTGCTTTGACGCTTTAGTTTACCTTGGCTTGTCTTACCACTTCTTAAGGAAAAAATGTCTGAATGTACTCACACAGTGAAATAAAAGTTCCTTATGCCTCCTGATTTTCAAATGAGACTCTTCTGAGCTGTCACTAAACAGTGAGCAGTTAAAAAATCAATGTTGTTGTTTCTAGAGCTCTTTAAACATAAACTACAGAGACTGTTCGACAAGGAAGGTAATCATCTTTGTGGATTATTACATTAACAGCAGGTCAGCCAGATGTTAAAAGCCTCCAAACCAGGGAACTCAAAAAGTAGGAGTCACAATTCCTTGCATTTGAGGCTTGATCCAAAGTGGTTTAATGTTTTCTTGTGGCTAGAATGGACAGTGGGTCAATCTGATCTGCTTTAGTACTTTCAATTTCACACAGTCATGCCTTTCAGAATAATGGGAATGCAGCCTGAGAGTGATGGAAGCTTTACTTAGCTGGACCACCTGTGGGAAAAAAACAAAAAAAAAAAAGTTGGAGGCCACTTAGATCCAGCAAGGACTTGGCACCACAAGTTTAATAGCAATAAATAAATGGAACCAATGTAGAAAAGAAACCTATACCTTAAAAATTTAGTGATGGTCAGAATCAGTGACACGGTGCTAAGTGTCTATACCAATGGTAATCAGCACCTAAATAGGTGAACACACGAGAAATCAACCCCTGCTCTCAGACCAGCTCTCACTGGCTGTAAATTCCAACATCAGAAATCGGGTACGAAGATTTTTTCTAGTCCAAAGGGAAACTAAGAAGCTCATCATCCTGAAATGAGAGAGGCCTCTGCAGTCCAAGCCTGTGCTAGGCAGCTGCAGACAACTCCCAGGAAATGGGCAACATGCCATATGAGAGGCCAGCAAGAGACCTAGAGCTAGCCCATGCGCTGCTCCTGCCAGAGATCAGCCTGGAAGTTGACGGTTCAGTATCCTCCAGCTGCCACGCACATCCTGCGTGTCTCCAGAGGTGGCTGCGGGTCATGTACTGCCGCCAAGAGAGTGTAGGAGGAGGGCAAGTAGTGACATTACAGTCAGACCGCCAGCAATAGGAGGGGGTGGTTGCAAAGCAGTGGCTGGTTCTCACACATATACAACATGCACACACATACACACATAAGAGCCAAATTGCTATCTAACAGCTCTGCTATTTAGCAGATGCAAACTCCGTGGCTTAGGAAAACATCCCTCTCAATGTTATGTGCAGCACTTCACTGGTTTTGCAGTAATGTTACACATCTTTTGCCCATGGGAAGTGTTTTAAAAGCTTAAAGCCTAGGGAAACAAAGTAAAAAAGAAAGATGAGCAGAACCATGAAAACAAGAAGCCCTAGTATTCATTCACCTTTTCAATAAAGATAAAGAAGACTAAAAAAAAAAAAAGGGTATTTTTAAAAATCTTTAAAGGCCCAGATCATTATTCATTTTCAAAACTGATATCTACTCTCTACCACTTCTCAAAAGTTAAGCATCTTTTTTTCTTCTAGGAAGCTTATCCATGATCAGCTTCTTAATTCCTTTCTACTATGCTTGCAGGCCTGAGATCAATAGGATAACAACAAAAAAAGCTCCAAAGCCAACAGTAATCCTACTCTAATGGCTGCCTGTACGCTTCCATCCAACAGCTCTGAGGAGATGGAATTTAGCAGGCTCTTGGGGGTTCCTGTGAGGCATGAAGTGACCATGAGGATCCTCAAGTATTTCCAATCTAGCCCTTACGCAAGCAAGAAAAGGCAAGCAAGTAATGTTCACGAACAGGCATACAAACATGTGTGCTTCTTAATCCCACACACAGTACGGATGAGCAGATCAAGCAGTACTTTATAAATGGAAAACGACATGTACTTAATGATGTACAAAATCTTAAGTGGCTTAAAGGTTTGTTTAGGACCACTGGGGACTTGCTGTTTGTCCAGGCCTTATCTGAGTAAACCAGATCACTCTACTCCAAAAAAACAGGGTTGGAAATGTAAGGATAGAATAATGTAATATATATCTAGAGATATCTAGAATATATTGGTCAAAGCTGAATGCTAGTACTTAAAATACTCTGAGTAGCCCAGATAACACCATTTTGAGGACTTAAATTCATACATACTTTTTATGTAAATCACTGATGTATATTTCTAAATAACTACGTTTGCATTTGATGTAGGATAATAGCTGAAATCTGCTGCTAGGGACTGGAAATGTCTGTATAAACACAGCCTTTGAGTCCAGTTCTCCATCTTTGGCATATTACTTGTGGCTTTGGGTTTTGCAGCACTTACCGGATTCACAGTGTCTTAATGCTCCTCCATGTTACAATCTTTCATCTAGATTAATTACAAATAGGGTTTTTTCCCATCTGCATTTCAGAAAAAAATCAGCTAGATCTCCTAACTTCTCATTAACTTCATCCTTTATGTCTTCTTCACAGACTCTAATGGATGGTGATCTTCAGTTGGGCAATATGGGTGAAAGCAAATAAATTTAAACTCAACATTTATTATTCTTGAGCAAACTTGTATATAGTTGTTATCTGTCTCTGCTTTTCACCAATAGCCATGGTGATGCAGTGTCTATTTCTGACTGTGCAGTACTACCTCTATTCAACCACTAAATACAGACCCAAGTCAAGTACTTATACAAGGATTAACAGGCCATGCTTCTGAGAATGTTACTGGGATTTTATGTCTTCCTCACTGGGTATGGTGATGGTTGTTTTACACAATACATATCCACTCCCAGCATTTCTTCTGGTCCTTTGCTCCTCAATCTCCCAAAATGCATACCACTTGAGATGTTTTTAAATTAGTTACTCTAAGCCAGGAGATAACAAGATCTTCCTTCAGAAAAAAAGGGGCCATCTTATTTGGAAAGCCTTCATCAGCACCTACCTCAGGTATTTCACAAATAACATAGGCACTCCAGATTCCCATATTGTTGTGGTAATGGCAGTTGTTCATGACACTCTAACAAATGTTTTGATGGCTTTGGTCAAAGCTGAATGCTACAGCCAGACAGCTGCAATGGCTGGCACTGCATTTCACAAGCAAAACCCACAAGTGGTTTGTGATCTGTCCAAATGGTAAAGAGACTTCCCATGTAATTATTGAGGCACTTTTGAGTCCAAAGATAACAGTTAGACTTTCTGTCTCCAACTGGCAGTAACTCTATCCTGCCAGTTGATTACTCCTCAGTGGCTGTCACATCATGGGTCAGAACTACCCCTTCTCTTAAACTGCAGTTAAATTGTTGCTCAAAATAAATAACGAGTATGGATACCCTGGGAAGCTCCAAAACACTTTTGGACTCTCACTTTTGAAACTCTCTTTCTCAGTACCGGGCATGTCTTTTGCAAATAATCAGTAACTGCTAAAGCACAAGGAGAAAAAATGGTGATAAAAATTAACTGAATGCACACATGCTTTTAGATATTATATTCAGTAAATTCAAATCCTTTCACTGTGCATCCTGTGTCTTTGCCCGTTCCACTGCCATCCAGATCCATATGTGTAGTTTAAGTCTGTGTTTTGTTTTACAGGAGGCCTCAATATTATGTGTTTGAAGCACTCTCCTTGGTTTATTGGTGTTACCCCAGCATGAGGTGAGAATATAAACAGCAATTGCTAAATCACCTTTCTAGAAAAATCTGGAAGATGATTACAGTTCACTTGGTAACTTACTGCATCACCATATACAAGCTTCTGTGAATGTCTAAAACACATCTTTCTTACAATCATCTTTCAACTAACTCCACTGGCAAGTCCTCTGTCTGTACACATAAAGTAACTATCTAACATGGAGACATGAGTCACTGGCTTTTATATAGTCCCTTTAGATGTGGACAGTGTTGTAGTTTCGGCTGGCTTAATGGTAGAGAAGGTTATTCAGAATATTACAATTGTGAAATTATGTTGGCCTATCATCTAGACTCTCTAATTTAACCTCAGGTTTTAATCTGAGGATGTGAAGAGCCCGTTTTGTATTCATATGTTTTGGCCTAGATATAGATCTTGATCTTTACAACTCATTAACCCCTTTCAACAGCAGCAATCCTTGTATCTTCAATGTCTGGTAGAACCTCATTTGAAGGTTTACCCAAGTTTCAAGTTTCGTTTCTAACAAGCAACCTTCTTCCTGAGAAATTTCCATTGGCCCCTTGAACACAAGGACTAGATAACACTCCGGTCTTTTTATTCTTTAGTTTTTTATTTTATTGTGTATTTTAGGGTTTATATTTTAGCATTTATTTGACATAGCTTTTTTGTCTGTAATACAGTTGTGACCATGACTAGTCTTGCTATGCATGGCTGATTTATATACTCCATGTATATTGATGTATAAATATGTAATTGAAGTCTTTGTCTTCACATCTTGGGTATCTGATTATTTATCTGTGTCACTATTTGGCAAGATTCTACTTTCTTTCCCTTCAGGCATACATGCCTTTCACCAGAATAAGAAAGTTCTTTACTGTTTCCTTTTTCTGCGGTCTTTTGGACTCTACCTCATTAATTTGAGATGATTAATGGACTGTTTTGCATTTTTTGCCTGAATGCCTAATCTTGAGGCATTTGTGATGTGAGGCCAATTAAAGTACACACACTCACCTAAAGTGATGTAGCTGTTCCAGAGCAGAAAAATCCTTTGTGAGTTCAAGACTCTTCCAGCATATTTTGCATTTTGTTTACTGAGTCAGTTTGTTTTCCCCTCTGTCCTAAGCATAAATCTTGCAATATTCCTCACTGCTGCTTCCATTGCTAATGCTAACTCCATTACTTTAGGTCACGTTAAATTTGCTTCTGCCTTAAATTTGAAAGCTGTCATTATTCATCCAAATTAATCTGTCCCGTAGCATATCCTTTAAGACATTTCCAGAAAAGTAATATATAAGCTTCGTTGTGTACACCTCTATGACTCCCTTTGAATTCTGATACAAATCTGAAAAGTGAATCATTTTCCAATAACTGGTGGTTCATACATAAGTGGTATGTAGCCTTCTGTTAACAGTTTTGCAGATTTTCAAAATGCCATCACATTGCACTGAGACTTTGCTGCTAAATAACCCTGGGGAATGGTTTACTACCCCTGTCTATCAAGTCCATCACAAGAAATCAGTGGCTGCATCTTAAAATAAAATTATAGTCTTCACTGGTTGCACCGACTCTCTTGATTTATCATAAATGTTAATGAATTTCAAGTGTTCCTTGTCAGCAACGTTGTTAACTCTCTACCAGAATATTGTTAACTGGAAATGGCTGCCTAACGTAACTATGGCACGACTGGAATGGGAGTGGGGGAAAAGCACTACCACTTAATGACAGGGAGTAAGAGATGGATGGAGTGTCATATTCAGGGGTAACCACATGCTGACTGTAAGCTTGTTTTTGTTTTCTTAAATGAAGAGCATAGCTTTGAGTTTGCCTGTCTTTTAATTTTACCACCATACTCTGCACTTCTTAGAGGTTTTAAGCATAGCTTTTTATTTTTCAAATTAAGTTCAGATATGTTTGGGTGACTTTTCTTCATACACGTAAATACTGCAGATGTCATAAAGGAGCATCAGACTCCAGATTTCATATCTCCTGCCTGCTGAAATATAAAGTGAGACTCCTTGTGAGGCAGATGACTGGTTTATAAAATGGAATCTCCCATCTTAATCTGGATTAAACCATCTGTCCATAGATTACAAATGCTATAAACAATATGACTTCAAAAATGTAATGAATAAGGGTTCACATAACAGTTCTGTTTCACATTTTCATTTGCACCAGAGATAATTTTTTAGGTATTTCAAGTTGAAAACAGGTATCTGCAGGCAGTTGTAAAAACTAATAGTAAATTACTAGTAGTAAAAAATAGTTGCTTTGTCCTTGTCTACCTGCCTTTGAAGATGGCTGTCTGCTGCTGTGTGGAAATCGGACCAATCATCAAGTTCCAACCCCCCTGCCATGAGCAGGGACACCTCCTACTAGAGCAGGTTGTTCAAAGCCCCATCCAGCCTGGCCTTAAACACTCACAGGTGTGGGGCTTCCACAACTTCTTTGGGCAACCTGTTCCAGTGTCTCACTAACCTCAAGTAACTAATTTCATTCTAGTATCTAATCTAAATCTCCCCTCTTTCAATTTTAAACCATTATCCCTCATCCTATTGCTACACTCCCTGACAAAGAGTCCCTCTCCATCTCCCCTGTAGGCTCCCTTCAGATACTGGAAGGCTCCCTGGAGCCCTCTCTTCTCCAGGCTGAACTCCAACTCACTCAGCCTGTCTTCTCAGGAGAGGTGCTCCATCCCTCTGATCATCTTTGTGGTCCTATGCTGGACCCATTCCAATAGGTCCGTATCCTTCCTGTGCTGAGGACTCCAAAGCTGGACACAGTACTCCANAGTGGTCCATCTATCAAATCTATGACTTCTCAATTTTGAGACCAAAAGTTGTGCAGGACAGTGTTGAACATTTTGCAAAAGTTCAAGTAGATGACATCTGTTGCTTTGTCCTTGTCTACCAAGGCTGTGGCAATATTATAAAAAGGTCACCAAAATTATCAGGCATTACTTGCCCTTGGTGAAGCCATGTTGGCTGTCAACAATCACCTCCTTATTTTCCACATGCCTTAGCAGAAATTCCAGGAGGGTCTGCACCATAATCTTGCCAGGCACAGATGTGAGACTAATAGACCTGTAGTTTCCTGGGTCTTCCTTTTTCCCTTTTTGAATATTGGGGTTATGTTACCCCTTTTCCCGTCAGTGGGAGCTTCACCAGATTGCCACGACTTCTCAAATATCATGGAAAGTGACTTAGCAGCTTTGTTCGCCAGCTCCCTCAGGACCCACAAATAGATTTCATCAGGTCCCATAGACTTTGGCACTTTCAGGTTCCTTAGATTGTCTTGGACATTATCTTCTCCTACAGTGGCCAGGATATTCATCAACCTACTATGATGAGTCTATACATACCAGTAGGCATGGTATATTTCACATTTGGTTTAATCTGTTGTATAATATTTAAAGGAAATTAAGCCCTCTCTATTTGGCATTCAGAAAAAGAATTAACCACATGATTTCTATTTATTCTCATACCATATATCACAAGTAAACATCAAACAAATTTCCAAAATTGTGCAAGTCTTTCTGTGCAAAAGATTCTAAAATTGTGTAGGTTTTTCATGTCTTTCTGACTTGAAGTCAGAAAGATTTTTGTTTAACAGTATTAATAAACTTAGAAGAAAATTAGCTTGAATGTCTTTTCATTAGATATGCTGCTAGGACCAAATTTTTACTTCAAAAACGGTTTACATAAATTTGGTCTTCTTAGGTATATTTATGAAATTACTGTATAAAACATGACCATTATTTTTCCCTCAGAAATTGTCACAACATTTCTCTTTGGTCTTTTGTTTAGAAGCCAAAAATCTTTCAGGTTTGCCATTTGGTATTTGAAAAATAATTTAAACAGTGTGGATGCAATCTGTTACCTAGGTCTATCAAACAAATCGCCAGGTATTGTAGGAAGACAGATGCTTTTTTGCTTAGCTTTTATGTTCAGTAAACCTTTTATGCTGGTACTAAAATAATATGGCAGTGACACAAACGACCACCTTGCAGACTGAAACACAGTAAATGTCCCATAACAAATCGTTTGGCAGCCAAACTCCACCTCTCTTCTTGTTGGTGAATTTTGTATTAATAGAAAATGTTTATCATTTTAATTAAACAAGAGAATTGTTTTGCAATATTCTGTAGTTTATTCAAAAGCATCTGGTTTCATTATCCACAACTGCAAAACTGAACTGTTTTGATTGGATGAATTAGTCACAAGATATGGGTAAGAATGCTTCCACTTGGCAAATGTTCCTCCCTATTAGTTTAAAATGTGCTCTTTCAGTAAACATTCCTGAGAAAAGCTCCCCAGCTAGCAATGGCCATGAGGCCAACATTTAAAGTCACAGGCTAGCATATTTCACAGATTACTCCACCAGGGTCCCTAGTTCCTTCTCCTTTTCACTGATACACTGCAGATGGAAAAAAAAATGGCATATGAACTGTGGACCACCACAAGTTTTGCGTTTGCAGCAGAATAAGTCTTCTCTGAACATTAAAGGCACTGTAAGGTCCATGTCTTTTTGTCACTGAGAACCAGTAGCAAGGTTGAGCTCAGGGTGCCCAACCACATGTCTTCCTTTCCCCGTTAAATTCCCAGGTTTCACCAAGGCCAACCTCATTCTGATTCTCACTCTTAGAGCATGGTAATAAGGTTTCTCCAGGATTCCCATACTCAGGCCTCCTAGGAGACCATTTGTAGGCTTCTGGTCAATCTGTCTAGGTTTTTCTGTGCTACAGGAACACAAACAACAGACTTGAAGTGGGCTTGCTATTGATGGACTTGCAGTGCTCCATGCCTGTACATGTATCTATGTGCCTTCCAAAGGGACTGAATACAAATCTATTGCTGCCTGGTTGCCACAGAGTCTGCAAGTACTTCCTCTGCTGAGAAAGGAAAATATGTGGTTTGTCCTACAGATTTTTTAGTGACACCAGGCTTTAGGGTGACCTTAAAGTCATGTGTAAAGTCATGGTGTAGGCACAGAGAATGTGGTATAAGGATGACTCAACACGCTAAAGGATCTGGCCTACTTTGGATTTGTTTTTTCCTACAATCACTGTGGTCTTAAAAACTTAATGAAAAAAAGCAAGAAATGATAAAAAATAGTGGACACTGAAGAGATCTGGTTTTTTTAAATTCACCTAAGAATTGGTCTGTATCTAGCAAAGACAAAAAAATATTGCTAGTGTTTTACACCAATTTTACCCTTTGGGATTTTCTGTTTATTTAGTCTCTTTGGCTAAACACTTGAAGTAAAAATGAAGATGAAAATATTGGAAGGAACTTTTAAAAACAAGAAATGTACTCCACCCTTATTACAACATTATTCTTGTTTAGCCAAACATTTTTCCTTTAACAAATGATCTGATATAGATACGCATACAGTAAAGTCATAAAAGACCTACATCAGCCACATCTTTATACATAAAAAAAGAATTAGGAGGGGTGAAATGTGTGAAGTAATGAGAGGAGACAAGGAACCTAAAATACATAGGAAGGTAATATCTCTTCAATGAATAAAGCTAATATCTTGCATAATAATCCCTTGAGTCCATGAAGAAAAATTTAAATTGAATTAAAAATCACATGGGCTTCATGAGAGCTTCCCTTTGTTAGGGTACAGTAGGACTCATGTAACTAAACATTTGAAAAAAGGAAAAGCATATGAAGAGGGGAGGGGGAAATAAAAGAGTAAATAGCCTCAGCAAAATAAGAGTCACATGGGTAAACATTTTAAAGGTAAAAGTCACAGTAACCTACACCTTAACCTTCTCAGATGGTTAAGTGA